>CM057821.1:33867486-34467486 GCA_030067965.1 Latrodectus elegans | reverse complement strand
TTTTATATCTTAAAATAATATTTGGTTATTAAAATATCTTGATGTTACATTTAAAAGTATGGTTAAAATAAAAATAGCTTTTTAAAATTTGAATGATTTACATCTGTTACTGCTGTAACTCAAAATTAGAAAGACGTTTATATTGAACATTACTTATTCAGAATACGTTAAAGCAAAAAATATTTTAATTGACAAAAATAAATTTATTTAAAATACTATGGCAAATTTCTCCCTATAAATTATGCAACTTAATTAGAAAATTATTTTCGTAAAAATATTGCAAATATTTCTAATTATTTTTGTAAAAATATTATAATGCTAAAAAGAATATAATAATTATAATAAAAGAGGGATGGACATAGAAGTTATATTTATAATTTTATTTATTAGTTTTTGGTTATAATTAATAGTAGGAAAAACTTACTTTCAGCTTTTTTCACAAAATATTCACTTTCACAATAAAACCTCACAAAATTAAAAACAGCATATATACTAATTTTTTATTTAATTTAGTTCCTTAAAAATGAAATTTTTTTCCTCAGGGGAACTAAAAACACTATAATTTATTTTTATATTAAAAAATATTTTCAGTAAAACAGAATGCTTTCAGTAAAATATAAATTTAATCACTTAAAATAAAATTAAAGTTCAACTTCCTATGTTAGATGATTTTTTGACATTCACATTTGTTAAGTTAGTAGTGTAATCAAGTTCTAAGTATTAGCAATTTTTTTTTATTTTTCTTCCTTCCAACAAGTGAATATAGCCCAGTATCCACGAAAAGTCCTCCAAAACCTGTGAATATCACTTACAGCATACAACCTGTTACTATGAAGCAAACAGGTTGTCTGCTTCATAGTGTCAAATGTATTTTAAAATTTCCCCTCCCTTTTCCTTCCACAAAACATATGTATTTACAACAAATATACAATAAATTTAAAGTGAATGTATACTATTTGGGCTGGAGTTAAAACTAGCAACTCACCAATAGTATAGCTAAATCAAAATTTCTAAAAATAAGTTTCCAATTTTCCTTTTTCCATCTGTAATTTATATATCTTTGTTTCATAATTGAAAATATTTTCCCATTAAAATGAATGCAAAATTAAAATTTCCATGAAGATTCATATTTTAGAAAGACTAAATAAGATTGCTTAATCTTATTCAACAGGTAATAAAGATATAGCAATTTTATGAAGAATATATTTTAAAGTATAGGTTATCAACTTTTCTTTTTCAACAAAGAAGCCTTTTTAACTTAAAGATTTAATGGACAATATTAGACTTCATAATGATTTTATTGATGACCTCAAGGTATACCATTTATCAATTTAAAAAAAAATTCTAGCAGCCTATTTTCCTCTACAGTAGTTTTAATGAAAAGTTACATTTTGTTAGCCCTTCTACATACTCAATTTTATTTTAGAATCAGTGAAATCAAAAAATTGGTCTCAAAGTAAGCTAAGAAAATCAATACTCAAACATGTATATAATGATTATATTTCTCATTATTTTCTGATATTTACTCTCTAATGCAAAAACGGATTAAAATAAATTCACAATTGCTCTTTAATAATCTGAAATCTCTAAAGAAAAGTCTTAACAAACATTTTCTTAAAATAGCTAAATCTATCTGTATTTAATGAATGTATTTAACAAGTAGTATGAATAAAATAATATAAAAGTCAAATAAAAAAAATAATATATATATTAATTATAATGATACCAATTTCTAATTAAATTATAATTACCTAAGACATGATGTAATATAGAGATTTCACTGACTTTAAAATTATATTTCTTTAAATAAAGTAGCAAAATAAGTATGTTTAAATGCAACATACAATTTTATGGTGCTTCGGAAAATCAAAAGTGTAATCTCCTTTCAGTCTTTCTGCATAAGTATAGTTTTTGTGTTCTTCATTTCCATAACTTCCATAATAATCATATTCTTTTACCTACAGAAAACATAACATATATATATAATAATAAAATCTTCATAAATGATTTATTTTAATAGACAAGATCAATTCAAGTAAAAAAATTAGTAGAAGTTTCTTTTAACTTATGGCTAAATTAAATAATATATCAGAAACCAAATAAGTTTTGCTATTTAAATATATACTAATATAATTGTGAATTTTGAGGAAAATTTGTGTGTGTGTGAAACTTATCATTTTTAAAAATTTAAAAGTTTTTCATTTTTAAAATTGTTTCAAATGTTAATGTAAATTATGTTTTTTACATGATCGATTTCTTTTGGTTAACTATTAGTTCATTATAGTTAAACAAAAGAAATTGATGGTTGAAATTGAATACATTGATTTCTAGATAAACAAACTGGTGAAAAACACTCAAGGAAAATTATTTAAAACATAAAATTAAAAAAGCATATTAAAAAAAGATAAACATTAGTTTGTTTAATTTATCATATTATCTAATAACCCAGCAAATTATAATGCATATTATAAAAATAATGTAAGCATTTTAAAATTATTATTTATAATATAATTAAAATTATCAATTATTCATTTCTATTTTGACATTTAAAAACATTATGGTTGATAATGATTAATTTATAAATATAAAAGTAATTATAATTTTTAAGTAAAGGAAAAAATAATACATACATTATTAATGCTATCTAAAATGTATTCCAAAAATATTTTTTAAATAGACTAAAAGAAATTTAAAAGATACTGTACTGTACTGTACTGTACTGTACTGTGTTATATTATATTATATTTTCTAAAGAAAAATAAATTGCTGTATTTTATGAGCCATAGATATATTTCAAAAATTTGAAGCTACATTATCTAGCACATTTTATTGTATTAAAAATGAGTACAATGATATACATTAAATAAATTTTTTTAAGAGCAAAATTCAGATATTACAAAATATTTTATACATACAACTTTCTAATGAAACAACAAATTATCATATTAAAATTTAAAAAAAAAAAAAAAAAAACACACACACGCGCACGCACGCATGCACACACACACACACACACAGCTTATTCATCACACTGTAGTCTAATTTCCATAAAAACAAACTCACAGCTCTTTATATTAGTATTTATCTTCATACTTTTACAGTTTATAACTAATAGTAAAATATTTCAGTAAAATATCTCATATTATTGACAATTGTTATAAATAATCTAGAATTTTCTTGGAATTCTTCATTAAACAATGAAATGATATTTATAGGAACAATACTTCAAGCAGAATTTACATTTTAAAGATTTTAATACATTTTATTTTTTACTTCATTATTTTTATTCACTATGCTTCCAACACTACATAATGAAAGGCAAAATTACTGAAAGCTTCCTTAAAGTTTCTTTAGGCTTCCACAGTGTATATGGCTTTAATAAATTTTCACAGTTAGTAGGTTGTGTTTTATGTGTCACAAGGCATGAAATACAGAAAATTTCCAAGCACTCATCCTGATTGATATGCTCTATAGAGAAGTATAACATCGACCTCCTATTATTCAGCACTGGTTATCATTAAATTTAGGAATATCTACTCAGAAGAGAGCTGTTCTAATATTTAGTCATCTGGAACTTCAATTTTCATATTTGCAAGAGTTTTTGGTAAAAGTTTGAAATCAGATACTTCTTGATTCTTTGCAACTTTTTTGACGCCAAAAATAGGAGCCAAAATATGACCACTACACAAAAGCTATACAAAGATAGGATTATCAAGGTTACCAAAAATTAAAATTTATCACCAAGATGTATTGTCAAACCAAGGGGTAATCGATTCTACACCAAACCCTAATTTTTGTATCAGTAGATACTTTTTTGAAAGCAAAATAGTAATATGTCTAAAATATTACCTTAACTATATATAATTTTACATGCATTTAAATGGTTTTTTCATAGCTCAGACTATCACCTATGTAAGGATATAGTAGAGTATTTATTTATATGGAAAAAAACACAGTTTTAAGTATAAATCACTAATACTTTATATCACTGATACTATTATTAATTTACTAAATTTGTAAAATGTATATTTTTAAAAAAAATCTGTTTCACACAGTTCACTTAAAAATAATGTGGAAAGTTAAAAAATTAAAGAAAAGTAAATATAATTTTTAGACAAAATATTTTAATTACAAGAAATTTTATATCAAACAATCATAAGTTAGCTACTTAAAACATGGTTCTTTACTGCATCAGTTAAATTAGAATATAAAATAAATAAGCAAGGTAAAAAAAATTATGCAATAATATCCGTATGTATTTAATAAGAACTAAGAAAATATTGCCATGGATGTACACAAGCTGTGGAAAACATTAATTATTTTTAAGGTTTTATTCTCTTTTCATTTCACATTAATGTATAAAAAAGATACATTATAAATTAAAAATGCATAGAACAAAAATAAATTGTAATTAATTTAATTAAGTATAAAATGCTCAAATTTATGCAACTGGAAAATATGCTTAAATGTTGGAAGAATAATTCATCAGTAAATGAGCTACAACTACAATAAGTTAATTTTTCTAGATTAAATGTTAGAAATTCAGCACTATATATTTTCATGCTAAAATGTGAAATTATATTAATACAAATTCTTTATTCAATAATACATACAGGAGCAGGTCCATCAGGAGAGAACCACCCTGGTCTTTCAAAACCAAGTCTTTCTTGATAGACACAACCAGCTTTCAGTAGTTCCTGAATGTAAAACTCTTAATTAAAGACGTTTTATTTTTTATAAAAAAATCGATATTTTTCAGTTTAATAAAATAAAAATGGTAAATATTGGCAAATATATTTTTGCTTTTAAAAAATTCTTCTAATCTTTCCATCATTACACAGAAAAAGCATTAATTCATTTAGAAATGTATATACAATGATTTCCAGTTTTCGTAAATTAATGTACCTACACACATTTTTAAATTAAAAATATAAATGATACAAATTAGAATGAATTAAATCATAGATATAATGCATCTTAAAATAATGCATTAAAAATTAAATAATTTTTAAAAAAGTTGTATGCTTTTTTCTTTTTTATATATCTTTTCTAATATTTATAAATAGGTATTTTAAGTGTTATATAGATATATTTGCGTTCCTTAAACTGAAGAAAATTATAACAAAATATTTGAAATTATTTCAGGATATAGTTGATAGGGAAGAAAATTCCGATTTTTTTTTTCAATTATTTTCTTTTTCATTATCAAATGCTTCTTCTAATATTCATTCTCTTCTTGGTAACTATATTGAAATTTTGCCTTTATTTTTCTATAATTTTTTTGTTAACTTACCAAAGAATGCTTAATCTATTCAAATAAAATTTTTACACAACTTTTAAAAGATTTCTAGTGATTTTTAATACTTTATCTGATAATTTAAAAACAGTTGTTAAAATTTCTACAATATTTTACAATAATAAATATATTCAATGAATTATAAGATTTATTATACTGAATGTCAATTCTGATAATGCCAAATTTTAGTGTGCTAAGCACACTAAAGATAATAAATTCTTTGAAATGTAATTATGCCAAAATTTTAGTTGGTTTTTGAATGCTTAACTACACTATTAATATTTCTAAATGTCTCAACTAAATGTTTTATAACATATATCATTCAGAATTTATATGGAATTTCAAAATTTTTTAAATAAAAATGATTTCAAGATAAATTGCATAAAAAATGAATTTTTTAAATTATTTTCCTGTATTTTGGAAAACATTTACTTGAAAATGATTAAGGAGATTTCACATAAATGTTATATTTTAATTTTCAATAAAAATTGAAATGTAAACAAAGAAACCAGAGAGTAATTCCTACAAGCATTAAGATATTCTTTTGAGTATTGTATTTCTAATTTATTTTAATTTTCTAGTTATTAATGATATATAACTAGAAAATTAAAATGTTCTCTTAAATCACATTATAATTTTCTTTCCAAAGAAGGAAAAAAATTGCTATTCTAAACAGCAAAATTTGAAATTATTTAAAGTTTATAGATAAAAATTCGTCCCATCAAAAATGTCTTATCAATTTTCATTATGTAAAGCCCCAAAAACTTTTCTGGAATGGCCAGAGTTATTGACTTTTGGAAATTATTGAATAATGTTTTGATAACTTTTCAACACATAAATTTAAAAATTTCCTTGTAAGATAACTTTAATGCTTCAAAAGAGTTCAGGAAAACTATTGATCTAGATATTTGTTGTTACCATCAGTTATTCCTAATGACTTCTATTGTTCATGTACTTTTATTGTATACAAAGTTTTATGTTTAAGTTAACAATTTATGCTGAGTACTTGGTAAATTTGTATAAACTAAATTAGATTATGCATCATACTAGTAATTACGATTAGTACACAAATTATGTAAATTTAAATGGAAACGATGTGAAAATGCAAATAGTAAAAATATAATGATTTTTACCATAACATTTAAATTCATAAATTCATGAAATAAAAAAACTATTTTTTAAAAATTAAAATAAATCTATATTTATTATTTGCAAAATATTTTAATATTAGTACTTTATTCATTATGCATACGTTACCCATATACTTTATGTAATTTATTTTTTGAATTTGGTTAATATGCATGATCAAAATGCTCACTTTAAGTATTATATCTGTAAATTTGTAAAATAACGTCGAAAAACTATAAATCGTATTACTAAGCATATTTATTTAGTTTACCATGTAGAATCAGACATGAATTAATTGATTTGAAAATATTTTATTACATACTTTTGTTTTCAGATTATCAAACCTTACTGAAAAAATGAATGAAATCACATCATAAATTAATCTTTAATAACTGTAAGTTAATTCATATCAAAATTTTCATATTTTATGAACTAATTAAATAAAAATTCACCTCATGAAAAGCATCTTGTCTCATGTTGCGAGATGCAAGTGGTTCATCATTAGGATATACAATAGAATAATTTTTAACATATGATTCATGACTGCGTTCCTTAATCCATTTTCTGTTATCAGTGAGTTTTTCTGTAAAACGCCTACAGAAAGAGAAATGAAAATATACTCACATTACATAAGAATTGCTCACAAAAAAGGAAATTATTCCAAGAAATGTATATTTTTATTCAAAGTTGAAATGTAGTTAAAATTATAACTTTTAATTAATGATCAGTAAAACAAGAAATAATTATTAAATAAATAGAAACAGCTAAATCATGCAGTAAAATATTTAGAAATATATATATTTAGAAATAAAATATATATATTTTTGATGTCACTCTTGCAATAAACTGCCAAATAACTTAAAAATCTTTAAAAATATTACAAACTTTTTTAAAATTTTTTTGTAAAAACTTTGATAATTTTTAGATAAAAATTAAAATTGAAAATTTTGAATAATTTTTCTTCAATTTCTATATTTTCATTCATTTGTTGTCAAGAAATAAAAAGAAATTATGTAAATAAAATCTATCATAATAATAATATTTATACTTGCAATATATTTTGTTAGTTACTAACAGATGTGATTTTTTACTTTTTTAAACAATGAAATGCTTTCAGTTTTTAAGTTTTTAATTTAAAAATATTAGATTATTTTTACAATATTACATAAAAGAGTGCCTTTATTTTATATTTTATAATATATATATATAATAAAAATAAATAAGGCACTCCTTTATTAAGCTTATTTTCTTTGCAAGATTATGTTAATTATTGTAAATAAGTTTAAAAACTTTTGAATTATTTATATGTGTCATTAATATTAGAACAATTATTTACATTAAAATACAATAAATATTTTTATTTAATTAATGTCATATTGTAAAATTTTACATTTATTTGATTTAAAATTATCCAACAATAAATATAATTTCATTTTTATAAGCAATAAAGCTTTCCATTACATATAATTTAAAACAACAGTTGTTCTAATCTTAAGCGATTTAACAATTCTCATTTCATGCAGGTATTGCAATTCTGTCAGGAAAGATATAATAACAATATTAATTAATAATAAAACCATTAAAATTTTTTTTATAAATCTAGATTTTTAAATTAAAAAAAAAAAATTACCTAATGTCATAACCATACATATCCAATTCAGGTCGACCATAATATGCCCATCGAGCTAATTCACGACCACAACCACCACCAGCATTCATACCCAAACTGTTAAACCCACAACCATGGAAAAAACCACGAACAACAGGATCTTCACCAAGCAGTGGTTTATGGTCAGGGGTAAAAGATTCTAAAATTATAAAGCAAAAAATATTAATGAATATAGGAGAAAAATTAAAATGCCACATTTTATAAAAATCACTAATTTTATTGAAATTATCAGTTCATAGCGTTTTTATAAAATATATTATGTTGAAATGGAACAAAAATCTAAAGAAAAAAATTATTTTAATAATGATATACTGTATTTAGAAAAAAAGACATAATTAAAATACAGTACAAAGAAAAACTAGTAAATAATAAAAAATATTTTACTTTGTTTTTTCTCTGTTTAGAACACCATCTATTTTAAATATTTAAGAGTTACCTTAGAGAAATTTTACAAAAGATTGTAAATTTTCATATTAATTAAAAATATATTTAAGAATTCTGTATTACATTCACAAAATAAAAATGTATCCCCTTCATAGCTATTATTGAAGAAAATATGTTTTTATAATTATTCTTTATTGCAGTTTAAGTAGAGAAAAATTATTAATTTTCTCTCTATTTTACTAAACATATTTTATGATTACACTTAAGCATCTTTTACAAGTATTTCAGACATACTAAATTTTAACGTTTCAATATCTTAAGAGCAGTACACTTGAACTATTTTCTTTTTTCATAAGAAAAGTAAAATATAGATAAATACTTTATAAAATTATCCTAGATAAATAATGCCTGAATATAAAAAAATGTAAGTTATAATTAACACACACGTCATTTTTAGTATGTGCCCATTTAAAGGAAATAATAATTACCAGGTCCGCAGACAGTGGACTTGATACCAGTTTTTTCAAGTGCTGGAAGTCTGTGCATAGAATTTTCTAAATGAGTTCCAAAAACATCCCAATCAAGTTCAAAAAGACCAAATGCAAATTTTTGTTCAACCTATATTTTATATAAAAGATGTTATTTACACATTCATATATTAAGACTTAGTTATCTCTTTTATTATTTATTATTCATTACAAATTAAAGAACAGATGTGGAAAAAATATTTTTTAATTTCAATTGGGTACATTTATTTCTAATAAGTTTGCCAAAAAATATTTTAGAAATTTAATAGAAAGTAATTAAAAACTCAGATTCAATTAAAAATTACATAATTCTTAATATAAACTTAAGACTTAAAATATACTAGCAATTTATGCTAACACTTACATTATTTAAAACCATTAACAACAACAACATATAAATTGGTGCATTATTTAATAAAAAGGAGTAATAAGAAATATTTTAACTAAAACTTAATTAAGACATAAACTTTAGCAAAGTAGGCAATGTTAAAAATAAATAAATAATAAATTAAATTAAAAATAAATAATAAAACAGTAACTGAATTTTCTGAAATTGCAAATGCCATAAATATATTCAATGAAGAAAATATTAAAAAAAATTATAAGTATCATTTTAAATTTTAAGATGCATTCATAAAATAAGAGCTCAAATTATACAATTCCGTATATTGATATTTAGAATTTTATTAAAAAGTTTTCCAGTGACATATAAAGTAATTTTGTTATTTTTTACCTAATAATTACTCGTATGCACAAGTATATAGTGTCTGTTCTTATATTGTAGTTCAAATACGATAAAAGAATGTCAGCATTAAATAAATGCAAAATAAATTAAAAAAAAGAAATTTATTTAATATCTCATTAACTTTAATAGATTTAGAAAACACATTAAAGAGATGCACTAAAAAATTTGAAATATTTTTTCATCAGAAAATTTATATAACTTCAATATACTTTTTAAAATGAAGTAATTAGTTTACTAAAAGAGAAATATTTGTAAACTTTCATAAAAAGCATAAAATTATATGCTGATACTTTTTTTTTTAAATACTATTGAAAGTTTGACAAAAAAAAAAATGAATTTTTAAAAATCATGATGATAAACATACAAGAAAAGAAAAATAATTAACCATATAAAGATAATGTTTTAGATAATAAATATTAATTATTCTAACTATATTAATTTCTAAAACAATAAGAAACATATACTTTTACAAAAAAGTCAATGAAAAATTAAAAATAACATTTTGATGAACTTTGGTGAAATTCTAGATATTTGTTTATAAGCTTGAACAAACAGCCCATTTATATGCTCATTTTATAACTTAACAAATATTCACATCATCTGTATAGACCTAAATATATTTTGATGCATATGTAATTAAAATTTGTATATGTTTGCGAGATCTATTTTTCTATAAGTTTTAATATTTATATACAAAATTTACTGATGTAGAAAAATATTCTATCGATTATTTGTATGAATGTCGAATCCATAAAATTCTATATTTTTAAATAGTAATAAAGAAAGCAGGAAAAATAAAACAATACAAACTTTTTCCCAGAAGATTGGATTAGCTTCATAACCTCCAACTGACAAAGCATCTCCTTGTAATCGCAAATAAACGGCAAGATCGTGATCTCGAGTATTCGGCATGTTTTGTATTCCTTCAATTTTATCAGTAACTACATAGGCATGCTTCATAGCTATCAAAGGTACTTTGACACCAGCCATAGCACCAATATATGGAGCCCATACACCTACATATATAAAAAAGAAAAATATAAATGCTGCTTATACAATATTTACATTTTACAAAGTGATAATCCTAAACAACTTTGTTTACATTTTATGAAAAGTAATTGATAATGTAAAAAAATAAGTCAATTTGAATACATTATCACAGCTAAAATGCTTAACACTAGCTTTTTAAAAATAGTAATCAGCATACTCATTTTCTGTGAACAAAATCACATCATAGCTATAACAGCAATTTAAATCTAACAAACGCTGAATAGTTCTACACAATAATAAAAAAAATTACAAGGAGTAATATTTTGCTATGAATATTGTACACATGAAGTGATTAATTTACAATAGATGAATGATAAGAAATTAAACCTGTAGCACATTAGACCATGTGGGTCAAAACCTACAGTGCACATATCTGCTTTAGTGATCGAAAGCCCTTGGGTGTGAAACATATGTCCCTGGTAGGTGGTCAGCCTAACGTGAAACCCTCAGTGTTTAGTTCTCAAGCATGCTTGGTACTTAGCTTATCAACTCACAGAAGGGATAATAGGCTGAGTTGACCTTGATCAGTCAGAGGATCAAACCTTGGACCTGTGCCTTTGGAAGCCACAGATACAGTGCTTAGATGAATTATAAAAATCTGGATTTTAATCAATATTTTTTTACTCTTAAAAAAATATAAGATTAGAATATTCATTAAAAATATTTTATCTTTTTTTTACAAAGGAATTATGCTTCATTTACTTTGCATCCAATTCCTACAAAATAAGTTACAACCTTATACAAGTATAAAATATAAAGAAAAAGTTAACTTATGTATTATTAAACTGACATACATAATGAAACAAAATTTTTTTTACCCAGTACTAAAAAAAAAAAAAAAAAAAAAAAAAAAACGTTTTACAATAAGTAAATTAGAAATTTTTTAACATAAAACATTTCTTGAAAATAATGTAATTAATCTCTAAAATAATTTATAAGTTACAAACGCGAAAATTCTTTAATTTTAATATACAAATGTACTCCATCTTCTTTTCAATCAATGGATCCATTCATATTAAGTTATTTACAGTTTTTTGATTACATTTTTAATAATATTTTGAATAAAATTTTCATTTAAATATACTTTTGCAATTTTAATTTAATTCCTATATTTAATTTGTGCATAAATTGAAGTCCCTTAAATATTTCAATATTTATTTGAACACTAATAAATAGTATAATTAATTTTGCTAATTCAACAATTAGTATAATAAATTGTTTTTAGTTTTTCAAAACTTACAACTGTATGTGTTCAAAATTATAATTGTAGGTAGATGCAGTTTTTGTAAATTAAAATTATATTTTTTTAATGATATCATAGAAAGGTTCTCTTATTTCCTTTCATAAATAGAAGTTTTAACTTTACTACTATTACAATGTCATTTTCACTATAACTTTTTACACAAAATTCCGAAATAAATATGAAACTTTTTGATTAAATACCGTTTAAAAATAATTTTGAACAAAAAAAGTAATTTTCAAAGTTGTAATAGATATAAAAATGAATAAAGTCACAAACTTTCTGGTTATCATAATTTTTTTAAAATTATTAGGAAATCTTATTAGAAAGTACAGTATTGAAAGAATTTTTCATTCGATATAATTTTTATTCTTTTTACTCTTTTTGAAAATTTATTCAAAATTATTCCAGCTGGATAGTTTTAAACGACAAATTAATTAAGAAATTTATAGAAATCTATTAGAAATTTTTATATTTAAAAGCAAACTATAAATTAAATTTCAGCATTTCAAATTAAATACTCAAACTACTGAAGAAAAGAACATAATGTTTCTTGAGCAAACAACAGATAAAGGTTAACTTAATATGGATTACAATTGGCCAAATGCAGGAATGATAGTAAATGTGTCCATGTATATATATATATATATATATATATATATATATATATATATATATATATATATATATATATATATATATATATATATATATATATATATATATATATATATATATATATATATATATATGCACACATACAATTTATTTCTCTTTATAAATTATCTGAAAATCTCCCAGTAAAATTTTCACCATTAACTTATATATTGATCATTTTATTATCATTTATTAAAAAATTCTAATAATAAGTTTAACTACATTTTGCTTACTGTCTTTAACTTTTAAAAAACTTGCATTCCAAAATTAGTTCTTTGAAAATTCTATTAATAGAAGAATAAATTAAAACAATGAATATTTTAATTTATGATCCAAATTTTGACAACTTAGACGAAATAAATAAATAAATGATTATAATACATTTTTTACAATATAACATGGCAATAACACAGTATGGAAAAATTACATATAGAAATATCTTACTTTACATTATTATATCTTTCTCTTCATATTTCTTCAATTAGTTTTAATCAAGTCACATAATATAACTTTTTTCAAAAATATTTTGAATCACTGAAAGAAATTACAAACTTTGTCTTTTGACAATATTAATAATAAAATTATACTCACATAAAATCAAATAAATAAAATATATCATTCTACTGACTTTCCAATGTTTAAATTTTGTCAACATTTGTTTTCAAAGAAATGTTTTGAGATATCAAAGTCAAATAGCCACAACAATGAATTTAAAGCCAAGCAAAATATAAACTTTTGACATTACATTTTTTTGATTTTTTAAAATGCATATGAATTTAGTTGGAAAATTGCATTTATCGTTTTATATCAACAACTAGAATACGATTTTAAACCTAAAATAACATTGCGAAAATTTTATAAAATTATTGCATTTGATTAATAAAAGAATTAACCTGTGCAATTAATGATGCAATTTGTTTTTATAGTACCACTTGAAGTATTCACTGCAGTAACTTTTTTATGTCCAAAATAATCTTCAGTAACATCAATTCCATTGACCGAACATTTTTCAAAAACCTAGAAAATAACCCAACACATCAATAAATTATTTGAAAAATAAAAGTCGAAATTATACTAACAGAGAAATATTTTTTACACTAATATCAGATTAAATTAAATTTTATTTTAATTGAAGGATGATAAAAAAATATTAGAACAGCATAATGCACACAGGATAATGAATGTTTTAAATTAACATACCTTACATAGAATTAAAGTAATATAAAATGTAAGCAAGTTTAGTTAAATACATACATAATTCAGATAACTTAAATTGCTCTATTTAAGTAAACATTAGAGTTAACAGCAAAAAAGTTTTATGATTTTTGTCTGTGCTGATAGATATCTTTATAAAGAATATGGTATTAATTATCAAGTTAAAATTTAATCACAAGAAATAACAATGAATAAAATGAGGTATTGCTAAATTCAAATGGAAAAACTAGTCAGACAATTAGAAACAAAAAATAATGCAAATTAATGCATAAAAGGATACACATTAGAAAACAAAATTATTTTAAAACCTTATCTTTTCACATCTGAAAATAAATATAACATATCAAACACTAGGGAATGAAATCTGATGACAAGCTTTCTTCGTATAAAAAATTTAAATAATACATTTGTATTTTATTTGACAAAAAATATTTTTATGTAACTCAAGCAATTTTTTGTACATTACTAATACAATGAATGATCTGCATTAAATAATACATTAAGCATTGCATTTTATATCTTTCAAACATGTAAAAAGGAATTCAAATACACTCACAAGAAGTCTGTGTTAAAATTTTTTCTATAAAACTAAAAGCAATAGAAAGTTGCAAGACAATTACAAAATAATTAACAATGGAACAAATCTAATACATTAAAATTCCATAATATTAGAACTTCCAGTTCACATTTCCATTCTAATATTTTACATATATAAATCTGTATATTTAATTGAACTGAAAATAAAATTTATATATTTGTAAAGAATTCAATAATGTAATGAATTCTGAATAGAAAAATAAATGCATTATAAGTATATTCATGTCTCTAACTCAAATAATGAGTGAGAAAAATACATAAACGCATTGAGACTTTATGTAGTGAAAAATCTAATGTGATTATAATGACGAGTTTTTCAAATAAACTAGTATTAGTGTCGATGTCACAAAAAAGAAAAGAAAAAAATCTAGTAAATCACAAAATGTGCGTCTTAAAATAATATAATACAAATATTTTTTGAAACTACATGATACTATACACCTAGCGAAATTTTATATACATCTTACCTTTCCACCCAACTTCGAAGCTCCACGTACAAGAGATGTACAAAAACCAGCTGGATCAACAGTGCCATCACCAGGACTATATAATGTACCATAGAGATCCTCAACATTCATCAGAGGGTATAATTTCTTAGTTTCTGCAGGAGTAAGAAGATGTGATTCAATTCCAAATGCTTTTCCTATCTAAAAAATTAAAACACTATTCAGAAATCAAACTCAGTTACTTTCAACTGAAAGAAATTAAAAATCAAAGTTAAATATGTTTTGTGAACAAAATGATCTTTCTGAATGTTGAACAATCTCACTCCTAAGTAACAAAATATTACCAAATAAACTTTAAAAATTTATTTGAATGACACATGTTGTGTTTTAAAACAAGCAAAAATTAATAAAATGAAGAAAAAATATATTACTGTCATTAATCTCTTATATTCATTCAGTCTTTCTTTTGAGTTTGCTATAAAGAGACCGCCATTATTAATCCAACCAGGATGCACCCCAGTTTCTTTCTCCAGTACATCATTCAGCAAATGCCTGGTATGATTTAGGATTTGAATGTCAGTGTCACTAGGTCTTAGTCTCCATATTAAGCCTGCAAATGCAGATATAATACATTAAGTATCACTGAATCATGACTTTAGTCAAATCTATAAATATAGACTATGCAAATAAATTTTACATGCCAAGTTATCATTACGGTCTCAAATGTATGAGTAAATGATACCCAACCGTGATAACTATTCTTGATAGAATTTATAAATGATAAATATTTTTATTTATCATTTTACCTCTGTTAAGGAGTTGAATTAAATATTTCTGTGATAAAATGTATTTGAACTGTTGAGATCAATAATAAGCAATAAAATAATTAATAATAAGTTTAAATAATAGTTTTGAACTCACTTTGAAAATTTCAATACTTTCAAGTAAAACCGATAAAGTAATAACAATAAATAGCATACAGATGAAAGAATTAATTTAGTGATATAATAATCGATGAAATAAAGTCTTTTTACAAAATAAATTTTAGTTTTAATTACATTATTTTTATAAGAGAAACAGATATTGATCAAAGAATCATGTAAAATTAGAATGATTTTTAAAAATTTCAAATGTGTTTATTAATTGTGGATACTTGGAATAAAATCGGATATAAATAAATAATATTGAATTTATTTAAGAACAGGTTGAGATTATATACTTTAATCTGCATATTAATTGACTTGAAATTGATTGTTAATCTGTAAATTAAATTTTGCAAAGGATTCAAGCATAAAATATTGAAAAATATAAATTTAAATCATATAATTTGGAAATATGTAAAATATCCACTACTCTATAAGTGTTTTTTGAATTAAAATCTATGAATAATTGTTTTGGAATTAAAAAATAATTTCACCAGAAATTTGTCAAAATCAAAAAACAATAAATTTGGCTGATAACAGGTGCAAAGTTTTGCTGCTATCAATGAGTCAAATATACTTATCTTAGAGATAAATTCTAATCTAGATGTCAAAATGGTAATAATATGATAAAAAAAAAGTGTGGCTACCAGGAAAAAACTTTTTGAATGAATATTATCAAATTCTATCATTAAAGTAAAGATTTAGTAATTAGGAAATTAATTCAAGAATATTATTAAGAAATATTTCAGAAAAAAAAGTACATTTGAAATTAAATATTTTTTTTAGTTGTCAACAAACTTTGAGATTAATAAAATAAAAAAATCCAAAATTATTCTAATTGGCTCACAAATATTTTCTGAAGCTATAATATTTTACAAATAAAGTATATTAAAATTTTTTTCTTAAGTAAGCATAATAGTAAAACTTGAGATAAATGTTAGTAACAAATGCTATGAACTTTTGGAAAAATAGGAATGTTTTTTCTTAAGTAAGCATAATAGTAAAACTTGAGATAAATGTTAGTAACAAATGCTATGAACTTTTGGAAAAATAGGAATGTTTTTAATGCTTATAAAAAATTTGGGAAGTAAAATGATGAAAGAGGATAAAACAATTGCTTATATTTCCACAATTTGATCACACAAATACTAAATTTATTAGTGTTTTTTAAAAAGCTGAACATGTTTCGAGTTATTACAGATGATAAATGGAATAAAAAATTGATTTCACTGCTAATAATAATTTGTATAGTTCTCTCGCAAATTATTTCACTTAGCAGAGAAATAAATTTTTTATAGGGAGTAAAATAATTCATTAGTAATAATGTGCTTGCAAAGTAATTTTAATCCTATTATGTTTATCATTACAATAAACAGTATAGAAGTTTAATTATTTAAGACAAATTATAATTTTTTAATTATTTATGACAAAAAAACTTTTAAGTTATATACAGGAAAATGATACAGTCATTATATACAGGATTCATTCATTATATAATGATGCATTCATTATACACATTCATTATATACAGGAAAATGAATGATAACAGAATTTTACCAGCAGTATGCCAAGTAGTACCAGCTGTCAGTTGATCTTTTTCAACTAGTATAACATTGGAGCACCCAAGTTTAGTTAGATGGTAAAGAGTACTGCACCCGATAATTCCTCCTCCTACATATCAGTAGAAAAAATATCATATGAATGGTTAAATCTTAAAAGCACAGTTTGAAAAATGAAAGATGTTGAGATTTTCACGCATGTTCTCCAAGACAAATCCTTTCAGTTTATTTATTATCATTAAATGGCTAATAAACATATTCAAAGCATATAAATAAAAAATAACAGAATAAAAATATTTTTACACTAATAATGCATTTTAAATATCTCAGTGATATGAAAAATATTTATAGTTCAAATATTTCTATATTTATTCATAGGGAATATAGTAACAACTATATTCCTTATGAATGAATATAGTGTGCTGGGACTTTTTAGTGGCACCCCTCTCCTTGATGTTTATGGTTTTGAAGCTTTTGGAACCCTTTCTTTTTTTAGTGCAGTCTTTGTATTGTAAGACACCCAAGAAGACAATGGTGGATGTTACTTTTTAAGAAGTTTTGTAAAGAATGATTTAATGGACAATGTATGAATGTCATCAAAAACAAAAATGAAGTTTGAGAAAATCTGATATGAAACTAAGAAAAACTTAACTTTGGGAAATATAAAGAGAAATGCAGAATTCCAAATGAAATTTACAAAAAAGGGGAGCGACAAAGAACAGATTTCAGAGAACAAATTTTAAAAAATGACTCCTTACAAAGATAAAATGAAATCAAAAAGTTACAAAGCATTAAGGTTTAATACCAAAACATTTCAACCAATTCAACAGACAGATGATGGAGACAATGGAAAATAATAGAAGAAAAACTTAAAGACAGTAAAGAGTTAGACAAATTTCTTTAAAAATTTCCATAATAAAAAGGAGAAATAATGAGTGAAATGTAAAAACACAATATTAGTATCAAATTATTAAAATATGGATGTAAAACATTGTGACAAAATTCATTTATAAAGTGTTTAAAAAATCTTGAGCAACAAAAGTTAAGATAGAATAATAAATTTGAGAATCACATGTTTGTTTTATAAATAAAAGATGATAAATTTTATTGTAAAAATAAGGAATAATTTTTCTAAATGTAACATAAATTATAGCCTAATATAACAGCACTTAACAAATGAAATAAAAAAATATACCAAAAAGGTTTTCAGAGATATATAATAAAAATCTCGTAGTTAGTTAAATCTGGTAGCATTTGGTAGTTAGACAGATAATGAAACAATTTATGAATTTAGTTCTGATTTATACATGCTTTTTAATGACTTCAAATTTTTGATAGGATCAACAAAAGAAAATTGTTTGAAGCAATTCACAGATTTAGAAAAACAACAAAACTCATAAAAATAACAATAACAGCACCAAAGAATAACTATAAATTAGAGATAAAAAAATTGAAAGCACATTTGGATTAAATAAAGTTGTTAAACAAATAGATTCATCAGCTGTGTTATTCAGCATTGCATTACAGCCAGCAATTTTATCCGTCTATATTTTTAAGAGTTTAAATTAAAATGAATATCTTTTTAACATATTTTAAGTTTTTATTTATTATATAAAATAACAGTGTTTAAATTCAATGACTTTCCACCAGTTTTTATAATTTCTGAAAATGAATCAGTTGATATTTTTCGAAACAAATAAAATAAAACTTAGACTTAATAAACAAATAAAATAAAATAAAACTAGAAATAAAATGCTTGTTTTTTCTTTTATGGTTCATGTAATCATTATTTGAAATATAATGTTTTTGTATTGCTGAATCAGAGCAAGAATCCAAAAGCCAATTTCTACCAAAAAATACAACATAAGTTGTGTTTTTTTTTATTATAAATAGATTCATTGAATTAATGACATCAAAATTAATGACATTGATTGATGCATTTAGAGTAAAAAAAAAAAACATTTTGATTACATCTGTTTCAATTTAGTGATGAAATTTGCTTCCTGTAAAAATTAGTAACTCAAAGATATTCAGAAATTTAATTAAATAAATCTCATACAAAATTCTGTTTACTGTTGTATCCGAAACATTTGAATTACAGGTACTAATTTGTTGATGATAAATCATCTGGTGCTCATAAGGAATTTTTAACTAAAAAGATAAGACTAAATGTTTTAGCTTAAAACAAAACTAAACATTTGAGTAGAAAAATAATTATTAAAAGCAAAATAAGAATTTTATAAAATTTAAAACAAGCCCAAAAGAATAGAAAACAAAAACAAGATGAACATAAAATGCAATTTATTAAATTAATATTGAACATAAATATTTTAAGTTGGCTAACATTTTATCAAATAAATATGCAGGGAAATTAATGCCTCGTAAGATCTTTGCTTTAAAATATGGAAGAATTATGAAATAGAAACTAAATTAATTAATCTTTAACAAAGTCAATGAGATAGAAACAAATCAACATATTAAAAATGATGTTTGCAACAATGCTAAATCTGCAGAGCTTTCAAGCTAATGCCTCTATCAATTTATTATTTAATTTGGTTTTAGAAAAAGCTGCCAAATCAGTTAGATTAATAATAGGAAAACATCTCATCAGAAAATCAAGTACACAGATGTAATTGGAATATCTAGAATATATTCCACTCATTTCTGGCACATAATTTACAATAATGAGACTGAAAAAAAATCGGATTAACTATAAATAAAGATGTAGATAAAGCTTTGGAATTTACAACTATAACATGTTATTAATTTGTGTGAATTATTAGTCTTTGAGAAATTTAAAAAGCTTAAGTATTAATGAAGTATTGTCACTGATAATAACAATCAAAGTAAATTAATTACAGCTGTTCATAGAATGTCAAATATATATTCCTATAAATGTTGTTCATCAAAAAATTAGAAAAATGAGTTAATATTTAAACAAAATCTTTTCAGAGAGGTATTTATAAAATGGTTATAATAAAAATAACAATTGAGATTGCTATATAGTATGAAATACATAAAAAGTTCAATCAAATGTAGCAAAAACTGTTGAAAGTTATAGAAATTGATAAGTTAACAGAACTGATAAATTAAACTCAATTAATAAATTCATATTTATTTAACATAGTAGAATTAGGATACAAATGAATAAAATAAAAAAATTAAATAAAAATATCACTGAACAATGATATTTTCATTGGTACTTTGAGATAAATCGATTTTTTGTTCTTGTCTTTATTGTGTCAAGTAAGATTTAAATACAATTCAAAGATCTGTAATGCTCAAACGAAAATATTGCTTCAAATTGATGTAGACAGGAAAAAAAAGTTTAGTAGGATTTTAATTTATACCAGATTGTAAAGCTAAATATAAAGAAGGAAAGAAATTCCATACTAGATTAAAAGAAAATTATTCCTTTAATTAATTCCTGATATGATAAATTATGTGGTGGTGCAAATTTATAAAAGTTGGTATGGTAAGAGGTACCAAAGTTTTTATTATTTTCTAAGTTCAGAAACAACGGTACAAAGATTCATGTTCAATTCTGGATACATGTTACAAGAAAATAAAAAAGAAAAATTATGAAAATATCTTCAATGCAAGATCTACTTGAAAGAAAATCCATTACATATATTTAAATACTTGAAAAAAATAAAAATTAGTAAACCCAATTTATCCAAAATAATAATTCAAATAATTCTTATTGAAAAATTCTTTAACAACAATTTACCAATTATAACTACATCAGCTGAAGAAGGAATGGAAACTGGTGTGTCAACATGTTTATTCTGCAATGATTTATATGGTACACCACTTGGTGTAGAGCTGCTGCAATAACAGTTTAGGCTGAAGTAAGTTTGTCTGATGTGCTTGATTAAGTTGAATCTACGCATCAATGCCATAACTAATTGAATCTAAAAAATAAAAACAAAGATATATTATAAACACATGCATTAGGGGCAAATATTGAATAATTAATACATAAAGTAAGAACTAACTTTTTTATTTGAAATAGCTAATTATATCTATTGATTACACTAATAAAGTATATTGTTTTTCGAAAAATTATATAACTAAACACACAAATATTCCAATAAAATTTTTTAACTGCATATAAATTTAAATTTTTCTGTTTATATATGCTCAAAATACATTTTTCTAAATGTTAAAGAAATTTCTAAATGAAAAAAAAAAAAAAAAATGAAACATTTGAACTCCCAACTTTTCCAACTACGATCAAATTTTTAAAATTAAATTATAAAATTAGAATACACATTTAAAATAAAAAATAAACCATATTACTTTAATTTACAAAATATAATTGAAGTTTGTTTTCACAAATTATTAACAAATTAAAATGTAGTTATGTTAAAAATCTTTACATTCATTAGTTTTACAAGCAATTTCTATGCAAAAAAATTTAAATATTGTCACTCGATTTTTTGAGAGTTGTATTCGAATTTATTATCTTACTTTTCAGACATTTAAGTTAAAGAATATATTAAAGAAATTTTATTATATACTTACATATTTAATGATAGGTTGACATAAATATTTTTATATCTATATTTATAAATTCTTTTGAGGTATGAATTTTAAATTTATATTAGAAATAACTGTTTACAATTATTTAATTATATCCTAAACAAAAATGCATTTAAAAACTGTGATTATTTTTAATAAAATCGTTCATGATTAATTCTAAAAAGTGATTATCCATATTTCAAAATTATCAATTTAACTGCATTTTTAAGCTTTAAGACAAATTTTTTTATCTGAGATAAGTTAAAGATTATGAAATATAGATAACAAAGAAATTACATTTTGATAAACAGTTAACTCAAGATAAAAGATATTATTGTGTACAAAAAATTAACAACGTGGGCAATCGAACTGCATAGTGTCTCCATCTGTTGGGATTATAAGTAACAAAAAGAAATAATAACTTTTTATCATTTATATATTAAAAATTTTGAGCTACTTATAACAATAATTTATATTATTCTAATGCCTATAACTGTCATAATTATAAAATCTATATAATTTTACATTTTTTTATAATAAAACATTAGGACAATTTAGTTGTTTTCCATTTCCTCTGAATAATCAATGATTTATTATCTGTGGTGTATTGGGTGTATCGTTATATTTTTGAGTGGGTTTAAATCATTATATTTGTAAATTTGTCCAAACCATACTGATTGAGGTATTTTAGTAAAACAATATTTAACTACTAGAAGTTAGCATACTGCTCTGAATTAAAATATATTCATATCAAATTCAGAGATACAGTGAATCATTATGTATTAAACGCAGAATAATTTCTTCAAATAATCAAATAAATTTATCATAAAATTTTTTTCTTCTGAAATGTTATGCAAAAAATATTTATTAAAGTAAAATTGTATATATCAGGATTGGTGTATTAAATTTGAGTTTTTCCATTTATTTATGATTTATGCTTTGTTACACTGAAACATATTACAATATTAAAACAAATTGATTTACACAAAAAGGAATGATAGTGAATTGTATATATTACAACAGTTCTTCCCAACCAAGTAATATAAATGCTAATAGCGCGATACAAAGTACAAAAGATGGAGAGTAAAAATAATACATGATGATGAATAGAAACTATATAGTGCTGTTTCACATAGTGAAAGTTAAAATTGAATAACCGCGTGCTGAATTTTCGACTTAGTAAGTTTACGATTATAGAACAAATGTGCGGCAAAGACAGTTAATTTATCAGATGGCCGGTGAAGGAGGAAATGCAATTTAACAATCCACAGAAAAATCTATGGTATTGGGTGCAAAACATGGATTTTTAGTTGGAATGTCGCCATTGGCAAGCTCTGAAACCAAAGAACTGCTACATAAATAAATTTAAGAGATATAGAAAGCTGACTTATAAATATACTTTTAGTGCTTATTAGAGGAGGGTAGAAATAGAAACCATTAAGATTGTAAACAATTATATGCAATGAATATAAAACAGCAACTTTCTTTACTGTTTCGAAAGTCTAATCCATATATTTCATGTCCATATCTATATATGTGGCGTAATCGAATCCATAAATTTGGCGCTATAGATTTGCTTGAAATCAAGTCATGCTATTAAGATTCCTGTGGTTTCGAGTCGAGAGCCTAAAAGATGCACATTCCACTGTGATATAATCAGTAACCATTCATTTGTTCAAACATCAATTCTTTGCTATATTGTATTCACTGCCAGATGGCAAGGCTTTCAAGATAGTCTTCACGAGTGAGGAATAAGATGGTAGCAATCATTTTCTCCTGCATTTTAATGCTATATTCTCAAAGATGACATTTGATTACATTGACTATGATAGCGATTCCACGAGGCAACAATTCTTTAGTGAAATTCAGAAATACATTTGCATGATACTTGTTTTATTCTACAAGGAATTTGAAGCTGAATACAGAAATCTCTATATATAAAGTTCTTGAGAATAGTAATTTTTTTAAGCTTCTTAATGTAAATATTAATGCATACATCGACAATGAAGTTAAACTCCATGAAAATCGATTGGTTGGTTTGTTTGTCACTCAACGGTCATTTTTCGCACACGAGGGCTAATTAGACCGGGGCCTACGGCTTAAAGTGGATTCCGAACCACTACAAACAGCCATGCCCAAGGTAGGATTCGAACCCACGAACTGTTGAAGGCAAGAGCGCTAACCATTCGGCCCATGAAAATCGAAACCGTTTAAATCCACTGTAGTATTTAAACCTCACAGTATTTGGACAAATCCTTCTTGTTGTGGCATTTTTTGGTGCTCAAAGGGCATTAGGAATATTCCAATGAAAAGAATCTAGAGGTGATTGTCTTATAAATAATAAAAAGTAATATATTTTCCTACATTTATTTTTTAAAAAAATTTAATCCCGTTTCTAAAGATAACATTTTTCACATAAAAATACTATATATTCCTTGTATGCATAATTATTTGTATAACTGAAACATTTTTATATAGTAATACATATTTGATAAAATATTACTTAAATATTAACTATAAAATATACATATGTAAAATATTGAAGCTTCCATAACGCGAATTTTTTTGATAATTATATTCAATAAAAATACTTTTTCTTAGCTGTATAAAATTGTTAGCTGTCTTTATAACAATATTTAGTTAGTTAAATGCTAATTTAAGATTCTAAGGAAAAAAAAAATTTGTGATTTTTTGACTAACAGTGAAAAAGGCAAAATGTTAAGATTGGTTTGATTGTTTTATCGAACATTTTCTACATAAAAGGATTCATTAAATGAGGACCTATGTCTTAAAGTAGGTTCTAAACTACTACAAACAACTAAATCCATGATGGGATTCAAACCTATGAACTAAAGGAAGGAGCGCTAAGCACTTTGCTACCAGCTCGTAGAATGTTATGAAGAAATGATGAGAGGATTATAGAATCTAAATTTTATGCCAGAAATAAAAAAAATCAATGTTTAAAAAAAAAGAGTGAGAGAGACCTATTTATAGAAAAAATTGAAAAAGCAATAGAAATAGAGAATATTTTTTTAAGAAATAGATCTTTTGCTTTAAAAAGAAAATATCATTTCTGAGAAAATTTTGTATGATAAAAAAATAAAAATGCAAAAACATTGCAATGTATATATATGTATATAAATAAAATACAACCTTTTACTTCATAAACCTTTATTTGTATTCAGAACATAACAAATTTATACTAAGAAATGCATTTCATAAATGAAAAAATTAACAAAACTTTAAAGCTTAAGTATAAATGAAAAGAATATTTGCAAATGAAGAGGATATAATGGTATGTCTAAACCTAAAAAGCAACAAAAATGTACTTCCACACCACTTAGATGAATTAACACAGATGTAAATTAACATAATTATTCTAAAATATTCATGAAAGTAATGAAATATATATTACATTGACCCACAAAGTAACAATTAATGAACTTATTTTAATACATTAATATTACATTTCCCTATCTGCATATCAAATTTAAAACAATTTCAAAATTTGATATTACTCATAAAACTTTATATTTCAATTTCAGACCATTAATGAATTAAGATAAAGATTTAGAAGCTAGTTATTTCAAATAAAAAAATATCAAATAAACATACCATTTTTTTTTTCTTTTAAAGTCAAAGTTGTGTTGATATTATTTCAATAAAGAATTGAAATAAATGTATAACGATATTTTAAAAAAATATGGTTCTTTTAAATTAGTTAAATTTGAAAATGTCAAAAAAAAAAAAAAAAAAAAAAAGCATCAATACTGACAAAAACAAGCAAATTTTTAAAGGTGAATTAACAATTTTTAAAGAAGAGAAAGAAAGAAAAAAAGAACTTTGTGACATGAAACAATATTTTTATATTAATGTGAATTTTTTATTTATTTATTTATTTTTTTTTTGCTAAATAGTGATAAATATTTTAATTATTAAATAAGATTTTTCTTTCCCATAAAAACATTTGAAATTTATGTTATGGTAAAAAGATTAGGTTTAATATCCAATTAATATATCCATATGAACTTTTGTACAAAATATAAAGACACTTTTCCTATTAAAAACATTATCAGCAAAAGCAATATTGAATTTATTCTTACAGAAATATGTAAGTAAAGAGGAAGAATTTTCATTTTAAGACAAATCAGTATTTTATACACTACACATAATGAAAATACAATACTTCATTAGGAAATAAATTTGAAGCTTGAGTTTTATTAAATAAAACACTCCAATGAGGATATAAAAATATACTTAAAATATTTATGCAACAGATACCATCTTATTATTTAAAAATGGAGGCAAATATTAACAAATATAAAATGATTTATATGAAATATAAATTACAATGAAAGGTTAAAATATTTAAGATTGTCTTATTTGCAATATGTATAGAAATATTTTGTAAAAACATGTTAAGAAATTTAAAAACATCGTTCAAAACTTATTCAATAACTAAGTGAAAAAAAAAAGGACAATTCTGTCTGACCTGATTTCTAAATTGTGAAATATGATAATAGAATATATCATTAAATCTTGTATATCTTGAATATATATTTAACATCGTAAGAGTGAATTTAACCAGACAAATGGCTATTTATATAAAATCTTGAAAAATTATTATTTTATGAAATCAAGAATAACAATGCAAGTCAATATATAAAACATATATTCAAAGATTAACTCTATAATCTAGATAGTTCAATCAAGTAATTAAGATGGTTGATTTCAACATTGTTGAGCATTGTAAAATAGACTATTGTTATAAAACATTATATACATATTTGTAATGTTGTAGCTTGAGATATTAACAAATTTTTTCACATTTTTATAAAAGAATGTAGTCAATACTAAAGGAAGTAATTCTTCTTTGAGGTTTCTAATTATGAATTTCAGTTGACAATTAAAGTACAGATATCAGTGATTAACTAATAATTTTTAATTATAGATATGAAAACTATTCTAACCATAAATGTAGATATAAATTATTTCATAGAACATTTACATTACACACTATTTCATGATTTTGCTTAAAAAGTTTATCAAATTTCCTAATAGTTTTTCAAAATTAATAGGTATAAAGTCATTTTCCCAAATGAAAATACAAATGTAAGAAAAGATATTTCTAAGATTTATACAATACAAAATATGAAAAGCTAAACTAATCCTTTCAGTTTCAAAAATATTAAAGTTAGAAACAAAAAATAATTTAAGAATTTGTATTTAACTGGATAATTTGAAGAACCGTGCAATTCAAACTTTTTATAAAAATCAATGAAAAAATTTACTTTGATGATTCATAGCACAAAAATTCTAACAGTTATTAGTAATTATAAAAGAATATCAAACATTTTGTTTGCATATATTTGCTTAACAATAAATAAGACAAATATCAGCTTTTTTTCTAAAAACAAAAAAAAGCATTTTCATCCTTAATTTCAAAATATTTTCAAAAAATATATTATCTTTCTTACTACAGCAATGAAATCTCAATATATTAAAAGAAAAATATTAAGGTTTGTTTGATTAATAAAATACTTTGCTGGAAGATAAAAATGAAATTTGCATAAAAAAAGGAGAAGTTAATTTCTGAAATTCCAAAGGATTTAAGTTAGGAGCATAAATTAACTATTAAAATGGAATATTGTTATTTCTAAACTAGCACAATAAATATATAAAAAAATTACTGAAATTCACAAATAAATTTTTGAGAGCTTCAAGTCATATATTTGAACATTTGTATATCTTTTTGAACATCGAACAAAATAGTACATTATCTTAATTAAGCAAAACTATGAGATTCTTAACATTTTTTCTATTTAATTATTTTTTAAATATTAAGCGGTCTTTCTATTCTCTAGTTAGTTTCTGATAACAAATTCCTGAAATGAACAATACTATTGGTTTTCAGAAACATGATATTATACATAGACAACAGCATCAGTGCAAAAACTATCAAGTTGAATTTGGCAATTAAAATATTTCCATTCTTAAAAGAGTATATCACAAAATTTACATACATAAAAGGAAAAGAAAAATGTTCGATTATAATATCATGTAAATATAGCTTCAAACAGATTTTATCTTTATGCGACAAATTTCAGCAATATATTAAGGCACACATGAAGAAGTCATACAAAAGTATCAACAGTTATATTGACATAAGAATAAACATCTCCAAATTCCAAATATAATTTTCAATCTCAAACTAATATGTATATAAATCAATATGCTATTTAAGAGCTATATTTAATTAAAGCGATTATAAATATCAAAAATAATTCATTGATAAAGAATTTGAAAATAGGTAAGGCACTTTGAGTAAAAAAATGAATAAATATTACTTTTGACCAAATATATCTTATTAGATTAACAAGAATAAAACTTCGTATATGAATATAAGGCACATTAACAGTTAAACAAAGTACAGCACAGTACACATTTATACATGCAGTAATAGTATACGTTAATAAAACAAACTAGTTGATTTTTAGAGGGTACTTTAAGGTATTTTAAATGCATATTAGAATTTTTTATTCTTTAAGTACAGATGGGTTGATCAAATCCAAATGACTTGTTTCAATTTTTTTTTGCACCATTAGTTGCAAACAAATTAAAATGTTTAGTAGTTAACAGAATTTTTTTTAATTGTGTATTATTCAGCTTAACTTACAATAAATTGCCTTACAAAATGCAGTAAGTAGAAACAATACATAAGATAAAATTTTAATAACAATATTTACCACAATTTTCTCAAAAGAAAATTCTTGTCAAATCTAGAGTATTCAAAGATTAAAAAATGTACGTATAAAAATGCAATTCCCTTTAAAATTGTTTGTAAGTAAATGAAATATTTAGTCAATTTAATAAGAGACTTATTAATTTAATAAGACTTATTTTCCCATTAACATATTTAAATTATGCTTTAGTTAAAATCACTTAAAATAAGTTTTAACTTTAACTTTTTATTTATTGTTATTTTTATATTTGCTTTATAGTGTTTTAAAACCTTTTTAAGTATTAGTTTCTGAAAATTTTAAATTCATTCCACATCAACATCTAAGGCACTTGGTGGAAAATGAAGTCTTCCCAATAATACTTCCGACACACTGACTCTTCCAAACACATCATTTCTCTAATTCCCAAACTCGACAATGCATGTATGGAATTGATGCAATAAAGATAACGAATGTATAAAAGTTATTATTACAACAATATAATAGCAATTAGAAATCATCCTGAAAGTGAGATGTAAAACTGGCAGAAAAATAGACTTCAAGTCTTTGCTAATCTAAGAACATGTAAAATAACTTCATCAACAGTTTGATTATTGAGTAATGTTTTTACAGCATTGTCATCAATTACAACAGTAAAAAGAAGCTTAGCATTCTCCCTCAGTCTATCCATATAAACATAGTGATCTCGACTAACTGGTGTATGCCCACATCTTTGAATAACAAGTTCTAATACTTCATCCACAGGCTTGTCAGGCCAACCAAATCCTATGAGAGTTGGTTCATCAATCAACAGATAGAGGAGCTCACGGATGTTCTCTGTGAGGTCCTTTTCACTGAGAACTCTTGTGTTGATGATGCTGGCATCTTTCTCATCTTTTTCATCAAAAAGTAATTTGTCAAAGACATCTCTGTGCCTCTTTCTCATGTGACGAAGAAGGCAATCTTTTCTAATGAAAGCCCGACCACATTCATGGCAAGAGCGAGGTTCTTCTTTTGTATGTGTTAACAAATGGAGTTTGAGAGATGGCTTGACAGAGAATCGTCGATCACAAGTGGGACACTTGAATGGTTTCTCTCCAGTGTGAAGAACAGAATGACGCATAAGATCTTCTTTCCGCGTGAAAGGTTTGCTGCAATGCTCACAAACAAAAGGTTTAAGTTTTATATGCACATACAACTGGTGCATCTGTAAACGGGCCTTTCTATTAAAAACTTTTCCACAATCATCACACTTGAATCCATTTTCTCCAGTATGATAAAACATATGTGCATTTAAGCCACCAATTTGGATGAATTTTTTTCCACAGAATGTGCATGTATGAGGTCTAATTCCTGTATGTGTTCTCAAATGACGACTCAAAGTTCCTTTCAAAGTAAACCTGAAATAAAGGAATATTATTCAATTAATAAATATAATAAAGCATTCATAGGAAAAATACAATAAAGAGAAGAATTTATTAATAATAATCAGCATTTCAAAGATTTATCATCAAATTTGTAGAATTTAAATAATATTTTATACACAACAAAAGCATTGTGGAGCTATTTACTTGTATTATATTTTTTTAAAGTTCAATGGAACTTTTTTAAAATAAAATAGTAGTTTCATATAACTCAAGAAAAAAAAATCAATTTCTTTCTTTACAAATAAAATTTCAAAGTTCATCATTAAATTGATGAATAAAAACTAATAAATAAGATTAAACTGCACAACTTTCTTATGTAACAAAAAAATCCAAGAAAACTTAATCAAAATACACAAAAAAATTCTTTACGCTTTTGGATAGTACTTTAAAAGTTATAATAAAAATATACTTTAAATTTTGTATGGTTAGTTAATTCTTTTTAATTGATAAATGAACTTTTCACAAAAAAGTCAAATATAATCCTTTCACTGTTGAATAAAAAATAACAAAAACTATTAATACCCAAAGCTTATGTTTGTTGCACTAAAATTTCATTCTAATTCTCTATAAATTCAATCACACATTATATAACATTTATAATTGTATAAAGTAAAAAGTTCTTTTCTTCAAGAATTTCCCAAAGGTTTTTTGAAAATGTATTTTCCTTTTTGAAATTTTATACCAAATTATAAACAATAATTTTTCCTTTATATTAAGAATGAAGTTCAAATATATTTATTGAAAATCATATTTCTAAAAAAAAAAAAAAAAAAAAAATGGTATTTTCATTAATATGGTAATAATATGAGATAGAAGATCAATTGCTATGCTATCTCTTATTATTTTATACATTATAAATCCAATTATATCTTAATATCATGAGACAGGCAAAATAAGTGACATATCCAAATATTATATCTACACATTTAAAGTTTTGACACAATATAGATTAAAAATATTTTTTAAATAAACATATGCAAACTATTTAAATCAAATAAATTAATTAAAAAACATAAATCAACTTTTTATTTTCAATATTTATGATTTTTGTTAATGTAACAGGATAAAAATTATGACAATTATTTCTATGTATGGTATCTTGACAAAATATTGTGTATAATCTGACAGCTGAAATCTGTCATAAAGTTGGTTGAATATCAACAGAACCTTTAATTCAACTATGGCTTTTCATAAACAGTGGGACTTATTAACACAGTGCAAGAACCTTAAAAACTATCATGCTCTGACTGCAGTAGATGAACAAAACAGAAAAACATCATTCTCATTGTTCTCAACAATGGTTAAGAATAAACTTACTCTTCTACTGTAAAAAACATGGATTATAACAACTGAACAGTAAAAAATATGAATTATAACAACTGAACAGTAAAAAATATGGATTATGCAACAATAAACATTCCATGCTGCATTAATTTATATTACTTTTTATATAACTATTTATATAATTAACTATTTATACTTCCACATTAGAAAAAGAGATATAAAAAGTAATATATTTATTTATATTACTTTTTATATCTCTTTTTCTATAAAGTATGAGAAGATTGGTTTGTTACTTCAACAATATTTTCACAATTTTAAGTAGATTTCTAACCACTATAAAAAATGCAACGTGTATAATGAGACTGAACTGAAAGCTAAAAGACTAATAACCTGCTTAATATTATATAGGGTTAATGATTACCTTGAACTTTGACATTAAATAGTGAATAGCCTAACACATTAAACTTTTTACTGTCCATAGCATAGACTTCTGAATAATTCATAGATAGTGGGTCATATACACAAATTACAATGCATCAAAACCAGAAAATTGATTCTCTCTCCACACACAGAGAGAGAGAGAGAGGAATACAATATCCATCTTCAATAGTTTAGTAATGGCTAGAATAAAATCTAAGAACTACCATAACCACATTGAAAAGTATGATTTAGCACTTAGTCCTAGCAAGTCCATATTGCTTTGTATTTCAATATTACTTGGTGGATGTTGCAATTGAAAACTGTTGTGAAACTTTAAGTATCCTCAGCGGCCTTACCTTTCAAATTGTTACTTTTAAAATATAAGAACTTATTTGATCGAACGAACTTATGGTTCAAAATGGATTACTGAAAACAGCCACAGTGGATGGTTGGTTGGTTTTTATGGCGCAAGGTCCAGATAAGGACAAGCTGCGCCAATCACAAGATATTATACCTCAGTTTTCTTTTCATCCATTAAAAGTATAAAATAGAAATATAGTTAAAATGTACATAAAAAGTATAAAATAGCAATATAGTTAAAAGTATGTAAACATACAATATACACATGTATAAGATTAAAAACTTGTATTTAAATAAAATATTTCTAAATCATAAAATTCATAAATCCTATGTCTTTTAAAAACGCAAATAAATTGCGATGGGGTGGTTCCCCAAACAAATCTTCTTATGCTAAAATATTACTATTAAAATATCTAAAACGCTGATGGTTAAAATCTGGGCACACAATTAAAATATGATATACTGTAAATGGTTCATCACACTTTTCACACCACGGTTGGAGATCACTTAAGATCAAATGTTTGTGGGTGAAACACGTGTGACCAATTCGAAGGCGAGTCAGTCTGACATCTGTGCTTCGTGGAGATAAAACAGATAATGGAATGATGTATGAAAATATGGAATGGAGTTTGTTGCTGACTTGCAGGTCCCAGGATTTCTGCCAAAGAGAATATATGAAATGTTTGAATCCTTTTCTCATGTCCATTGATGATGAATTGAAGGCAAAATGGAAGTAGCTGCAGATTTAGCGGCAGCATCAGCTTTCTCATTGCCATCTATACCTATGTGGCTTGGTACCCAACAAAACAGTATCTCAAATCCCTTGTTAGTAACAGTATCAATTAATTTGAATATCTTAGACACAACTGGATGGCAATTATAGTTGTTATTCCTCAAAGCTTCTAATACACTCATACTGTCAGTGTACACACAGAATTTACGATCATTTTTGTTTGTAGCAACTGAAGTGCTCGGTATAAAGCCGTAGCCTCAGCGGTGAAGATGAAGCAGGATTTGTGAAAGCTATAACTGTAGGAGGTATCATCAAGATAAACTCCACAACCAACTGATCCTGGACATTTGGATCCATCCGTAAATACTGGAGTGTACATAGTATACTGACAGCGATGGAATGAATAAAGCTGTTGAAGAATAGCAGTATTTGTGTCTGATTTTTTATTACTTCCAAAGGGATTCAGCACAATAATGTGTGGATCATACCAAGGGGGATATGCGAAAAGGTTGGTAGACTCGATTCGCACATCACATAGGTCAGAAAGCAAAATAATAGATTTAATACGAGAGAGAAAAGGTTGAATGCTTGATGGTCTAGCATTATATAATCTCTTAAGAGCAGCACTTGGAATCGTGGAATGCAAGGGATGATGAGGTGAGGACATGATTTTTGAATAATAATTAAGAGACAGCTGCATCCGCCATAGGTCTAATGGCAACTGTTGGCAAATTACATATAGACTCTGGACGGGTGATGTGCGAAAAGCTCCACAGCATATCCTTAAAGCAGTATGGTGAACAGTGTCCAATCAGCGTAAGATGGAGAGTCTAGCTGATCCATAAGCAACACAGCCATAGTCAATTCAAGATAAAATTACAGACTGATAAATTCTTAGGAGTGATGTGCAATCTGCACCCCAAGATGTATTCGAAAGCACCTTGAGGATGTTAAGCAATCGCTCACATTTCTTCCGCAGATGTAATACATGTGGAAGGAAAGTTAACTTCTTGTCAAAAATCACGCCAAAGAATTTTATCTCACTGACTACAGGAATGGGTCTATTATTTATGTGAAGCACAGGATCATTATGGTAGCTAGTTTTCCTACAGAAATGGACACAGCAACTCTTACTAGGAGATATACTAAGACCATTCCGTTCACACCAAGTGGTTAAATTATTTACAGCTGTTTGCAATTCTCTCAATTATATTCATGTTTGAACCCTGATATGAAATTTGTAAGTCATCAACATACAAAGTGCCATGAACAGAAGATGGTAATTGATGGAGTATGTCACTGATGAAAAGGTTAAAAAGGGTTACGCATAAAATGCTACCTTGAGGGACACCCTCAGCTTGACTAAAATTATTGGAAATTGTAGTTCCAACGTGCACTTTAAAAACGCGTGAGGCCAGAAAATTTTGGATAAATATTGGAAGATTACCCTTAAAGCCAAGATTATGCAGAGTACGGAGAATACCATAGTGCCATGTACGATCATATGCTTTCTCAACGTCGAAGAAAATTGCAACGAGATGGTTTCTCCTCACGAAAGCATTTCGAATTCGGGATTCTAGATCTACTATGTTATCTATAGTGGATCGTCCTCTTCGAAATCCGCTTTGATGAAGATGTATGCAATTATTCTTCTCTAAGACGTAAATGAGTCTAGCATTCACCATACGCTCAAATGTTTTGCATAAGCAACTCGTAAGAGCTATTGGATGATAACTCAGAGGGTCAGATGAATCTTTGCCAGGTTTCAAATTGGAATCACTATTGCTTTCCTCCAAGAAGTTGGAAAGACATGTTCTGTCCAGATTCTATTAAACATTATCAAGATGTTCATTAACGAATCATTATCTAAATGACAGAGCATTTGATAAAAAATTCCATCAAACCCTGGACTGGTGATATTTGCCAGAGACATTGCTGTCTTTAATTCAGACAATCGAAAAGCACAATTATAAGGTAGATTATGTCGATCGTCAAATCTTATTAGTGTCCGCTCTGCAATTTTTTTAGTCCTTAGGAAATTAGGACTATATGAATCAGAGCTGGAAACATAAGCAAAAGTTTCTCCGATGACATTGGCAATATCTACCGGTGAGGAAAATACAGCAGCTCCAGTTTTTAAAACAGGAATGCAAAGATCCTGATATATACCATTGACTGCTTTCACTTTCTTCCACAATTGTTTGCTTGATGTTGATGAGGTAATTGTTGATACATAACGAATCCAAGATTCCCTCTGAGTCTTACGTCTAATTCTACGGGCAAATGCTTTGGCTTTCTTGAAAGCAATGAGATTCTCCGTGGTTTGATATCTTCGGAATATATTCCATTGTTTCTTATAGGAGAGTTGACACTCTTCATTCCACCAAGGTTTTCGGTGTTTATGTGGTATGGCGGGATTTTTAGGGATAGCAACATCCACAGCTCGGATTATTGTGTCGGTGACATATTTAACGGCATCATCTATCATATCTGTCTTAACTCTTGTCTCACTGATCACAGCCAATTGCGTGAAAAGTGTCCAATCGGCTCGACTGTACACATAATTAGGTGGGTTGTGGCACACACTATTATTTCCAGCCTGAGACACGATTAGAGGGAAATAATCACTGTTGTAAAGGTCATTTCCAACTTCAAATTTCAGCAATGGCAAGAGTGATGGAGAACAAATAGCTAAGTCCAGAGAGTGAAATGTCTGTGTAGGTTCGTGAAAATAAGTTTTCTCGTTGGTATTTAGCAGACAGAGGCTATGGTCAGAAATGAACTGCTCTATCTGTCGACCACGAGAATTCGTGTCATCACTACCCCACAGAAAATTATGACCGTTAAAATTACCGAGCAATAAAAATGGAGTTGGGAGTTGATCAACTAAGTCATTCAGTTCCTCTGCTTGGATGACATCATTCGGTGGTAAGTAAAGGCTACAAACCGTTATTAGACATGTGGTGTGGATTCTCACAGCCACTGCTTGGAGTGTAGTTCTTAACTGATGTGCTGTACTGGGGTAATTGTTTGATGTAATTATACAAACACCACCAGACACAGCAACATCACCACCATAATCATTTCTAAAGCATTGAAACCCACGCATTTTGGTGACAAAGTGGGCTTGAGGAATGTCTCCTGGAGAGCCACACATGCGGGGTTAAAGCAAGAGATAATGGATTTGATGTCATAAATGCGAGACCGAAACCCACGACAATTCCAGGAAACAAAGGAAGTCACGAATGGAATATATTCTAACCTTTCTCACTGTTACTCATCGTCATCTCTAATGAATCTTCTGAATTGAAGTCATTATTCGATGGATGCAGTTTCACAGTGTCTGCATCCAAACACAGAAGAGCTTTTTTTGTTGTTAAGGAAGACTTTCGAATGCCTTCCTTAGCCAATTTTAATTTCCTCGCCTTTAAGGCTTTTGATTTTGCCAAAGCTGATTTGGCTATTACAGATGTTGATGTTTTCATTGTTTTTGGCTTTAAGAGAAAGCTAGCTGAAGAGACAGAATCTGTTTGGGTGCTGCAAGATCGGGTAACTTTTTTTGCCATAGATGCGTAACTAACACCAGGAGTTGGAGTGCGGGAACTAACTATGCGACGAGCTTCTATATAGGAAACATTGTTCTTGATTTTATAAGTGACTATTTCCTTTTCCTGTTGCCAAACAAGACAAGATCTAGAATAAGAGGTGTGGTCGCCTTTACAGTTGACACACACTTTTTTGGCTTTGCAGGTAACACTATCATGGTCGTCAACTTGAGAACAACGGGCGCAAGTAGGTTTCCCTCTGCAAGCCATTTTAGAATGTCCATAACGTTGGCACTGGAAACATCTGAGAGGATTCGGGATATACGGTCGCACTGAACATCGCATATAAGCCACTTGTATTGGTGCAAGTCTGGCGTTGCAAAAGTCAAAATAAGGTGTTTGGTATTTAAGATAATACCATCCCTTTTGATTGTTATTCTTTTCACGGTGCAGACTTTTTGGCTTTTTAAGTTGTTTAGAATTTCATCAGTGGACGTATGATATAAATCCTCCGCAGAAATTACTCCCTGCACAAAATTCAGTTTGGCATGAGGCTCTACTGTGACAGGTAAGTCAGCAAGTGATTTCATGCTCTGAATCATTGTAGACTGTTTTTCAGAATTTGTCTCAGTCAGTAAATTACACGTTCTTAATTTTTTGACTGATTTCACAACACCCAAATAAGAAACCAATCCCTTTTCAATCAGAAAGGGAGAAACATATTCAAATGATCCTCCATTTTTTTTAATAATGAAGAACTTAGCTTCACACATTGGCATTTGTTGCTCCCGAGGGAGTGAAGAGAAAATAGTTTTATTCATATGGAGTGGGATAAAATTCAGGGACTAGACGGCACCACCCACCACTGAGCCCTACGAGGGGATACATGTTAACTGTACCAGTGCTAGTCAGTCCCTATACGCTCACGGTACATTCCTGAAGTGGACTCCACCATTAACGAGTCACCCAGTAGATGTACCGATCGCTTGATCCATAAAGCCGATTGATGTGCTGAGGACCACAACACACCTCCCGTTTACCTGAAGCAGAGGCCAAAGCAATGTGTTGGTCTCAGGAGGCCTCAATTACCAGGATCCTCCTTTCCAGGGACACGGGTCTCCACGCACGGCAAACACGTGGGTGATTTAGTCCTCAAGAGTAGCTAATAGCAACAGTGCAGCGAAAGCTACTCAAGGGGAGCCCTCAACCTCTTACAAGGCAACCACATTGAGGGAGAAAAGGAAGAAAAAGCAGAAGAGTAGAGGAGAGAAGAAAATAAAGAAGAGGAAAGATCACTGGAGTACCTCAGGATTGTGACACCCGTGTTTCCCTAAAGAAGGTAAACCCCCTGAGGGTACAGCCACAGTGGAAACTGCTCCCACTGAACAGCTGATTTAAGGTTAGTCATTTACAACTAGTCCATTTGATGTTTTATAAGGGAAATTTTATTTTTAATTGTAAAATAAAATTATAAAAGAGAAAACCCATTGAATTTTAGTTTAAAATTTTAGTTCTATCTAAATTTTAGTTTAAAAAAAGTTCTTAAATATAACTTATAGTTGAAAGTTGATAAATCTTGAAATTATCTCATTCAACATACAATTAATAAAAAGAATATTTTTAAGAAATTTAAAAATGTGCCAATTAAATAATGCAATAGAATTTATATTTATTAATAAATAGTGCTTTGGACATAATGCTAATTAATAAAAATTTCATGAGTTTTTTAAATAAATATATTTTTCAATTTTACAAAAATTTATAACATAATAGAAAAAATAAGTATTGCTAATATAATACTTTACTGCTTCACATAAATTTTTTTTCATAATTTAAGTCATATTATTTATCCTTCTAAATGATATTTATCCCTTTTGTAGAATTTCTTGAATTTGTATAAAGACTAAATGTAACAAAAATTTCAGTATTTAATTTAAATTAAAACATTTACATATTTAAGGGATGTATTTTAAAATTATGCACTATTAAGAACTTATTTAGCTTAAATTTCTCATTTAAAACCTGGGAATCAGTTAAAAATAATGTTAATCAGAAACAAATAATGTTAAATCTAAATGTTAAATATTAACAAAATATATTTTCATAAATAGTTATAATGCTAAATTCATATCTTAAGAATGGACAGAGTTTATAAAAGTAAGTTTAGAAATAATTTAAAAAAAAAAAATGCATTTATGCAATGAACTGAAAGATTTTAATGTCTCATTCAAAATTTTAATAGATAATGTGGAGTATATATTTAAATGTAGGCATAAAAAAAATTCCTTTAATTTATAATTCAACTATCAAGTAAACAAACAGTAAATTTTCAGCTAATACTAAACATTTCAGAAATTTATGAACATGAAATTTTATTCCAATGGATACTTATCATTCACAAAAGAAAAAAATGTTTATTTTCCATTCTGAAGACTATGTATGTACTATGTAAGAACTATGTATGAAAACTATGTAACTATCAAACTTGACAGTCATGATTTCAATTTCCATTCATTTAAATAAAAAAATCACCAAAACAATGTTATAATGCAAGAGGTCATATGTATATATATATAAATAACCCATGCATTCCATTGAAATTAGGTATAAATTGAAATTTACATTTATTTCCTAATTTTAAAATAGATAACTCTTACCGTCTTCCACATTCATTGCATGAATAAGGCTTCTCTCCAGTATGTGTCATACGATGCTTGCTTAAAGCACCAGTTGAAGGGAATTTCTTTGGACAAAAGTCACAAGAAAAAGGCTTTTCACCAGTATGTTTGCGAATATGAATTGCAAGTAGAGATTGGCCATGAAATGCTTTGTCACAATAAGTACATTTGTGATTTTTTCTCCGATGTACTTCTCCCGTGTGAGAACGTAAATGTTCACGCAAATTATCCTGTAAAATCAGAAACAATAAATACAATGCATTTTTTAAAACTAAGCACTTTATCATTCAAAGTAAAGTAGCTTCTATCTTTTACAAAAGGGAAGTTCTAGTTGCTTATAATTGGTATACATAGATATTGGTATACAACCTAACCTAAATTATACTTAACTTGTCACCAATATAATAATTCAAATCTATTTTTGAAATTAATTATTATTTTGCAGCTCATAGCTTTAAAAACAGACATGAAAATCTTTAAGAACACTTTACATATTTTATGGAATATATTTTCAAAAACATTCAAAAATAATTTGTTCTTTAAAGTAGAATATTTACTTCCCCAGCAGTAAAGTATTTCCTCATATTTGATATTGCATTATAAATTATTAATGTACCAATTATTAATTGGTACATATGCTGATATGAAAGTATTAAATTTTTCTACAATATAATGGAGTTGCTTTTTAAATAATAATTAAATATTATAAAAATATCATTTAACAGATAGAAAAACTATTCATCTTAACATTTTTCAAGAATTAAGTAGCACAAAAAATATGAAAAAAAGGAAAAACAAGTGCATATTTCTATACAAAGATTAGATCAAATATAATTTTTAAAACTTATTTTTCATGTCATTGAATGCAAGTAATAAGACTTTTAATTAAATTTCATATTTAGATATACTAAATCTAGAAATCCAATTTTTAAAGCATATTTGCCGAAAAGAAAATTTTAGTATGGAACATCAGCATGAGAAATTGACTTCACCTGTTTAGTGAAAAAAAAATAATAATAAAGGAAATAAAATAATAATAAATTACAAAATATTTCATTTTAAGATTAGATTTAAAAACTGATACTGTATTTTTGGAGGTCATCATTTTTAATGCTGTTAAATATCTTTAAAACGTCAATTAAAATTTCTTCTAAAAAATACTTCTGATAAATTGTTAATAATGAAAATGAAACTAATAAAGAAATGTAAGTAAAGATCTGAAAATAAATGAAATATTTATGTGTATAAAAAAATTATATACAAATAAAATTAATTTTTCCAGAAAATTTTGTGATTTTATTTTAAATACTTTTTGATAATATTATTTAAAGATACATTAAATAAGATATAAACTCTTAAAAACTAAAAAAAAAGTCACAAATATTTTGTAAAATAATGTTTGCATATAAATTGATTAAATCATGCAATATAGAAATAGAAAATGCCAAAATATGAGCATATTGTTGTAGGAAAAATTCATGTACCTTTCGAGTATACACTCTGTTGCATAATTCACATGGAAATGTTGGCATTGGCTGACCGGAACATTTTGAAATTCTCAAGTGGCGATCTAAATGGTATTTTCGACTGAAAGTTTTTTGGCATACAGCACAAGTAAATGCAATCCCACCAGTTTCTTTGTTTACATTGGTTTTTGAAGAGCTACTGGAACTTAATTCAGAGTTTACATTTGCTTCTGAGCTTGATGTTGGTTCCTGTGAATCAGGATCAGTCTCACAGATCTCTAAAGCAGATTTCTCATCTTCATTTTCTACCCTCTCTTCTTTTACTGGCTATTATAAGAAATTAATAATTAAATCACACATATATGCACTTATACAAATGCAATACATGAAATAAATTCTGAACTTATTGTCACAATTAAAGTAAATATTTATAAAAATAATTCAATAGTAAGTGTTAAATTCAGAAATTCAAATCAGGAAAAATGCAGTAAATATCCAAAAAGATAATAATAATACCTTTATTTGATTTCATATATATTATACCTACATTTCTGTTCGCTCTAGTTTGATTATTTAAAGTTTTAATTCTTGTTACACATGAATCTTTAACTTTTCATTTCAATATTATGATGAGCAATTGCTTCTCTTACCAGGTTAAAGTATAAATTCTTGTAAAAAAAAAAAAAAAAAAAAAAAAAAAGAGATTTTTTAAAAGAATGAAATAATTTTAATTAGATATTTTCAATTTAGTTTCTTACTATACATTTTACAAAATAAATAAACTGAGAATATTTTTAATGAAATAAGATCTGTGAGATGTTGAAAAAAATTTCTTTACTAAAATCTCTTTTGAACATATATATATATATATAGGTTTGAAACAATTTTTATTAATCACTATTCTTTATATTTTTAGTGAAAGAAGAATTATTTAATTTTTAATGTAGGAAATTTTTAATTAAAAAATGAATTGATATGAATCAATGTATCAAAATATTTAGTCGCTATTATAAGATATATTTTTACTCCTCTTATCAGAATAAATTTTGAATTACGTGTAATGTATGTTAATCCAGTCAACTATATGCTTATAGATCATAAAAGAATTTCTCTAAAAGAATGATATTAGATCACCCTCTCCTCTAAACTGGCTCTCTACCTTGTCAGTATTGAAGCAAGAAACCATTAAAAGTTCCTATGAATTATTTTTATTTATTTATTTTGATGATTAAAATATCATGTGTTAAAGACAAAAATTTTACTTAAAACAATACCAAAGGTTTGTATTTTGAATTGATATCATCAGAATATTTAAAATTGTTTCAAAGCGAAATAATTTTAAAAACAACAATAGATTTGTAAACTTTAATTTTAATATTTTTGTAAGAAATAATATCATTAATTTATGTTCTCTTATTTATCAATGTGATTTTTATAAATAACTTAAATATAAAAATGGGAAAATAATTAAAATAGCAACATGGTTACTAAATATACATTTGTAACCATAAATTATTGCAAGTAAAATTTTTAACACAAAAATTTTATAAATTAATCAAAATCTTGCATTTTAGATATCAACCAAACATTAATCAAACTTAAATAAATACAGTAAAATATCTCAATTTGAATGATTACAGACTGATTCAACAAACAATTTAAGAACTTGTTCAATAAAAAAATTCCCATTACAAATCCTTTTTAAATAGTAACTGAATACATAATATATATATAATACCAATGGTGGGCACTTGGGTAACCAACCCTTTGCCAAAACAAGATCGGAAACTGCTAGTCGATTGTGGTTACCCAGCAGGCACCTGTGAAACACAGAAAGAAAGTAACATCCATGCCCGAATTGGTATTCGAATCCAGGACCCACAACTCAGTAGTTAGGAACGCTAACCACTCAACTATCAGTCGGCAGTAACTGAATAATATTTAGCATCTTTCAGTCTCAATGACAGTAAATGACATTAAAATCCTTCAAGCTTTTAAGAACTAAACACCTATCAGTAATGAACACAATCATCTGCTCCTATTGAGTTGTTGTTCAGAGATATTTTTTTCTTAATAGATTAGGAATATATAATTATATTATCAAATATTATAATTATTATGAAATTGATTGCAAAAGAAATGAAGATTGTTTTTACAATCACACAAAGAAATTATTTTTTACAGTTTATTATAATAGTGATATATAAAGAATGTAGAATATTAGAATTAGTAATTATCCTACAGCATCATAAATTGCTGATAAACATACAATTGTTGAAAATATTTTAAAAAATAATTACACCCAAATTTTATGAAAATTTAAACTTAAAAGAATACCATAAAATGTTCATATTAATTAAAATTAAGGAATTATAAGATTGTTATATTTGTCTCAAAACTATAAATTATTGCAATGCTACAGTTAATGATAGAATAGGTAAGGAATTTAAGTTACTATGCATATATATCAACTATAGTAATAATTTGATGAAAAATAGCAAATGACAATATATTTTTCAAAGATCTACATTTAATATTGTAGGTTAGTGATTTTCAACCCCTGTGCCATGACGCTTTTCAGTGTCACCAAATTTTTAGAAATGTATATAGTAAGAATCATAATACTTTTTTTTATTACAAGAAAAGTAATAAACTTACTGTGTTTTTATAGTACATATTATATTATTTCATTTTACACTCAAAAACATTATCAAACTATTTTACACGGTATTTTATAGGTAAGAAAGCAACTTTTCAACCTATACTTTCCTTTGTGTGACACCAAATTTTGAAATTGTTAAAAGTGTGCAGGAATAAAAAATGATTCAGAATCACTGTTATAGGTATTTTTCTAAAACAGTGTTCAAATTTATTAGTAACTTTATTGATAGTATATGAAATTTTTTTTTAAATTTTTAATTTGTTTTTTATATAATTTAAATGAAAAAATATATACTGTGAATGTTCATTGCTCTTTTCACATGGAAATTTTATAATTACTTCAAAATTTGATTTTGTAATTCATGACTTTTGAAACATGTTAATTTATCATACAATTGGTACTTCTCCCTTATACCCCAGCTTTTTATCCCAAAGAAATAGCATGTTTTCTATGGAGAAGCAAAAATAATATAACATAGATACGATGATTTTATTGGCTCAAAATTTTATTATGGAGTTAATACATACTAAATAAAAATTTTTTTGAGTGAAAATAGACAATAGTGTGATAAACAATGGTAAACAAGCTAAATAGTAACAAAGCTAAAGCTAATTGATACAAAAGATTACTAAATGATAATGTCCGTTAGAAGAAGCATTACAGTCACAAATCACCAAGGGCAAAAAATAACTAAATACATGAAAATTTAATTGTGTATCATTGAAAAAATGTTATATCATACTTATACGATCTATCACTGATGTGATAGTAAAACAATTTTTGTCAGAAATAAACATTGGCATTTATAAATTTTATTAATAAATGATAATTGTTTAGTTTATAAAATGTAAATAAAATGTTTGTATTATTTTTAGTAGTTTCTGAAAATGTAAACATTTTTAAGGAGTACATTATGCAAATGGATAATTTATGACGATAATTTATGATGTTTCTCTTTATGGTTATCATGATTATCAAAAGTAAGGGTATAGTGGAAAAATACAATATAATCTTATGGAACCACTTCAAATTCAATAAATATATCAAAATCAATAAATCTAAAAACTAAAAGTTAAAAAATTAAATTACTATCACTAACTACTTTACTGTCAATAATACGGTGATTATTTTTTAAAAAAGAGAAAGAATACAGGATGTTTATGAACAAAAGTAAAAAAGCTTAAGTAAAAAAATAACACATACAAGTCTTTTTGTATGTCGTTTAAAAAAAGATTGATTTTTTTTTTAATACATGAAAAAGACTTATTTATCTCATTTCAGTATAACCTAACTTATAATTGAAAATTCATTGTGATTATGGAAAAATATATCTGTTAAATAAGAGGAGAATTAAAATGATAACTTTTTATAAAGAGAATGGTCCCAATTCACAACTGAAATAGATTGTGAATGAAATCAATTGTTTATACAGTCAAATTAAAAAAATTTTTTTTCTTGGTCCAATTACGTCCACAGCAAGAATAATTTTAAATAACAAATGAATTTAACAAACTTACTTGAAGAGGTGTTAATATTTCAGGAGACACATTATCAGGTACTATGAGACAGTCATCTGCAGTTGGATTTTCTACAGCAGTAGCAGTAGATGTGTTCTGCACTTCTAAAAGGTTGGCAGTATCAGGAAGAATATTACAATTTTCAGATACAGATGCAGTCTGTTGGCTGGTTTTCTGGAGACTAGTTTTAACAAATTCAGATATTTCCTTTTCTTTTTTAACTAGATATTTGAAGAAAACAAGATACAGAATTACAATATTTTATAATACCTTCAAATATATTACAATCAATCATATTGTCAATAGCAACAATTTAGTCTGTACTATAAAAAGATTTCAAAACTGAATTAAACTCTAATAAAAATAATTATTTATTAATGATGAATTTAGTTCAACAATCTCTCACGCTATTAGTAAACATTTTATTTTTCCCACTTTTACCCATTTTATAGGAAAATCCATATATTTTTATTCAAATATATGTTGCCTTTAAATGAATACAATATGCAAACATTTCAAAATGAAAAAAATAAATAAAACATAATGAATAAATAAATCCTCATAAAAGTTTAAAGTAAAACTATTCTGTTGGAGAGTAATGTTGCTCATACGATAATGCCAAATTTTTCTTTAAAGAAATAGCAAAAAGCATTATAAAGATTTGACAGGACTTATCAAATCTTTATAATGCTTTGATATTATATTCATAAGACTTGTACAGATTGAAGAATTAATATTTTCTTTTAGTAAATTCTGAATATTAAAAAAAAGAATAACTTGTGTGAGATAATGTTAAATAAATTATACCATATAATAAAATGTATACAATATTCATAGCTGTATTCTAAACATTTACATCATCCTTAGATTTTTTGTTCCTTTTATATTATTCTAGTACGTTGCCATTTCCTGAACTTTATATATATATATTTTTTAGGGGTGCGTTCCGTTGGATCTTTATATACTCATCTAAAATGAAAATATTTTTAATTTTTATAACACAAGCATTGTTTAATTCTTATTGAACTGCTCTGAGAAGAGATATTTAACACCTTGAAATTTGAATTATTCTAATCATAAAATAAGCCTTTGAAATTCCATATAATTTATGGAGCTCTAAGATTATCTGAATGTTTTTACTAATCATTTCTAAAAATACATTTTTTAAAGTAGCATAAGTTATTTTGGAATTATTACACTTTAGTCATAATATTATTTAAAATAGTTAGCTTGTTAAATCTTCCATTCAGCTTAATTTTTTATTCACTCAAAGGGAAACATAAATATTAAAAATTTGGAAATACTTAAATAATTTGTAGCAACAAGCAGAGGCATATTCATAAACATTAAATAAAGTAACCAATGTTCAAATATTTGATTACATTTATAAATAAAACCACAATCAATGAGTATGTTAAGAGCAAGTAAAGAACTTGTAAATCAGATATCAGCAACTTATGGCATGTATGGTAGATTTAATACTGTTAACCACTTCACAATGTTACCAGATAAAGTTTAATTTTTCAAATTCATTTTTCTTACAAATTTATTTTGTAATATAAAAAATATTTCTTTAATGATATCCAAGGAAAATATTATCATTTTTATTATTTTATCATTTTATACAATCACATAAGAAATTAAATACATCCAAAATTAAGCTAAATGTAAGAATTATAATACATTGAGCTGAGAAAATGTAACTAATTAACAATCTTAATTTATAGCCTTCATATATATAAGCATGGATTTTAATATCAAAGTGCAGAATTTCAAGATTTTTTGTGAGATATTAGATTTTGCAACTCGTGCATTTCCTCTTCGTTTCTTCAATTCATGCACTGGTATTCAAGTATGACATAAGATTTCAATTAGTTTATGTGCTATAAGTCACCCATGTGCTATAAGTTACTTTTAACTTCATGAAAAATTCTTAGTTTTAGTGAGAAATTTTTGCTGATTTAATAACTATAACTCAAATCCACATAATTAATCAACTGACCAATAAGGAATTGATGTTAGTAATTAAAAAAAAGGCTTCATGACCAAATAAATATGGATTCATAAAACGAAACTATCATTCTCTGATTGTTGAGTCTCAAAAACATGTAGTATGTCAAATCCACATATTCAAACTAAACATCAGTCCATATTTAAGAATTTCAATGAAAATAGTGAATTTATAAAAAGAGTTGTTACCAGATAAATTATATTAATTTTTCTAAACACTTAACCCTTAACTGAAAATGAGTCAAAATAGTTTCATAATTCCTTATTGTAAAGTTTCCTTTCAAAGATGAAGATATAAGAGGCACATGGACAATCTGAAATATTAAGTGATTTCACCAAATCTAAAAACAAACTATCTAACAAAACATTTAACAAAATAAAATTCTAGTTACCTGCTGATTGTTTTCACTAGTGATGCTACTTATAATTAGAAATGAGGAGATTTGTCATGTTTTTTTTATAAATTTCATCACAGATAAAAGTATTAAACTTTGCATTTATAAAACACCAAGAAAATTTAATTGCCGAAACAGCATTTTACTTAATAAACTGTTTTTTAAGCAGTTAATTTCAAACCACATCATTCTTTATTTATATGCAGGCCATTTAAATCATTTTTGAAACGAAGTAAAGGGAATATGTGTAGATCTTTACTTATAGTTATATCTATTGACTTAGAGTTTGAATAAGTCATGTATGGAAAACACTATTGTTTTCTTAGAAGGAAGGAAAGCATATACTCAAATTGAATGATAAAGAATGGTTTTGGAAATTTATATTTGACTGATATTATGGAAGGACTGTCAAATACTTAATGAATTAAATTTAAAATTGTGAAAAAAAGTCCAAACAATTGTTTATTTATTTATTTTGAATATAGTAAAATTTTCATACAATAAAATTAGACATTTCTTATATTAATACTAATACTTAAAAAATAATTTCCCAAATGTTAAAGAGGGTGTAAATAGACCAATAATAAAGATGAAATTTAAACCTACACTAAAGCATTTAAGTAGGAATTTTACAAATCACTCAGATTTTGTAGCTTGTACATTTAAATTTTGCTTTCTAATCAAACCAGATTTAATAGACCAATCATTTCTCAATTTTCAAACAGATAGAAATCAGAATTACAGAAAGCTAAGTTTATGGAATTATGAAAAAAAATCTGGGAGATAATTCTAACGATAAATGGATATATATTTTAAATTGCTGTATGTTATTGCCAGAAAGATTTATATGTGCTTTAATTTCATGTGTGCTTTCTGCTTTAGATTATATTTATCTATGCAAACACATTTTGAGTACATAAAGAATTAATTTAACTGAATCTTCAGGAACATGTGACAAACAGAAAGTCACAAATTATTCTCTGATATTGCAACATTAAATATAGTGCATAGACAAAGTTTGTATTGAAAATTTAATTTGAATTTATTGAAGGAATGCTTGCATTTTAAATTGTTGCTTATGTCCTATTTTGATAAATACATTTAACAGATATACATGAACAATTTTGATTTTTTTTATTTTGAAGAATAGTTATAAATTTTATGTTATTTATTTTTAAATCATAAATAGTTAATTCTGTATCATTTTTCAATGACTTTCATTTCCCAACCCTGCATGCAATGTCGTGGGAATCTAATTGTTTCATAATTTTCTATTGTTTGGCATCCTCAGTCACATTGAAAGATTGGTTTGACATACAATCATTACAAAATCATTAACTTCTGTTATAAATCAATAAAAGTTAAAAGAAAATGTAAATATTCTGCATATCAATATAAGAAAATGATAATGTTAAAGTAAAAGATGAGAATTTAAAAAATAATAAAATTTACAAATTAAAATTTGCTTGATAAGAAAATCAATGCACAATCAGTTATTTTCAAATTCAAAAGCAAATAATCAAATAGGAAATTATAAAATATTTTAATATTAAATATTTTATAATTGTCAGAAAAAAATCGGAAAATAAAAGATAGATAATAGAAAGAAATCTGAAAATAAAAGATAAAAAAATAAATATTTTTCTATGAAAAGAAAATTTAGGAGGTGACAGAAGTTTTTATTATTTAAAAGAAGTACTCAAAGTTGTGTGAAATATTTAAATACTGCACACAGTAAAACAAAAAACAAAATTACATTTATTTTTAGAACAAGGTTTGATTTGGTTGCCACACCAATGAGATTTTTGCTCACAAGAACTAATTCAACTCAGACATGTTTTCAAGTAAAGTTTGAACCACTACAAACATTCACAGCAGGAAAGAGAATCAAACCCACAAAATGTTAAAATGAAACCCAGAGCAATAACTATTCAGCCAGGGCTTCAGAACATGGTACTAATGTCTTTGGAAGGATATTGTAACATGGACTATGAACAAGCATTTCTTATTCATACAAATAAAATAATTAGATTATAATCAATAAATTATGTATTTGTAAAAAGGAGATATCAAAAAATATATGAAATGAATATACAATCTTTCTGTTAGATTCATTTACTTATAAATGTCAAATACGTATCGTAACATATTTTCCCTATCAATTGTAAATGCTAACTTATATTTTTTTATTATATATATATATATAATAAAAAAATCACAATGAATAAAATTTTAAAGCATAATTATGGTGTTGTCTTATTCCTCATAATCTAGACACAGGCTAGACCAGCACTCATAAGCTCACAAATCTATAAAAAAATCATAAAAAAAGATCAATCATATCTAAAGATGAACAGGTAAATATGTAAAGCATGATTCTAGAGAAGATAAGACAGTTTAAAATATGTATATGATAAAAATTAAAAAAACATGTTCTAATATGTATTTTTTCGAAATTCCTTATCATGAAAGTGAAACACCTTATTGCAATTAATGGCAAATGCCATTAGTTAAATTTGGATTTACTTAAATGTCAGTTAAAAAGGAAACAACATATGCCAATTTTTTTTTAACTTTCCAACTAAAAAATATGTTGAAGATAATTTAAAATTTTATCACAATTTAATAAAACTTTCTTTTTGTTTAGATAAGTTATAATAAAGTTATAATTCTGAAAATTCATATATGGTAAAAAATTAAATATGCAAATAATAATGGCTGTTATAAATTTATATTCTAAATTAAGGAAGAATTTCTATGAAAACTAAATATTAAACTATAAAAATAAAAATTTCCTTGCCAACATGGCTGCAATAGTACATAAAAATTACAATATATTTTCTTAAAACTATATTAGCTCAATAGGAAAACTGAAATCATAATATAAAAGAAATTAAATGGATTTTTACCTATTTCTGATGCTTCAATATTATCACTCAAATCAACTACATCTTGCTTTTCACTGCTATTACTTTGCACCATTGGAGGTTCTTCTATAATTACATCTGGCAAATTAGAACTTATTTCACTTGACTTATTGGTCTGTGTTTCACTTATGTTTTTAGAATCTGATGTTGTCTTTAATGACTCAGCATCACTAAGTAGCTTGCCTTTCTCCATTGAAGAAGCTATATTTTTTCTTAAATTCGATGCAGACAGTTTTATTTTACTTTCTAATACTTTTGATGTTTTAGCGGCAGAACTTTCACTAGTAAGTAAATCTTTGTTAGTTACTTTCGAGTTAGACAACAAAGATTGAACTTTATTGAACATTGAAAACTGTAAAACATCTTTGCCAGTATCATTATTACTAGTTGAATTCTCAATAGTGATTTCATTAATAATTTCGACATCTTCTTCATTTTTTCTTCTCTTTTTCGCTGAAAATGCCTTATTATTGCAGTTCTCAATAGTACGTTTTTGTTTTGTAATAATTTCAGGATCTTGATCATTTGAGTTGGAATTTTCTGTTGCAAGTGTGTTTTTTAAAGGTACATCAGGAATAGTTTCAAGATTATTGGAGGTGACAGAACGTTTCTTCTTAGAAGAGGATTTCAATGAGTTATCAATCAAACCATTTATATTTTGCTCAATGGATAATTTCTTGGTTTGTTTGGATGCTTTTTTAGCACTTCTTGTTGAGGCTGCAATTGTTGCAGGAACTTCTACAGTTTTTTTCTTTGATGCTGCCTAAATCAAAAAATAGTACATTACAAATTCAAAATTAATCAAAAACTTTTTTTTTTTTTAAATTTTACAACAAGTATAAAAAATTTTTTACAGACAAAATAAAAAAATTTGATTGGAGGAAGATTATCATAATTCCTTATTCTTCTTAACACATTTGTTGCCAGTAAAATTTATGTATCCACCTTTAGAAGGTGGAATGAATACTCCACCATTTTTAAAAATGCACATAAGAAATTTAAACACAAAACCTAAAAGCCACACATTAAGATATAAAAATAATGCTTCACTAATATGCCTCAAAAACCTCTTCACTCAATCTCCACAGCCACAATTAAAAATAAAGCATATAACTTATCATAGTTAAGTATCATCCCAGAGCATTGCCTTTATAGGTCCAAGAACGGGCATACTGCCCAAAGAAAAGCCAGTATATGAGGTAGCATCAAGCTGATGCTCCAATGCATTAGTGGCAGCGAATGTGTTAATTTGAAGCATAAGGTTTACAAATTTTGATCATAAATTTCTCAACTTTCAAAACATGATTCATAAGATAAATCTAAAAAGTTATATTACTGATTTAAAAATAAAATTTTTTTTAAATTGTTAAAATTAATTTATAAATACTACCTTTGTGATTTTAGCACTTCCACAAGAAATCTGGTGTTTTTTAAGTAATAAATTTGTTGAAAATCCCTTTTTACATTTAATGCAAAGAAATTGTTGACCCCTTCCACTCTTAGCTCTTTCTGATAGTGCTTTAGGTTTAACTTCTGAAAGACTTGGCGTTTTTTTCTTAGTTATAGATTTAGGAATACTTTTAAGTTTAGATGCAGATTTAACAGAAGTCTTAGCATTTGCATTTGATTTAGTAGTTGACCTTGTCGCTGCCTTAGAATGTGGAGAAGTTTTTCTATTGATTGGTGAAGTTTTAACTTCTGTTTTCAGGATAGGAGATGACCGTGATTTTCGAGTTGGCTTTACAGGTGTTCTAGCTTTGGGCTTTGGTTTAGCACCTCGCTTTGGCCCCATCTTTTCTGCAACAAGAAAGATTAAAATTAAAAATTTAAACAGTGGATATAAATAATACGGAATTTGGAAAGGAAATATATATAAATAATAGGAAATGCACAACAAAAGTGAGAATGATATATTAAATAAATTTATAAGCAAAATTAAGAATGACATTGAATAAATTTGTAGTCAAGATCTTTAATAAAATATGCAAGATTATTTAATATAAAATGTTTAATTTTAATATGGAGTAATTTAAGCAATTATATAAATGTCACCAAAAAGCAGATTGAAGACAAAATTTGCTCCATAGGGAACGAGAGCTAAAAAACTTGCTTCCAAGAATTTTGTTTTCTCTCCATACATACATTTAATAATAATAATACAATGACAACTAAAATTAAGATCAGTCTACACAAATCAACAACTTAGACTGATGACATTAATATGCAGAAAAAAATATTTTAAGTATAAAATTATTCATTTTAATGATATTGTTCAGTACTTGGCTCTTACTGAAAACATGGGGAATATTTTATTAAATGAATACCATTTCTCAAAAAATATGAAATAAGAAAAAAAAAAAAAAACTCGTAAAATTGTTTTAATTTATGATTATTTCAACATAATTTATTTTCATTACAATACTCATTTCACCACATAAAAAAGTTTTAAGATAAAAATTTAAATTAATTTTTGGATTTTTTTAAAAAATTGGCACAGATCATATTAGACATAATTTCTGAATTTGGTGGATTCCCTCATTATCTGGCAACCTGAGTTTTTTTTTTTTTTTTTTTTAAATTATGTCATAGAGATTGAGAATATTAAGAATTGAGTAAAAAATTCTATTTTAACAAACCTCAGAAATTTTGTCACTGAAAGGAAATTTTGAATATTTTGTTTCCTTTTCAGATTTTACTTAGAATTACTGTGTGGATAGCTCTAACTGCTTTATGTGTGTGATGCAAATTGCTTCACCTTTTCAATATTTAAACTAAAGGTTGTATTGTTCTATTTCATCATTTTAAAAAATTACCTATTCCATATTAACTTTTTCAATATTTTTACGATTAATCATAGCTGATCCAGCAGCTACGCCATTTAAAGTGTACTTTATAATTTAAATTTACATTTTTAAAAATGATGTACCTATTTTTTCTGTTTTAAAACAATTGGGCAAAATTTAAATTATATTTATATTTTTAGAATTTTTTTACACATCTTTAAAATTATTATTATATTTTCCTTATTTGTATTTATATTTATACTGTTATCAAGTTTTTTTCTTTTTTTTTACGTTAAATTAAAAATATTATGTTGTTTTATAGTTATCAGATTTAAATTTATTTACATGCATAAACTTTTTTTCAAGAACAAATTTGTTATGTTACCATTATGTCCTCTAGGTAATATTTCTTTGTCACAAAAAAAAAAGTTAAGAAATTTATATGATGGGTTACATGGCAGCTGTGCCAAAAATTTTATAATTGGAATATAAATAAAAAAGTTTGGTTTGCTCGTTGTCCTATGATCACTTTATACACACAAGTGCTAATTAGACCAAGATCTATAGTTTAAATATATTCCAAGTAACTAAAACATCTACATATGCGATGAGATTTAAACCCCAAAGAGCTAAACATTTACTTGAAATATTTGTATACATAATAGTTAGCACTTATATGCAAAATATTTGTATACAAGTGCTAACTATTCAGCAACACCTTAGTAAGGAATAAGATAAAGGAAATAATAATTACTCCTACTCAAATGTTTATGTTTGTTAAAAATTATTCTTTTTCATAAAATGAAGGTGAAAAATATAAACTAGGAAAATTTTTGAACATATTATAAATTAAAATGTATATAGTAAAAATTTAGTAATAAAGTAAAAAAAAAATTCCAAAAAAAATTTTATGATAAAAATTGTTTTATCTATAATTTGTTCCAAAATTAGTCAAATGGCAAAAAATTAAAAAATAAATATTTTTTTAAAATTCCATTTCTAAATAATTTTGAGTTTGCATTTTTTGATTTTTCTTCTTTTTAGATTAATAATAACTGACTGTTAAATGCTTTTTATCATTGTCAATAAATGTATATTAGACAGACAATTTTTAAATAATTATTTTCCAGAAAATATTTGTATGTGTAATTATTTAATTTTTTCATTAAATGTTACTACTTTCCTCCCAAAGAGATATGATTTCTCAGGAAAAAATAGTTGTTCACCATTTTTCTAGTGTCAAAATAAAAAATATCATCCATTATCATAATTAACATATTTATATCCATTTTATAGATATTTTTATATCCTTGTTCTGCCAATATTTATTTTAAACAACAAGAAAATTTAATGACAACACTGTTAATATATTTTGTTTCTTAAACTTATAATACATAACCCAAGAAATTCTTTTTTAAAAACAGATTCTAAAGAATGAAAATGACAAAAAATGCATTAAATTGCTGAATTTGATACTTCTTTACCCATTCCTTTTGAAGCATTAATTGTAATATTGACAATATTTGCAGCAGTTTTAACATTCAAAGAGGCTAATTTCTTAAAATACATTAATTAAAATAAAAATAAATAGGTAAGATCTGGCTGATTTCCAAAACTGAAACAAATATAAATTTTAAATGGAATAATTTTAAGCATGCAATAAAATTGCTGCAAATATAAAATATTTGCAGAAATATTGTGAGTTATTAAATATTAACAATAGTATTGGAGATAACTATATACAATAAATTAAATGGAAAATATTAATTTCATGATGTAATACATTTATAAACAATAAAGATGATAGTGTGGGAATAAGATTCCCTTCGTGATCGTGATCATTTATTTTCCTAATTAATTATAACTACATAAATGTAAACATACTCTTCATATATAACTGCTCAACATCCAAGAATTGAGTAAAAAGTGTAGTACTGGAAAAACAACAAATGAAATGTTAAAAGTAATACAGCAAAACAAATTAACCCTGTAAATGACGCTCTACCTTGAGACAAATCAAATATGGCTTTTATTTATCTCGTATCCATAAAGATTGCACTGCTTGTACCGGCAGCTTAAAATAGAATATTCATCTTCATGATTTTACCACCAGTTACGTCGACTACTTCAAATTCTATAGGCTAACTAAAATAATATGATTGAAGCCAATTCATAAATAGTGAAGTCATGTAATACATCTTATTAAAATAACAAATCTTCACAACTAAAAAAATTTGGAAATTACATGGAATTATCATGCTAAGATGAACTGATATTGAATTTCCTAAAAATGAATGAAAATTATAACTAATAATTTAAAAACGTGTTTAATATAAAAAAAATTTGTCAATTCAATTCAGTTAAAAATACAATTTTATCTGTATTAAATTATAAGAGATGATTAGGCTTATGTAAGAAAAGTAGTATCACTAGTAACCTAATTAAGTAAATCGTACTATTCGTGTTAAAATTCATAGAGAGCGCACCAAAGATCCAGTTGAATTCTGCAATTTCATGGTTATCTGATTAAAGCTTGTATAGTTTGTTGCTTAAGTTTTGCACACCAGTGTATTTAATATAGAATACTTTATATAAAAAAATTGTTTCTTGTAAGTCGCGCACTTTTAATTACTAAATTTAAAAGCCCTCACTTTCTTATACATAATACAATTTCATTCAAAATTATTAACTTACTTCCTAATACAACAGTCCATGGAGGACCATGATTTCGGTAAAATTTCATTTTCAAAGCAATCTGTCTTCTGCTTTAGTTTTTTATTTATATTGGCATTGATTTTTAAAATCTATTTTTATGCATCGTCGGACAACCATTGCATTCTCATTTGATTTTAACTAATCTATTTGAACAGATTTTAAATTTCTTTGTTTACATTATTTTCTTAAAAAATCATTTCTTCTGATTGGTTCAAAATTGATTCTAAAGATTTTTTTTCTAAATTATTAGTATTTTTTTTCATGTTTTTGGATTAAAAGATCAGAATATTTGAGTTGGTCTGATCTCAGTTTTATACACTAGACTATCAGCGATCGGCAACCTTAAGCTTATCATTCAAAAGTGCCAAATCTACAATTGAAATTTATTCAAAGGGCTATTTCTTTAACATAAGCATATAAGAGGTGTTCTTAAAAATAACTACAAACACTTTCCTAATATGAACATTCGCTTTGCATTTTCTTGGAAAGTAATGGTAAATGCTGTTTGTATATAGACGTAGTTTTTAATATGAGACACACTTCCTCCAAATATTCATCGATAAGACTATTTTTTAATTTATTCCATATATTGTTACAGCTTGAAAATGACTATCCAAGTGAATATGTATACCCAAATAAGGAAAGAATAGCAAAAGCTAGTTTTTTTCAGTTGATCATATGAGTCCGAAATACTATTCCAACTGTTAAAAATCAACTTATTTTTTGTCTCCAGATCTTCTAAAGCAGACCACTTGTGTTGTAAACTTAGTTTACATTATTTCTCTCCAATAGCTTTAAATCGTCACAGAGACGATTACATTTTGTGCTCCATAATTCTTTACTTTTTAAATCAAGCAACTACCTTTCAAAGTTGCCAATATCAATATCGAGGGGTGAAAATTAAGTTCTGTCTTCGTGACATTCATAGGCTTTATTACAAAAGATATAGCGTAGCATTGCTTTTCCTAGGGTCCTTAAACATGCTGAGAAAAGCTTCCTTCATATTTATTAGTGTTGTATATAAATAGAAAATGTAATTATTAAACTTACTTTTTTGACGATATTTTAATAGGCATGGAAAGTAAATTGGGCTTTCTCAAAATCTTCAGAAAAAAGCGACAATTTGTTTTCGAATGAAATTACTTCTTTCCAAGTAGTAAAATAGCTTAGCCTAATAATAGTAATCTTGCCAAGATAATCCCAATAATGGACTAATAATCAACGTTAAGTTCTGTTCAATTATATCACCCAGTTATTAATTTAATTGTAATCCACAATATTCCGAGATAAGCCCTATAATGGACCTATAATGAGTGCCACATTTCTCTCAATATTGGGCATGCCAAGATAAGCCAAGGTTTGTTCCAATCAGGGGGCAAAGGTTTCTCCAATGTAATAAATGCCAAGATAAGCCAATTTTGGATCAGCAGGGGGGCGGCTAAGTTTTCTCAAGTATGCCATGATAAGCCATTATATGTCCTAGAAAAGTTGCCAATTTACAACCTATCTTGATCGTGTCAAGATTTTGCCAAAATATAGTATATCAAATTAAATCCAATATGGCTACCTTGTTTTCAAAGCTGTTTAATTACTTTTTAGTTTATTGAGAATTTACTTACTACTTGAGATTAATGTTCCAGAATTCCAATCATTTTAAAACTTCGATTCTTGAAGTTTAATCACGACCGTTTTATTAATTTATCAAGAAGTTTACGAAATATCGCTGTCTTGGTAAGTTTGTTTTTCTTATATTTGTAATAATAAATTTTGGTTACTATGAAAAGTTTTTTTTATCTATTTGAACTTAGAATTATAATCGAAATGAAAGTATTTTATATTTTTATGTTTGGATATATTATATTTCATTTTTAATTGCAATTGTTTTGTATATTATTAACCATGAAACTAAACCAAAATCCGATGTTATTGTTATACATAAAGTAACATTAATAAATTAGCTGTACAAGTATTTATTTATTCACATATAAATTTCTAATAAATGTATTTACAGAATATTATTCGAAAAGAAATATTATTTTGATTTATTTGGCTTAATAGCACTTTGGAAATGTTCCTATAATTTAGTATTTACTTTCTAATATATAATTATAAATATAATTATATATTAGACTTCTAATATATAATTATTTACTTTCTAATATATAATTATAATATATAATTATAACTCCAATGCGTTTTGTAATATCATAATATTAATAATATCCATTTGATTTATTCATATACTTCTGTAAAGTTATGTTTTACATTAATAATAAAGACCGATTTCAAAAAGGCTGCTAATTTGTAAGTTTGTTTTTTCTAACATATGTGTTAACGTTTGGTTACCATGAAAATTTCTTACTTTTTAAAATTTGTCTTATTCAAAAGCCTCATGTTTTATTGTGTTATAATTTATTTGGGTTCCTTGCACTAGCCCTTGGAGTTTATTTATGTTTACCATTATCTTCATTGCAATCAAAATATAATCAATCAATCAATCAATTCAAATAAAAATATTTGCCATTATTCCATACTTCAACTTCTAGAACCTTTAGTAGACAACTATTGAAAATTTGAATCTTCTAAAATATTCTCCAGTAATGTAATATAATTCCAAATCTGGCATAGGAAATAAAGATATCCTCCATTAAACTACAAAATAGAAAAATTAACTTTCAAGTAAACATTTTAATAGTAATCATTTGAAATATTAGTGCATTATACATTTAAATAACTGGGTGATATAATTTTTTTCTCACAACGAAGTGAAATTCAGAATTATGCATTTAAAATTTGATAACACCGAAACTCGGTACAACTGGTGTCAGAAGTGGGATTAAAGCATTGATGAAATGTATCACTAAAAAATGTATCGAAAAGTTGGCTGAGCAGATGAATAAGATGAAAGCTGGATAGGAAGAGATTGAAAACGACATAACGAAAGAGATAAAATCCGGACAGGGAGGAATAAAAGCTGGACAGGAAGAGATTAAAACCAAGATAATAACAATAGAAAGTAAGGTATCTTCGTTTGAAGACTGAGTAATTTCAGTTGAAACTAAAGTTTTGAAGATAGAGGAGAGCCTTGATAAGAAGTTTCAAGAAAACATTGGAAAAGAATTCGAACAGAAAATTGGGAATGAAATAAAAGGTCATTTTGACAATGTGTAAAGAAGAAGATGACAGAAACATTAGAGAATACCAATAAGGAGATTGAAAGCCTGAAGAAGCAGATTTTAAATGGACGTAAGGAATCCAAAGTGGTATTTACGCCCTTCCTAGACACGATTAAACTCTCAACATTCGACGGAAAACATCCTGGGAAGAATGCAAAACACAATCTACAATGGTTGCGGAAGCTAATGGATGGAATCCTCGTGCCAAAACTTTTCACCTGGCAGCTTCATTAAGAAGAGATGCGGCCGATATCCTTGAGACATTCTTGAAGAACAAAGACATGATTTTTAAGCTCTATCAAGTGTACTTGAACTGCTGTTTGGAAAGAAGTGAGCTAAAGAATACAGCTAACTGCAGTTAAAGTCCCGCTATCGAAAGGCGGGTGAAAGTCTACAAGAATTGGCTACCGGTATTCAGCGACTTTCCCATCTAGCATTTTTGCACTGCCCGATTGAGACACACCAAGATCTGGCCCTACAGCACTTCAAAGTAAGTGGGATTCGGAGACACAAAAAGCACTTAGACTCGCAGATGTTAACGAGCTTAAAGGTGGCAGAAAATACCGAAATTCAGTGTTGGATTTGTGTTGTAGCCGGACATGTCCGGAGAAACTGCCCGGTGCATAGAGATGGTGGAAATAACCTTCCAACAGAGAAACTAGTATGCTGCCTTCTAGCAGGGTGGAATTGTCCAGAGGGTCAGAAATCCCAGTTTAAGATATTTTATATTTTGTCCGTAGGAGGCGGTGACAACGGACTTTTTGTTATGAGATGCATTAACAAAGTACCCTGCAGTAAGATAGTCGATACTGGAGCCAATGTAACCATCATTCGAACAGATATGGCTCGCAAACTTGGAGAAAAATTCATCTGGACACCACCTTGCATTTGCCTTCAGACTGTGACAAGATTAATGTTAATGGAAAAGTCTATCTTAACATCACATTTGGAGATGCCAGGTACCATCACATGCTTTGTGTGGCTAATATAATTGACCAAGTTATTCTCGGATTAAATTTCCTCAAATGAAACAAGTTCAAGTTTGATTTGAAGAATAATGAACTGCACTCAAGTTCAGAGAACCTAGCGGTGTTTAAGACAAAATATGCAGAAATATTAAACTGGCCTATCATATAATTGCAAAGAGTGAAATGGTACCACCAAGAATTGAGACAATAGTTTACAGAGCTGTTGCAGAAGACAATAATTTCCATTACGGATTTATTGAATATCCAAATACTAATAATGACATTAGAGGCATATTGGTATCCTCATCACTTGTTGACCTGTCACGAGATGCTATCCCAGTAAGAGTTGCTAATATCAGTGACAAGACGAAGGTCATAAAAGAAAAGTGTTGTCGACCTATGCTCCAATGACCTGTGTTTACCGAAACTGTCTAGCCACACTATCCGAGTCTTCTGAGACTCTACTTAGCGAACTGCTACAGAGTGCGGAGTTAAATGATAAACAGAGGTGAGATGCAGAAAAGCTTTTACTAGAATTTGAAGAGCTCTTTTTCGGAAAACTAGATAATGTTGGAGGAGTAGAATGACGCAGCACCAATTCCATATAGGAAATCATCCTCCCATCCAACAACATCTAAGAAGACTACTATTTGCTAAGCAGAAAGAGGTGGCTAATCTTTTGATAAAAATGCAGCGTAATGACATCATTGAGCTATCAAAGAGTCCTTGGGCTGTGCCTATCATCTTAGTCCGGTAGAAAGATGGTTCCACACGATTCTGCGTTGAATATCGCTGGTTGAATGACATCACCAGGAAAAATAGTTACCCTCTTCATGGGATTGACGATATATTTGACACTTTATCTGGAAATCAATGGTTTTCGACTCTGGATCTCAAGAGTCGTTATTGGTAAATAGAGATACATTCTGACGATCGAGAAAAGACTGCGTCCAACACGGCAAAAAGACTCTGGTAGTTCAAGGTTATGCCATTTGGACTTTGCATAGTACTGGCAACGTTCAAGTGCCTTATGGAGACAGTATTACGAGGACTTTACTACGAAGTCTCTCTAGTATACTTTGATGATATCATCATCGTAGGCAGCACATTTGAAGACTACTTAAGAAACATACGGAACGGACTGGAGAAATTGAAAATGGCAAACCTGAAGCTGAACTCACCCAAGTGTAATTTATTTTGTCGTAAAGTAAGTTTTCTGGAACACATTATCTCTGTTGAAGGTATAGGAACAGATCCTAAAAAGTTATCCACAGTTAAAGACTGGGGTGGTCCAGAAGTCCACCAATAGCGAAGTTTTCTTTGGCTATTTCTATTCTTGACAAATTTCCGGTAGTATATACTACAGAAAATTTGTCAAGGGTTTTCCAAGTATTGCTTAACCTTTTCGTCCCGGCGGTACAACTGTTGTACCACGAAAACGAGTGTCTCAGAGGACGGCTGTGGTACAACAGTTGTACCATGGATTTTTTCCCCCTTTCAAGCGCCTGACTTTTTCCAGCTCAAGTTTTACGGGGCAGTTGAGTGCGCTTTAATTGCTGCTCTTTTGTGTGTGAAAGTCGTAAAATTTGGGGACTTCTTTGAGTGGAGAATTTTGGCGAAATACGATATTATTGGCTCCTCTTTTTAAAAGGGAAGCATTTTCATCCTCATATTAAAAAATTTTTTCATTAGAATCAGTTACTTTTTTCGTCACTAGAAAAAATATTTTGATGGCTTCACGTCGTAAAGGATTGACTGATGAAGAAATTAAAAATTTATTTAAATAATTAGAAGAAGAAAATTTTGCAGACAGTGATTTTGATTTCTGTGATGAATCTGAATGCAAGGATATTAGTTTTTTTGATGGCAATAATGATGCAAATTCCTCTGTATCATTTGATTTTGATTGACGTAAGGCAAAAGCAGATGATAATCCTATCATTTTTAAATTTACGGGAATTACGGTATTTCTGGGCAAATAAAGGATTTAGTTGAGGAGCACGAATTTTTTTATTTATTTTTTTCAGAAGAAATTTTAAACTTTATTGCAGATGAAACAAATAGATATGCTTCCCAAATATTAGAGTTACATCCAGAAATTAATAAAAGAAAACATGGGACAAAGTGGACTGATATTGATGTAGAAGAATTTAAAAAAATCTTAGGACTTATTCTTTTAATGGGCCATATGGATAAAGATAACATCAAAGATTATTGGTCGACAGATGAATTGATTGAAACTTCTGTTTTTAGAAAAAATATGTCCCACGATAGATTTTTAATGTATTGATATTTTTACATTTTACAGACAATAAGAAAAACCAAAAACTAGATGAAGAATACGACAGATTATAGAAATTACGAAAGATTCTTGATTTTTTTTAAATAAATCTTTTATGAGCACTATCATCCGTCTGAAAAACTTGCAATTGATGAAGTCATTATAAAATTCAAAGGAAGAGTGATATTCAAGCAATATATTCCTACTACACATACACACTATACAGAACTACACATATAAAGAATATTTTTATTTTTAATTGTATTAATGGTTTTTCTTTAATTACCAATTTCATATTTATGAGAGTCTGAGATTCTATATATTGTATTTTTATGATTTTTTAACTATCAGTAAATTGGTATGCTGGCTTCTGCATTGGTTAACTATTACTGAATTACATAATAAAACCTGGAAAATTAGCATTAGTGTCCTTACATTTTTGACAATTATAATCCCTGTAAATAGGACTATTTTTGGTCTAACCCTGGCCAAAATTACTGGTTTTGAGATTGATATTTTAAAAGTTAAAATAAGAAAATATTATAAGGGAATGTTAAAAGTTTCTCATAATAATTTACACTTGAGAAAGTATGTGTTAGAAAATTCCCAATTCAAAGACTTAATAGTCTTCGAAACATTTTCATTAAGAAACGGTATTCATGTAATATAAGAGCTATTTTCACATTCTAGATTTTTAGATGGACTAATGAAATAAATTTTTTACAAAGAAATAGTTTCGATTTAGTGTTAGAAATATGCTCTTCAATGTGAAATATATTTTATTCATTAGTCCAATGCACTATTGAATAAAGAGTACTAAACGTCACTTTTTTTTATGTACACAAATATCGGAATAGATGCTAGACATGTTTCTTGGTTTCTTCCTTTCGACGTACTGTTTATGGAAAATATCCCAGGAGCACATTGCATTTTTTAATCTCACAAAATAACATGTAGGTAGAAATAAAATAAATATAAAAATGAAAATACTTTCAATCATAAATTGAGATGCGGTACATATATAAAAAAGTTGCCTTTTAGTTGTGTCAATCTTTCTTCTACGTAATTTTAATTTCTATATAAAATTAAACTAATCACGGTTTTGGTTTTTTAAAAATAATTTAAGCATAGTTTTATAAAAGCTAAAAATACTGAAAAGAATTTATTCCCAATATAAAGCTAATGCTTTTTTGCTACGATTCTAATAAGAATTTTATAAAAATATTTTCTGAGACTGATACGAGTATATTTTGGAATGTATTATTTTTGAATGAACATTTTCAAATTCTCAGTTATTGAGAAATGAACCGAGTATTACTATTTATTGTATGACACAAATGTAATTTTATTAAACAATCAACCTAAATTCTACATATAAAGGAAAAACTCAAGATTCGTCTGGCTACCTTCATTGTGCAAAACGTTTTATACTTAGCTGCAGAAACACGCAGAAAGAAAAATTCCATTTTTAAGCTTTTTCCTTAAAATGAAGGATGTAAAAGCATATATTTTAATCCATTCAGTATAGAAATTTGTTATAAATAAAAATACTTAAATCAAAAGAAAATTGAAACCATTTCTGTATTTAACACCCAGATTACTTTTAATCTTTTTCAAATGCAACTCCAGAAATTTGCTTGTACTTACTCATAAAAGGAAATATTTGTTAAAAATATCTTTATTTATTTACATATTTTAATATTAGGCAGGTTGTTTTTAGGAATGTGTTTGAAATATTCAGTTAGTTTTTTGCTTATCAATTTTTATTATAACTAATTACAAATTCATTAAAAAGTTTGTAATTGTTTTAAATAATTATTTCTGAAAATTCTCTGTAATAAATTAATATACACCATATTGTTTTTAAAACAGACTAAGTTTGTTCAACAAATGCATGTATATAATCTTCAAATTCTTATAACATTTCTTAATGTGGTATATAAAACAACGATTAGAAAAAAATCGATAGCTTGTCGATAAGTACAGTATTTATGGTAAACGCATTTACAATTTCATTAGAATTATGGCAGACCTAGCGCGGCGTATCTCCCTCAAAAGTTAAAGATTCGTCACGGTGAAACCTGGGGCACTTAAATGGGAGGAAAATGACCCTCTCCTTTCGGTCAAGGGGGTAGGAAATGTCATCTTCTCGCGCCGTCCTAGGAGCAGTTTTTTGAAACGATGACGCCGGACTCAAAAGTTTAAACTCTTCACAAGTTGACAGAGGCTAAACAGAAATTTCTGTGCTCAGATGAATGCGAGAAGGTTTTTAAGCAACTGAAAAAAGCATTGATATCCCCGCCTGTTCTTGCATATCCCCAGCCCGACAAATTATTCAACTTGGACGCAGATGCCAGCAATGAAAGTGTCAGAGTTGTACTATCCCAGAAAATTGACAATCAAGAATATGTTATCGCTTACTGGAGTAAATGTCTATCGAAACCGGAGAGGAATTATTTCATGACCAGGAAAGAATTGCTGGCAATTGTTAAAACCTTAGAACATTTCCACCATTAACTCTATGGAAGAAAATTCCTGCAATGAACAGATCACGCATCCAGAACCTGGCTTTATTTTAGATTAGCCTGGCTAAATTTTAGAAACCCAGAAGGTCAGGCAGCCAGGTTGATCCAACGACCCCAAGAGTTTGACTTGTAAATACGTCATCGTAAAGGAAATCTTTATGGTAATGCAGACGCATTATCAAGGAAAACTTGTAATGAAAGTTGCCGATATTGTTCTAGAGTGGAGAAAAAAATCTCAACTAATAAATCTTTCAGTAGGCCAAGTCATTGTTTCACCGACATCAGAACTCAACCCATGGAGTGATGAAGGACTTAGAGAAGCCCAAAAAGAAGATCCAGATATAAATCCGATTTTGGAATTTAAATAATCTTCCAGTAAGAGACCAAGTGGGCTGGACATCTTCACCAACAGCCCTACTGCTAAACAGTATTGGGGCCTATGGGATTCATTGCATATTAAAAATGGCATGCTATGCAAGAAACGGGAATCTGTCTAGAGCGCTTATAATGGGGCAAGTTCAGACAAGATGTTGAGAAGTAGTGCTGATTTTGTGATGGCTGCGCTGCTCGTCAGTGACCAAAGAAACGTAGTCAGGGAAGATTATACCGGTACAACGTGGGTGCACCTTTCGAGCGGATTGCATTGGACATCGTGGGTCCTCTACCAATGACTATCTTGGGTCCCTTCCCAAATGACAATAAATATACGTTCTAGTTGTAATGGATTACTACTTCACTATGTGGTCCGAAGCGTTTCCAATTTCTGATCAAGAATCTACTACAGTAGTGGAGGTCTTAGTGCAGCAATGGGTTTCTAGATTCGCCACGCCCTTGAAAATTCATTCAGATCAAGGGTCGAATTTAAGAGCTGTATTTAAGAGAATGTTCCATTTTCTCGGAATAGACAAGACGCAGATAACACCCTTATACCCTCAATCGGACGGTATGATTGAGAGGTTTAAGTGGACTATCTTGAATAATCTCTCACTTATGGTTTCAAGGAATCAGCAAGATTGGGATTTGGAACTACCAATTTTCTGCTTGCATATTGCAGTGCTGTAAATGAGACTACCTGATTTACGCCATCACAGATGCTCTTCGGTCACGAACTTCGTTTCCCTTGTGACTTTCAATTCTGTCGTCCACCGGGAGTATCTTCACTACCAGAGGAATATTTTCGAGATCTCCAAACACGTTTTGAAGATATCCATAACTTTGCTCGAGGCAGAATCAACCTGGAGACCAAGAAAATGAAGTCGAGGTATAACACAAGAGGGACGGAACATAAATTTTAGGAAGGTGAGAAAAATTGGTTGTGGAACCCGTTTGACGTTAAAGAATTTCTCCAAAGTTGCACGCTAACTGAAACAATTCATACACAGCCCTAAAAAGACTGAATGACGTTGCAGTTCGTATAAGTCATCTTCTTCAAAACCGAAGGCAGAACATTATGACAAACTAGCCCCTTATCACGGTGTAAATTAGATGTAGTGGACCATGGTCTCTTTGTAAATTGTGTAAATAATTTTGATTTAATATTTGCTATATTTTTTGTTTGTATTTGTCGAGTACGTTCAAATGTTTTTGTATGTTATATGTTTTATATCACCTTAGAACATAAATTTTGTACTTTATATTTCGCCTTCTCTCTGGGGATTGAAATGCTCGGGAAGTGCAGTCATTCAGAGAGCGGCAATTTTACAAAGTTTAAATATTTTTTGTATTTGCCTTGAGATGTCTCAGGCACAAACGAGCTCAAATTCTGGGACAAAAATCGAGAGATATAGGCTTACGTTAAGAACGGTTTATCCAGTGATTTGGCGGCTTGGAGTCTACTTTGCGAGAAATGGATAATTCTCGAAAATTTCAACACCTAAGATCTAGGGCCATTATTGAGTGAGATGGCCTGGAAGCTTCCAGAACCTTGGAGAAAGACCTAGGCTTTCACGCTAAGTAATCTATAAATACCACTGTTTCATGAATCAAGTCAGTTTTCTGAGTTTCCAGCGGCAGTGATAAGCCATGGAACGAGCTGTCTGCCTGAAGTATTTAAAGACCTCTGTTTTTGGAAGCTGTAATAGTTTAGAAAACCTATTCAAGTTAAGCAACATTATAAACAAGGAACACGAAGAAAAAATTGAAATGTATGCAAACACCTACATTGAAAACATTGAACCTAGTAACCAAGAAATAAAACAAATTAATGAAGCACTCTTAAAACTTGAAATTTCACAGCTTAAATTAAAAAAAGAGTCCAGGTAATAATCGGAGTACTAATAAAATAGTGAAACAACTACCAGAGTTATAGCAATTTGCTATATAACGGAAATTATAAATAACATCCTTAGATTATCATATTTCCCCCAAAAGTAGAAAGAAGTGATAATTGTTCTAATTAGGAAACATGGGAAAAATACCAGAGAAGTAACCAGCTATAGATCAATCTCACTTCTTCCCACATTAGCCAAACTGGCAGAAAATGTTATCTTGAAAAATCTTCAGGAGCATGATACAGCAAAACAAATCATCATTTCACAGCAATTTGGGCTTAGGGAAGGGCTTTCCACCTGCCATCAGCTCCTCAGAGTATCTGACAAAATTGCCATGGGTATTGGAAACAAAGAGTCTACAGGTACTATATTCTTAGATATTGAAAAAGCTTTTGACAGGATCTGGCATACAGGCCTTGCCAGTAAGATGATTAATGAAAAATTTCCCTTTGACTTAGTAAAACTTGTAAAAAAATATTTAAGCTTTAGATCATTTAAAGTAAAAATAAATAATGAGTTCTCATCCTCCAAAGGTATAGAAGCTGGAGTCCCACAAGGGTCCATTCTTGGCCCATTTCTCTTTAATCTATATATAAATGACATCCCTCAAAATCCAAACAATATGCTAAGTTTATTTGCTGATGACACAGCTATCCTTATCACGGATAGAAATCATGACATAATTGTTAAAAACCTTTCTAACCATATTAACCAGATTGACAGGATTGGTGGGAAAGGAATTCATTTCGACAAAAAGGACTTTTCTGTTACATTTAGGATATAGAATGAAGAAAAGAAAACTATTTTCCGGTGGTTTCGCAAAAAAAGGAGTTTTAAAAGTTTAGTTCATGAATGGAAGTTTATAATCATAATAATAGTCATTCTATCTATGGTGTTCCAAGGATTTACCACTACTTTGTAAAAAAAGAGCATCTACTGTACATAGTCATGGCGTTTATTTTGTTATCCTCGAAACATTATGTTACACTCTCTTAAAACATGTCATCTTAAAAGGGAAGGTATAAGATGAATTCGGTGATGACGTATTCAGTAATAACTTAAAAGAGAACAGAAAGGAATCATTTATCAATATTGTAAATTTTGTGTTATTGTTGATACTTTAACTTGTTTTAGTAAGGAAATAGTTCTCGTAGAATTTACGAATCTCTACGATTTTCATCATTGAGAATGTGACAAAAAAATGCTCTATTATATTTAATAAAATATTTGTTAATGATTAGAAAAAAGGAGATGTTGGCAAAGTAGGACAACCACATATTAAACGCAAATGATTTGCGAAACGGGAAATATACGGAATACAGAAAAATACTATAAATTAGTTCTAGTTAATTAACAGTTTGCATTAGTATACGCTTTCATTATTAATTTATTGAATTATTTAATTCTTTCCACCTAAACTAGTTTAAGTGTAATACAATGCTTGTTAAATTGTTAATTGCAAGCTGATGAATAAAGTTCTAAAACTATACTTTTAATATAAAGTTTTATAAATAATTTTAAATAATGCTCTTAGTTGAAGATAAAAAATTGTTAGAATTTAAAGCAAAAGCTCCTATTTCCCTCTTTCTTGATGATGATAGAGCGGACTACAAACCTGGATGTAGTGTTATAGAAATATCTTTTCCTGAACCAGTAACGGTAAAATTAATTTTAATAAAGAGTTTTTTAACTTTTCTGTTTCAGAGTATCATTGAATAATAATCAAAAATCACTACCAAATTAAAAAAAAATCTTTTTTCGCGAATAAGCAAGCACGACTAAAGTTGCATAGTTCCTGAATTATTAATGTTAATTTTTGGGGTCACGTGTACTTTAGAGTGCTTCTTATTTTTTGGCCAATTCTGCAATAGATTGAATGATTTGAATATAGTACCATTTACGTGATAATTTTTTCATTAGCATTTTGTTTCTTCAAATGTGTACGAAAACACGTTTGGGGAGAGAAATTTGCTAATTAATTTCAGAGGGCACTATAAAATATCCCAATTTTTACAGTTTATCACTTTCATTTTTTTTGCCATATTTAGGACCTTCCTAAATATTGAGGATTTTTTTTAAGAATAAAAACGAATATTTAATTACCTATCTTGATTTGCAATTTGGAGAAAATCATTTTGTCAACATATCTTGAAATGGAAAATTACAAATTTTATAATGTTGCTTGGAATATCGCCATTAAATTTTGAATCAAAGATTTTTACAAATTATATTTCTCAGTTATCTTTCTGAGATTATTATTTAAATGTTTTCACACAACAATAATGTTTATTAATTTGCACTATTACTGAAAAAAATTAATATAAAAACTAGTAATTTAAGCATGTTAAATGTAATAGATTAAATAATTTAAAATAGTTCTTGGTAAATTGTAAGAAATAATGTTAATCATACAGGTTCTTTTATTTATTATTATTTTTCAGCACACGTGCCGTATAATCCATGATTCCAAATTCCGAGATTGACGATTTTTTGGCAGATTTTTTTTATGTATCTAGCAAACGAGTTTTTATTTCGTCATACATATGGAGACCAATAAGAATTACATGGTAATCCTATTATTAACGTCATTGCTCATATCATGGTACGTTATCTTGGCAAGATTTCTTCATCGCCAAAAAAATTCAGAATTTGGAATCCTGGATTATAAAGCACCTATGCCTATTTTTCATCAATAATAATCTTTTTGTAATACTTCTATTTTTTATATAAAAAGTTTTTTTCTAATACATTTAACTTTCACTTTAAGAATCTAATATAGAGTGTTTAATCATTTTTTTATTTTGTCTAATTTGCCTTCCTGAAAAATTCATTGAATGTAGAGGTCAGAAATATTCTTTTTATTGTAAAAAGAATAATATTTCTGACTTATACATTCACTCATATAAATTATAAAATAAATGTAAGTTATACTTTATAAATTTTCCTGAATGTTAACATTTCTTACACATAGTCCTTAATAATTTGAGCCTGACATGATAGTTAGTTTCCTTCAGAAAGGAAAATGATTAATTGTACGATATAAGACATTTATAAACTTAAAGCTGAGCTTTTATTATTCTAGAAAATCAGGATATTTGTAAATATTAAGATATATTGTAGAATTGATAAGATAAGGAATTTATTTTAGGAAATGTTCACCTGATAAGATTGAGTCAAGAAATAGTTTTTTGTGCAAATATTATTGACCTCATATTAATATTATTTACAAATGGCTAACATTAGCGCCTAAGCCATTACTTCACTGGCTCTCCAATACTTTTCAACAATGCCCTCATACTGAGAAAGAACCACACAGTTTTTTAAATGTTCAAAAGTCATTGATTGACCAGAGTCACACAAATCACACTCCAGGGAATCCACCACTCCAATCCTATAGAGATGGTCCCGCAAACAATCATGTCCAGTTAGACCTCTAAAAAGGGCCACCACAGTCTTTCTTGGAAAAACGGGAACAGCTCTTTCCTCCCCAAAAATCTTCCATCTCTTGTGTGTCGCATGTTGAACCATATCTTGTTTAAGAGTCTTCTTGAGAGTCAGGTTAACAAACAATTTAGTTGAATGAAATGAAAGTGAGCGATTCATGCGTTGATCCACCAAGGCTCCCTTACTTCATATTAATAAATTTATGGTATTTTACTTTTAATTATACTTATTGATTAAGTATTCTGTTGATGTTATTTTGTAAAGCAGTTATGATACTCATATTGTAATCAGGACTATATGTTATTGGTCAATTTTTCTGGAATATTTCATATCTTCGGTTGATTTTTCAATTCTGAAATGTTTAAAAAATTAGGGCATGCAATTAAAATCTTTCATTTCAAAAATATTAAAAATGATACTGTATAAAATCTGTTGATGTAAATGTGTAAAAGTGAAATTATTATTTTTAAATATATGCTTTTATAAAATAGAGTAATGAAGGTAAACATATTATTCACACATTTCATAAATATTTTAAAGCTCAAAATCGCAAATTATTTTTTTTATGATTGAATATTTTTAAAAATTTTTAAGTTTTGTTTTAATTATTTGAGGTTAGGTTAGACTATACTTGAGGGTGCCCCTTGAATTCTCACCAAATTTATCACCAAACTGGGTGATGTTGTTCTATTTATGGTAACCCTAAACATTATTCTGAAATCCATTCACGTTTCTGATTGCTTTAGATTTAACTGTTATTTCTGAATGTTTAAACAAAATCGCCAAACTCACCTAGGGGCACTCTCAAATATATTTTATCTTTTTTTTAGTATTGCTACTTTGTACTAAGTCACTAAACATAATGATCTAATAGTCATTTAGTATTTTTGTTTCATATTTATAATATTTATATTTATAATTATTTAGAAAACTATCAAAATTTGAATACTAATGGAATTAAAATGAAACTTAAACAAAAATCTGTAACATTGAAAATTAACACATATAAAAATAAAAATATACGCATTAAAAATAAAAAAAAATAAAGTAAAAGCTAGTTATTAAAAATTTTGCTTCATTTAAAAATTGATATGCATTTATTCTAAATAAAATACTTACTTAGACAAAATTATTGCATCTAAAAATTATGTCTTTAAGAATGGTCTACCAAGCAAATTTTAAAATTAAGCAATTCAAATTTAAGATTGAAAATTTAATTCGGTGTTCTCTACATTAAAAAATCGTGAATATAAATAATAAAGTACTATTACAACTTAATGAAGTACTATTTCAGCCCATTGATTTATGTCATTTCTATCTTTTTTGTTACCTGAAACTTTTTTTGTATATATTATAATATGTATTATAAATTTTTTACTGTTTACAGATTAATGAAATCCGATTTCGGAATAATTACACAGCTTTTGTGTCATTTTCCTGTAAAAAGGTGGCTGCAGAGAAGGATGTTAAAAGTAATTTTTAAGTATTTTTAATATCACATAAAGTGTGGTTTTATATAATTGTGTACATACTTTTCAAATGAACAATTATTAATTCAGTAAAAGGGAAATTAATTTAGATATTATAAATAAAATTTGTGATTTTAAAAGAACATATTTTGGAATAATAATACAGGACTTTCAGTGCATTTTTAAATGCTATAGAAAGTTGCATTTTTTTTTTATTTTAGACTAATTTTGCTGTAATAGAACATTTTTGAATTATTTGTAAATTTTAATTACAATAGCATAACATCCTATTTCACAATTACATAGGAAAAATATATCTTGCACTGGTAAAAGTCAATGCTTGGGCCATAACAGGAAGTCAGTAGCATGAGTAACATAATTTTTTTTATGTGTTTTCTTTGTTTCCTTAAAATTTTAGAACAACTTCAACCAGGTATATAACTACTTTTTTCTTGTGGTTTGAGTTTTTATTTTTTGTCTGAAAAAAATGATTCATATTTTGCATTAATATTTTAACCAAAGTATTTTGTTTCTGGAATCATAAACTGGTTTTTATCTTAATAATATACATGTCAAAAAACTTTAATTTTCATAAATTATTAAAATTTGAATAAATGTTTTGAACATAATGCTGTATTGTTCAAATTAAATGGGATAAGTGAACAGAAACCAAATTTTCTATCACTTTATCATTTTTTTTATTATTACATGCATTAAATAGACTAATAAATCATTTTGTTAGTACAAAATATGTCCTTCTTCAGCAGAAATAATTTCTTCAACATGTCTGGACATTGGTTTGAGATAACACCAGTTATCAATCATACCAACAAATATATATATATATATATATATATATATATATATATATATATATAATATATATATATATATATATATATATATATATATATATATATAATGTTTGTCCCAATTAGTTTGAACGCTATAGTGGTAGGTAATGATAGAACACTATTTGGTATTTTAAATTTTTGGAACAAGTTGGATTAAGTTACATTTTAATTATTTTTTATTTAAATTTTGTAATATTTATTAATCTTAAAATCATACTTATTCAAATTAGAATATAGAATATTTTATCATTCTACTTTTTTTTATTACATTTTGTTAATAATAAAAAGTAGGTAATTTTATATTTTAATTTTATAATATTACTGTAAAAGTTAAAATATAGAAAACTGCAATTTTTGTTATAATTTAAATATTTATTGTTAATATTTCTTGAACAAATTTTTACTTTTATTTTGCTCTATGAATTAATGATTTAAAAAGAAATATGTAATATTTATTGTTTTTACAAAGAATTTTGATATTGAAAGCTGTCTCTATTACTTCTTCTATTACACCTAAATTCTCTCTATATTACTCCAAAAATTTATCAAATACTATATTTAGTGGTATTTGATAGATTTGAAAGTATATTAATATCATCTGTTCTTTAAAAAGCATTCAACAATACCTTATCATGCATAAATTTCTTAAATTTAATTAATTTCAGATAATTATGTATTCAGATTTACTCAAGAAATATTCTTTTAGTATCTTTGAACACACAAGTCTTAAGAAATATTGATGAACAAAATTTTAATTCTAGGAAAATTAATATTTCAATAAACAACAGAAGGAAAGTATTTACTTTAATTCATATGGAGAATACTGACTCACAGTGAAGTGTTTTTAGAGTAAGTGTGTTAAAATTGAAATTTATTAAAAATTTATTAAAGTAAAAATTGCAGAAAATTTTTAGAAATAAATAAAAATTGATGAAAGTTTACTAATGGGTACCAATTAATTTTTTGGCGATTTTTTGATGCCAAAATAGGCAATAAGAAAAAGTAAACCTAAAACTACATTAGTTAAACCACCAAAAATATCAGAGTTACTAAAAATTAAATTTTATAGCCAATATTTATTGCCATACTAAGGGTATCCCTTTCTACACCAAACCCTAAAAATTTGGTATGATAAAATTTATACAAAAAAGTATGAATTCCTTAAATAATATAATTTATATATAATTTATTATTTTTGCAATGAGAATATTTTAAAAGGTTTGTCATTTAATCCATAGCTATCAAGCTGAAAACGTATAGCAACCAAGTCCAATTTTTGTTCTTCCCAAAATACATAGGTTATATCATCGGAAATTTTTTTTTCTAACTAAATTAGAAAATGCATAAATGATTCTTCTTTTTAATTCTTTTTCTATGAGATATTAACTTATTGCAATGTATTTCTGCAATATCTTAAAGATCTTTCCATAATTCAGTCTCTGCATTCTAGCTATCAATTCAATAGCTTGTGGGTTAGATTCATATAATAAGTGTGTATGTTGTAAAGTTTGGTGTTCACTTAAAACCAAGTATATAGTTTAAAGTCTGATTTTAAGGTACCTCTATAGTTTAAAGTATAATGATCTCTTATGTGTGCAAAACTAATCTTGAGTGAACAACCTACTCACTTTAATTACTGACAATTTATTAATTTCTGTTACAATGATTAATATTATATATGTAGATTTGATGAGCTTAGTTCAAATTTATAAATTGAAGAGAAGATGGTAAATATGTAATTCAAATTTTTATTTAAAAAATCTGTTTATTAAACTGTGAAGGAAATTAAAAATTCATTCTCTCTCTTTTTGATATAAATTTGAGAAAAAAATTATTTCTGTTTTAGCTGTATAATTTTGGAAATTTTGTTCTAATACTTTTGCATTCTGTCATTTTCTAGATTTCTGCTATTTCTTTAAAATAAAATGATGCAATAAATTATAATTTTTTGGTTTTTCTAATCACTTTCTAAGGAGCTAAAAATAATTTTGATGCTTTAAAAATATTTCACTTATCAATTGGGAATATTTATAATTTTATGAAAGGTGGTCATTTAAGGAATTGTATTTATCAGACTTGGACTGTTAAGACTTTGAATATTTTTTAATAAATATTTTATCTTATTCAAAAGGAAAATATATGGATGGTTTTAATTATGTTTAAAAGAAGTTAAGAAATGTTTTATTATTTATGGAATATATTATACTTCTTTGAAATAATGTTATCTTCATTTACAATTAGCTATCCTTATCTGTATTTAAAACTCAGAATTATAATATATTTTTAAATCTTGCTTACCTGTATAACAGTCTTTTAACTTAACCTATATAACAGTCTCTTAAGGAGCAACCAGAAGTAAATTCTTTGTAATTCATTACTTCATGTTCTGTAATCTTAGAAAATTAATTGTGTGACTATTTCAATTATAAGTAAAAATTTGTTTGTAGAAATTATTTTAATTAAATGAAGTATTGGAAAAACTGTTTTTGTTTAAGGTTTTTTGTAATATTTATTTTAATGGCTTATTTAAAGACTTAAATTCAAATAAATAAAATCTTGTTTCTAGTCAAATAGTATAATAGAGCTATAATTGAGAATATATATATACTTTTTGGCATAGATCGGGACATCCTTCCTTGGCAGGCATCTGTTCGTCGTTTCATTTTAATGCAAGAGCCAGAAAGTGAAAAGAGTTCCCAAGATATATTTTCTATTACAGCTAAAGATGTAAGAATCATAATTATATAATTTAAAAAATTTTATTAATAAAGAGTACATTTTTATTGTAATACCATTAATTTTAGTTAGCATATTTTTCTGTATGTAATTCATGGATTACAGGTCCATTAAGTTTCAACTTTTATCATGCATATTAAACACTGCCGTGGATAATCTGATAAAAAACATTCACCATCAATAAAGCTTAAAATTTTGGAAAAGAAATATTGCTTATGTTTTATAAAATAACAGATGGTACCTTGACTTGACTGACTTATTTTAGCTATAATCGGTTTTGCTCAATTATGTTCAAAAATGAATTTGGTTACACAGAAAGATATTACAGTTGCTATTGACTATTGTGATTTCACCTTTTGTCTTTACCCGAACTGTTTCGTTTTGAAAATATTTAACTTTGTAATTATTGTGTGTATGTGAAAATGTATAAATTGCACTACAGATTTCAAATTAAAGCAACTATAGAGCAAAGTGTAGAGAAAGCAAATAAAAAATGGTGATAACCATGTTAATGTAAGATGGAAAACAAAGCATGCACAGTACTCTATTTTGAAATTATATAGCATGCACAGTACTCTATATTGAAATTATATATTGCTAATAACACCACATTATTAGCAATATATAATTTCAAATATTCAACAAAAAAATTGTTGTGAATTATATGCCACTGTGGCTTATATATGGGAAAATATGGCACTTAAATTCTAATTTTATTCTTATTGAAATATTGCAATTATTGTATTATTCCAATATTTACTAACATTTTTAATTTAATAATATTTTTATTACTTGAAATTAATATTTAATAAATCACTAATAATAATAAATTTCTAATATGTTCTATAATGTTATAATAATGCATATTTTCTAAAGGGAGTAAAATATATTCTAATGGTGTTTAAAAATTAACAAGATACAATTGAAAGAAATAGGTATAAATTTTGATGATTATTTCATTTTTATGAAATTGGGATCAATGTTTGTCTTTTTTTATTGTTATTAATTACTACTTTTTTGAAAATAACAAAAAAAAAATGTTTACATATATTTCTTATACTTGGTTATAATATATATTCTGTGTATTAAAAACTTTTTTTTTTTTTTGAAATTTTCTGTAGAATTTCAACTGAAATAAACTATTAAATTTATTCACCATTATGTAATTAAATATTAATAAAATGTAATATGATTCATTAGGAAAAGTAACCAATATGTATTTCTTATAATTCTTTAATAAATTCTTTTTTTTTTTTCCTTTTTAGAGTGGAGTCACTTTATCTAGTGTAGTCAATTTTAGAATTATTCTAAAGCAACCATCTTTTAGGTGGAAGAGATTTGGAATAGAAGAATTGAGTTTTTTTGGAGAGTTAACTAAAGTAATGTCAATACTTATTGTTCTTTTGTATATGTATTGATATAATTATAACACAAAAAAGAAACATTTCTTGAGGATGGGGTTAACTGCATTTTTGGTTGAGTTTAACTGGAAAAATATTTCAATGGAAAAATTATTTTTTGTGAGAAATAAAACTAAAAGTAAAAATTTTGACAGTTAATCTTAACATCTCTTCAAAATGTGGAATATATTGTTTCCTTAAATCTTCACTGAAACCCATTAATAAAATCTCTTTTCTTACTCAAACTCAATAGCTCATATCTTGACAGCTATCATTTGAAAAAGTAAATTAACATCCATGTACTATTCAATCATATTTTTTACCAGTAACCATCAATAAAATGAAACATTCAGCACTAGAAAATAAAAAATAAACATGTATCATCATTCTGTCACTCAAGAAAATATACAATAATAAAAATTTTAACTATTACATGGGAAACTTTCAAATATTTGCTAACAGTTAACAATTTATCATTGTTTAATTAATAACATATCTCCCATATGCATTTGTCAGTAATATGCATCAGAGCCTATCTATAAGACCTTTAAACTTGATACAGCTATAAAATGTAAAGAACATGGCAGTATTCCCAAAAAATGATACCAAACTTATATTTAGACATACCATTAAACCATAAAATACATTGGCGGAAAGTGGTAGTTAGGATTCCAAGCAGTGTCTTTGGTTTAGGAAGTGAAAATATGAGCTAGTGTTAAAAGCACTAAAAATAAAAAAAGTTTGTAAAAACCAGGAATCATAATAACTGTGTAATGATTTAGGCAAGGATCAGCTATCAAGCAATATATTTCATGAATAATGTGAATGATATTTTTTTTTTAATTAATTTCTTTGAATAAACCTGAATTAAAACTTTTGTTGTTGGGATGAATTTTAAATAAATACTAAGTTTTTGAAAAATATCCTATTTATTGTTTCCAGGCTGAGGTTAATTTCAAGTTTATTAATTAATATAATAATGAAGCTCTAAAATTAAAAATTTCATTGCTTATCAGGTTTGACTGAGTATGTGTTGCAAATGTCAAGGAATTAAGATTTATCTTTGCTGAAAGGCAGTCAGAATTAACAAAGAAAAATTTTATCATCAAGTAAAATTAGGTGTTAAATATGAGTATTGAGAATATATTTTATCCATTTGCCTTACAAATATTTTTTTCTAAAATGTCTGTTTCTTTCTTTTTTTTTTAAAAAAAAAATTAATTTAAGAGTGAGTATAGGATAAAGAATTGTTCAATATGAAATATAAGCACTAAAAGTAGCTATAACTTTTCAGACAATCAAATTCTAATTAAAAAAAAAATGAAATCAATGAAAATTGTTTGTATTAAGAAATTGACTTATCAACTCTGCATATCGCTACATCTTTGTACTAACAGTAATAAATAAGTTGACCTAATAAAGTATTGATGAAAAATGTATAATTTAATGAATGAATTGTATTTATTTGTGCTTGGCATGAAAAGAGATAAAGGATTTTCTTTTGAAAAAATTGTAACTAAATTTTGATTGCACTTTTACTTTTTAACTAATTATTTTGTTTTGAGTGATTATACTGCATTGAGTAAATTATCTTCATCCTTGGGAAATTAATTTACTATTTGTATCAAAACAATTTTTGGTTTTTCAATCATTTAAATTGGTCTAATTAATTTAGTCCCAATTAATTTCAACAATTATGTTTAATTGCATTAAATATTTTGTTAACCTTTTGGTTAACCTTATAATACCTAATGAAACTATTAAATATTATTTGGTTATAATTTACAGGTATATTTTCCTTATTTATTTAATATTAATCATCTGCATATCGTAATATGTAGCTTACTATGTAAATGTTTTATAAAATTCACAATTTATCAGTTTTTATAATACAGACAGTTATATGAGAAATAAGTATTTACTGATTGCTTTTTCCCATATTATTAACTTTTGTTCACCTTTAAGATAAATTGCAAAGAAAGAAAATGTAATGTTAGATATCGAGGTTTTATTGGTTGGAATTGGCAAAATATGTCAATCTGGAAGGTATGCTAAAATAACTAAATTGGCAGTGCTTTAGTATTTATTCCTATGAGTTCTTGGTTTGATTCCTTCTTCAGATGTAAATGTTTGTACTTCTTTGGTTATAAATATGTACCGACTCAGAACCAATTAAATCATAGATTGAGGTCAAATTATCCCTCACAAGCATGAATCAACAGAAACCAAAACATTTACTTTGGAATTTGTTAGTTTTTTAAATATAATTTTCATGGAGAGTTAAAAATCTGATTAATAGCATACTTAATTGTTAAATACATATCTTTTATAACTTAAAAATAGGAATTTTTTTGTTTTTCTAATATACACATTAAATTTATAACTGTTTTAAAATTGTGCTGTTCACTTACCTCATTCTCTAGCCTTGAGTGTAAAGCTTAAAAGAAACTACACTTATTTATGAACTGTAAATTTGTCTTATCTTTCTTAATCTGAAAATGAAATGATAAAAACTTCACTTTGTGTAGCAAAATAGGTATAAAAATTCAATTATATATTATGAGAAAAAGTAATAATAGAGTTACTGATGAAATAAAATTACTGTTAGGTAAATATACTTTGAGTTTTTTTTTCCTTAAAAATACTTTATTGTAAAATCCTAAATGAGTTGATTTCTTTTTAATCAAATATTGTTAATTGTTTTATTTTTCTTGATTTTTTTTTCAAAACAGTACTGTTTTCTATTAGAAAAAGTATGTTTTTATATTTTAACTCAATATTGAATTACATTTGCTTGTTATATGTAATGTTCATAGATTTTTGTTCATTATAAATGTAATGAAAATTATTTCTTTTTGTGCATATTAATTTTATCAATTAAGCTTCTGTTCAGGAATTTAAATAAAAATATTTTTACTTTACTTATCAAATTGCTCTGTGATTATGAAATGCAAAGGTCCTGATTAGCATGTTATGAGAAAATTTTGATGTGTATAAATGTTTTGCATTTCATTCTGTTAGGTAAAATATTTTAAGAATTTTTAACATAATTCAGTATTAAATCTATGAAAAATATCTCTTAAATTAACCATATGCTGATATTTCTTAAATTTTGTTTCAAGAAATAATTTGATATTTTTTATTTCGAAGTTAAGATGCAGTTTTTGAAGGCGTTGAAAATATTAAATATTGAAAAAAAGGAGAAATAAAAAATTTTTGCTTTCATAATATATGTATACATACTTTTTTAATTTCATATTTTATAATAATTATTTTCTGAGTGCAGGTATTTCACCATTCCTATAATATTATTAATGTAATTATATCTCTCTGAAAATTTCCTTATTATATAAACTCTCATATATATTCTGAAAATTTTTTTATTATATATTAATTGATAAAAATATTTATATTATTTATCTTATCATGTAGTATTCTTTTTAAATAACATAATTTTTTTTATTCATACAGCCCTTAAGTTTTCGATTTATAAAGTTGTCAATGATGTTATGCCTTAAAATTATGAATAAGCTTTAAAAAAAGAATTTCAAACTTCTTTTTCACTTATTTAAAATAATGTATGAATAAACTATTCTTAAATGTATTTTAATATTTAAAATTGTTAGCTTCCTTATCTTCCAGTTATACTAAATTTATAATGTCATTTATGTTAAAGTATGCTATATTTAATGTCTGAAAAAATAATTTTTAATATTTGTATGAACTTTTATTGAAAAGGACGCGAAACAAACTGTTGTATCTTATCCACTCTCTGCTTCATCAAGACGATCAGAATGCAAAACTAGTATTCCCGAAATAGTAAGTTTTCCTATTTTCTTGTATTTAATCTGGAGTTTATTTTTACTGTTGTAATAATAATTTGCTGCTGTTTTTAAATTGAAAAAAATTGTTATAGATCAAAATTTTTATAAAATAATTAATCATTTCAGTTTTTGATGTGTTTAGAATTAATTGATAACTATGATATTTTAAAAAGACTGGGTAGGTGTGCCTAAGTATTTTAGGCTGCATTACTTATGCTATAATTATCTCTTGGTAAGTTTAAGAAATGGCTACCAGGATAAGGTGGTTCTTATTTTTAGTGTCAACCCAGTACCCCATTTGAAACTAAATATAAAATTATTTTGGAATGTAGAAACTTTAAAATGATCTGGCTAACAAGAATAAATTAATTCTTATCTTGGTGCTAGGACATGTAGATATAGAAAGAATGTAATAAATATGTTGATACAAGTTTGCAAAATAGGGATCGTCTTTTTATCCAGTTGGAGCAGAACCTTTCTGTGGCATCAATATAAGGATTGTTAAAGGAGCTATTCTTAAATAGGTAAACAAAAGATGAATAAAGTCCTTTCTTGAATCTTCTGAACAGCCACATGCTGAAAGTATGATATATAAATCATCTGTAAAAATTTCATCTGTGAAATTCTTAGATTCCCAAGACAGAAGATTCAAACAATTGTAAGATTCATCACTGAGCACTACTATTACAGAAAACAACTTCATATGATGGAACATTTTTTAACAAGACTTTGTATATAGAAAATGCCACAAGAGTGACAAAAGGGCATATCATATTCTATATGAATGTGATACCCTTAATCGTTTGACAACTTAGGTAACTCTGATGCTAAAGAATTACATCCTAGATCCATAAGAGACCCATCTGAATTCATAAAAGTGTGTGAGACTCTAATAGATGGAGCTAATTATTTTGGGTTGGAGTTTGTTACACACATAAAATGCTTTAGCAGAGGTGCCTTGATGTTTAAATCCAGTTAATAAAATGTATTAAAATCCAAATAAAAATTCAATTTATTAAATTTTTAAGTTAACACCCATGTTTATTAAATATTTTATTTATCAGTTTTTTTTTTTTTTTTTTTTTAAGTTTTATTCTTTAACACTTTTTGAAATAAGAAAAAAAAATATTTTCATACTTTTCACAAGTTAGTTATTTGAAAATAAAACTTGTAACTCAAAATTTATTTATTAAATTCAAATATTAAGTTTTACAGGGCTATATAATTAAATTTAATCACTGTTAAAGTTAGTGAGTATAAGGTAATTAAAAATTTAATGCATTGTTTCCTAAAGTGTAAAATTTGTAATTTATGGAGCTATTATTTAGTTTATATATGTCTTTTGCTGGTAGTCATAAAAGAAAAAAATATTAAATGTTTCTAGTTTTATTTTTTCTTAATGTACATTAATGCTGTAAAATTATTTTAGCAAAAAATTATCTGTTTTTTTAAAATATAAAAATTTAACAGTAAAAATTGGCTAGCATTTTTATCATCATTTAAAACCTGTTTGTCTTTTATAAAATAATTTTATATTGTTTTACATAAAAAAAATTATTTTATTAACATTTTTAAAAAAAATTTTTGTAAAGAAAACCTCTCTTCTATTCATAATGAAATGACATTTTTCTTATTTGTACAAGATTTAAAATAAAATATTTTCATTTATATATTTTATATATATATAGGATAAAACAGATGAAATGATAAGTCCAAAATCAAAATGTATCCAATCCATTTCCGAACTGTTGAAGAACAGACAAACAACTGGTAGTGCTGTTGGAAGATTTGAGGTCGTTATTCTATTTTTAAATTTCATTACTTGTAGTTTTTGCTTTATTATTTACTATTTTAAAAATTAATAATATTTTTATACAAAGTTTTTATTTTATAATTTGTTATAGTTATTTCATTAAATCTGTTCAGTTTTTCACAAACAAATTTTAAATTTTATTCACTAAAATTTCAAATAATAAATTGTCTTAAATATACAGATGAGCACTTTGAAGGAATAGTGGAGTAATGAACAAAAGCTAATAAAAAAGCATGGAAAATATAGGATTGTTGATTAGTTATGTTTATTTAGGGTCAACAAAGTAATTTAAATTTGTAGAAAATAATTAGTTAATTTAAATAATTTTTGTTGCTTTTTTTAAAATATTAGATTTTTATTATCATATGGATTAATTATTTTTTAGATTAATAGAAGGAAAAAAAATTTAAAATTTACCATTTGCAAATCCATATTTTTTCAACAGAATTTATTTTAATATATTTATAAATGTACTTTGAGCAGAATAATTTAGCAAAAAATGTTTTCTTTACTTATTGAGTTAAAGATTTTTTAAGAAAATAAATAAATAATTTTCCTATTTAAAAACTAAATATAAAAAGGATATTGTTCATAAAAATTAGATTTTTCAAATAAATTGGTCATGTAATACTTAGAAATAAAAGGGTTTATCATTTCAAGTTTTAATTGTTTTCTTAAGAATGCAATTTTTGCTTCTTCAGCAAAATACCATTGTTCAATTGTTGACTTCGTGCTGAAATATTTCTGTCAATTTAAATGAATAAATTAAATCAAAGAATATATTAAATATGTTAGAAAATTAATGTTCAAATAATTTTAGTTTTGATAAAAATTTAGAAAGAAATTTTGTATTATGTTTAATTATTTTGTTATTATTTATTGTTCAGATCTCATGCCAAATATTTTATAACATTCTGATTAAAAATACTATAAACAATAGTCCTATAAACAATATGTTATAAAAATAAAACAATATGTTATAAAAATATGTTATATAATATGTTTAAAATATATATAAACAATATGTTATAAAAATAACCATGATTTGAGTTGGAAATTCAAATAATTGATTTTTATTTTAAAATTATTACATAAAACAATGTATATATTTCTAAATCAGTGTAAATTATGACCATTTCTTTTAACAATTTAAAAAGTTAGAGGTTTGTCTGAATTCAAAACCATAACTGATGTTGTAATTCTACTAGTAATTAATAGAACTACAATTGGAAGAAGTCTAATAATTGATAATCAACCTCACTCCTCATGTTCTACAATAATGAAAGATTTGATGTCTTTGCTTGTAATGAAAATAGTTTAGCATTTTACAAATTATCTGATAATGATAGGTTCGGCTAGTTTAGCTGATTAATGTGATAAATAGAATTTTACAACTTTTAAAATCAGAAAAGAAACATTTACAAGATTTCATGCTGTTATGGTTATTCACTGATACAAGATGTGATTAAATTCATGTGGATGGCATTTTTTTTTTACACAAGATAAGTGTGGCTTCAAGATTTATTAAGTTTTTTATTTTCATTAGCATGATTTATCATTTTACATGTTTTTTTGTTACTGTTTTTATATTTATTTGCTGTCATATCTATGAATTTTAATCATTTTCAACTTCTTTTAAAATTAAAGCTCAAAATACTAATTGTTTAAAGATTATTATATAATTCAAGTGCCACAACAATTTTCTTATATCCCTGACCTTGTTCCTTGGTGCAACATGTCCATTTTTGAATAAAAACCTACCAACTGACCCTGTTCCTCTGTAGTGGGATTCATTTCCCTTTATCATTCCCTTTCGTTCTCTCTAAGGAGACATTAATGTTAGTTTCTAATGCAATGTTACAGAAAAAATCTATAAATTATTTGTAAAGCTTAATTAAATCATTTGAATGCTGAAATTTATTCTATATATTTTTGATCAGGTTAGGTTATTATTAGTTATTTTTTTTTCAAATTTTTAAATTATTATATAAGTGATAAACAAGTTTTTAAAGAAGAAGGGAGTATTTTGATTCATTGGGCATTTCTACCCATTTTATCTTTGCCTCATTATGTAATAAGTAGGCAATTTAGTTTATACACTTTATCAACCTAGGTATATTTTTCCTATTTTTCACTTTTCTGAAAATCAGATTTTTTCCATTGATAATTAAATTTTATCTATTACAAATTCACATACATGTTAAAAGTTTCATTTTGAACATTTACTTTTTAATGTATTTGTATGCTTAATAACTACAGATATTTTTTTCATGGTAGCATGATAAATAAGAGAAAATCAAATTCATCTTTCTTACTTATGCAGTCTTATTTTACTCAATCTTAAGATGAATCCAGAGTATATTATATTATTAGTGTAATTTTTATATATAATTGTTTTAATTAAAAAATATTTTTTTTAAATTTCTACTAAAGCTTATTTAAAATCGAATCGATATGAAATAGCTTGAAAATTCATTTCTGGTACCTCAATCTGTTTGTAATGACTATCGATTTTATTTATGTTACACTTTAAATAAATCGACAAAATATTAATTTTAAATTGTTATTATCTTTTTTTTTTTACATGCAAAGAAATTTATACAGAATCCTTATCAAAAATATCATTTATTTTACAAAAATTTGTTTCATTTAATTTTAAGAGAAATAAAAAAAAATTTGAATTCTTATGAATTAATATCTATTATTGCTATTATTCACAATACTTTGTTTTTATTAATTAAATTTTCACATATTAATTTTATAGTAAATTGAAGGATTATTTTTACAAAATATATCATTAAGTGTGAGAGCATTTGTTACTTTTTAAAAAAATATATTTTTTATTTCTACCAAAGCTTATTTAAAATAGAATCGATATGAAATAGCTTTAAATTTAAGTAAGCTAAAAAATGAACCAATTTGAATGAATTTGAAAATGAACAGAATTTCGATGATGCAATTATGATTACATGTACTATTCATAGTACAAGTATAATGTGGGAATATTTGAAAGGTACTGGAGAAATATTGTGTGTTAAGAAATCTCATTTTGGCATATAATACAATACAATCAACATTTATATTTCCTAGTGGTATACATTTAGTTCTTTGCTTATATTTTCAACAGCTTAAAGCAAGTCTTTTTTTTTTAAAGCTGGCAACATTGACATTGTAAATGCTCAGTTTAGCATTTAATACATCAAATCTATTCATCTTTATTTATATTACATATTATTTGTATCTTTTAAATATTTAGTTTAATTTTTCTAATTCTGTTTGCATAAGTATTTATAGTTTTACTTAGAGCTGCAAATATTTTTTCCCCAATATTGTTTCTCCTCAATATGATTTAAATTTTTATTATTTTTTACTATTACAGAATTTGCAAGCTTACTTATGTTTATTTTATTTTGTAGAGTTTAGTAGTTGACCATGATCAAAATGAATTTACTTCATTATACAAGTATTGACTCCAAATTTTGTATAATTGTTTCATCATTTACATTATTTATTTAATTCATTTGAAGAATGTAGCATGGCAAGTATTTATTTTCTTTTGTTTACCATGTTTATATGCATTAATTTTGTAATCAATTTAAAATTAATTTCAACCTAAACATGCCAAAATATTGTTTTATAAAATTTGTTTTTTCCTTACAAATGTAATGGAAACTCAATTTTTATTGCTTATTTGCTGCTACTATTTTTTACTACTACAGATTAATTTCAAAATTCTCTTTTAAGGATTAATTAATATTAGTAAATAATCTAGGTCTTCTCTTGAAAGGAACTGTGAATAAATTAGATTTTGGGCTGTCACAGACATTAGATTCCTATTCATAAAGGACTGCTACTTATTCCTTCGTATCATAATCCAATGCATAATTATAGCTGAAATACTTACCAAGCAGTATCAATGATGTGATTGCTCTTCCACATTTTTGGTTTCTAATGTTTCATGTTCAAATATATTGTCTGCTATTTCATGCCGAAGTAAAATGTTCATTTCATCTTCAAGATTAATAATTAAAGCGTTAAGAGAATCAGTCTTTTAATAATCAAAATGTAAGCAACATACAAGAGTATCAGAATTGACAAATATATTTAAAGTGTCCCATGCCTGATCTTACTTCAGTTTTGTTGCTTATTTTATTGAGGTTTATAATTAGTCAGGGACTACTTTCAAACACATTCATTTTCATCTCTTTGTGTCCATGCTTAGACATTTATTACGGAATCATATTTTTATTTGCATTTTATTTTGGGCAATAAGATTGTTATTTTAAATACATATATATACAGTGAAACCTCGTTACAACAATATTTTAGGGACCAAATAAATATATTGTTGTAGAGAGGCATATTGTTATATTGAGGGACCACATATTTTGAGCATTTAATAAGAGTTTTTATTATTATTAGTTTAAGGTGCATAACATACTACTTTTAAGTCTATATTTAGAAGAAATTAATTTATAAAATACTAATAATAGTGGTTTAAATACTAAAAAAATAAATAAGATAAATTCAGAAAATAAGCACAGAAATATTCACATACCTGAAAACACTTTTTATTCAAAATAATCCAATATTTTTGTTTGTTTATTATTTTTTTTAACTGTTAAGTTCACCAATATTGTATGCATTGAGTCTAGTGCATGAAAATGTTCTTCATTTGTCGACGGAAGGCTTGAAAAAAATGTCCATAGAGAATTCACAGATTGAAGAGCATCCTGCGATGACAATAAGGACTGCGATGGACTTGTATTATCATCATCTTCATTATTGTTTCCTATCTCATCAGTAATTTTAGAGAGAATATCTTCATCAGTAACTCCTGCAAAAACCATAAGATCATCATCTGCTGTTAAATAGTCTTCTATACTAATTCTAAACTTTTTACCGCTTGTTTTCTCAAGTTGGGATACGGATTTTTTGATTTGCACGTTTTTTATCATATTTTTGCAACACGTTTTTTATCATCTGAGAGATCATTGTCTATGGAATTTTCATCATTATCAGATTTCTTATCTTCCATAACACAAAGACCGGCCTTTTTCCAGCAATTCCGAATGTTTTTTTCTGTTACTTCCAATCAACTTCTATAGTGATGACACTATAGGCAACTTCTATAGCACTATAGTGATGGCAATAAGCTGGATGACTATTTTCGTTCTTTATCAGGATCAGAAACGTTGGAATATGACATTACATCTGATGAAGAAGATTCTGACTATTTGTAAGATGCCCGACTTTGGGCACGATTAACTGAAATTTAGATTGAAAAAATCGTTTTACAGAGGTTTATTGTTCTAGAGAATATAACAATATTGAGGGGAGATTAACATTAGTTTATATGCAAAATCACCGGGACCACAAAACATTATTGTAGTAGAGGGAGTTATTGTTGCATCGAGTATCATTGTAGCGAGAGTTTACTGTATATATATATATAATTTGCTGATTCAATAAATTCATAATACAATATATATATCCTTGGAATGGGCAAGGTTGACTTATCATTTTAACCTTTTAATGGGTTGATAAAACTGAGGGCCAAGCATGCATGAGAATTAAATGCTGAGAGTTTCATCTTAGATTGACCACCTAACTAAGACATGCTTGGCACCCCAGGGCCCTTGGTCAGGAAAACAGATACAGGTACAATGGCATGACAGCCCATCTGGGTCCTATTTGGGTCGTTGTGCCACTGAGTTTAGTTTAACAATGTATATATACCCACACACAAAGGGTACTACAAAAGTTTTACAATACAATTTAATTGGATTCTTTCAAAGTAATTTTCACCACTTTCAATATACTTTTCTACGTGCTGAAACCAATCCTATAACAAAGTTTCATCTGGGAGTGAGGTACACTCATTACTTCAAGCCCTCAAAAGGTCCTCATCATGATCAAATCGTTTTCCTTTTAGCTTCATTTTCATATGCAAAAACAGTGTGAAGTCATGGAGAGCAAGGTCTGAACTGTAAAGATGTGTTCAAGAAGTTTCTAGCTGTCAAATATTCGGTATTCACTTTGACGTAGTGAGCTGGAGCAATGTCAAATTAAGAAACCAAGTGCCCATTCTTGATTTTGGTGTTAATTCTTTCATGGATTGTATGAATAAGGCAGGCACTGCTCAGTGTATCACTTAGCTGTGACTCTATTTTGTGTGTCGCAAACAACATGCTGTACAATTCTGCTCGATTTGAAAAATGTAACTATCAGTTTTTTCTTAACTGATCAAGATTTTATGACAGCTACATGTATGTTTTCATCATCAAATACCCAAACTTTGTTTTGATCTGTGGTTGACACATTGTAGTATTACTACTGAGTTTCGTCTCTAATCACAATACTGTTCACACACCAAGATTGTCTTTTATCAAATATTTTCTGCATCTTTTAACACCAAGTTACATGATAAGTCATCTGCTTTTCTGTCAGACTGGCACTCAGAGACAACAAAGTTTATTTATGTGTAAATGGAAGATGTATAGTCTTCTCTATTTGCTGGTATGTCACTCTTCAGTTGTGAAAGTCATTTTCTTTTCAATTTACTGTTTTTTACTGTTGCTGATGTTATTGTGATCTTATTTCTCTCTCAATGTATTAGAGCAAAAACTCCATTTTTGAATTCCTTGTAGCACCTATATATAGTCATATGATGGAAACAATCATTATTCAATGCAAGTCATTTCTTATATATATTAATCTATGCTTTAACCCATGTATAAAGTATAATACCTCAGAAGTGCCTTATTTCACCACTTGACTACAGTGTTATAATCCATATTTTAAGCTATCACTGCTAATGAACATCTGAGTCCACAGACATGTTACTGGTGGTTATCACAAAAGCTTGAAATGTCTGAACATGCTCAAGAATACCTGCAGCTTCTTGAGTTTTTTGTTTAACATTGCAAAACTTTTACAGTAACATTTATATATAATTTGCTAATTTAATAAATATTTATTTGATTATGGTGCTTAATTTTAGTAATTTGAATGTTGCATAATATTTTATTTAAAAAAAATATATTTAGAATTTAAAAATTTAAAGATTATATCTTTGAAAAAATTTCAATTTTTTCAAATTTTATCTGTAGATGTATGTAGATTACCATCCAAATATGAAACATTTATTACATTCCTAATATTTTTTAATCACTTAGTATAAAAATAAATGAACATAGAAAGGCAATGCTTCACAAATATTAACTTTATTTATAGAATGTTAAGGGGTATTTTAAATATTGAAGAATTGAATAGGAATAATATTACTGTTAGAACTTGTTTCAATGATTGTATTTTTATTGATAAATGTATTCATTATTCTCATTTGATTCTATCACCATTGTGACTTGTTCATGTTTGGACTTTATGTTGAACAATTCATAAATTTGATTCTCATCTCTAACATAAATGTAGCCAAGTTGGCAGCCGAATACTTAGGCTTCTGGCATTTGGTTCAATAATTTAAGTCCCACTTTGAGCACAGATGTTTGTGTAGGAATTTAGATTTCTATTTTAAACTGTAGGTGTTGCAGTCAATGCAGAATCTTTTATTATCTGCAATATATATTCAGTTTTTGTATCATTTTGTGTCTTTTTTAAAATTATTCTACATTACTAAATTAATGGTCGGAGATTTTCATTTTTTCAAAGAAACATTCTGTGGACAGATATTTGCCAGAAAATGAGAGTTATTTGTTTATGATATTTCTTTTTTGGGAAGTGAAATTCTTTTTTACATTGGAAAAATAAAGAATAATATATAAGGAATTTTAATTTGCCTGAAAAATTCTAATAGATTTTCCCAGACTCTTGTGCCATAAATTCAGGTGTTGATTGTCTGTTTAAATAATTTTATGGGATTGTTATGTGATAATGTAGAAATAAATCAACTACTGTAATAACTTTTACTGCCAACTAACTGTGTCTTTTGTTGGATTTTTCATTGTAATAGGTAATTTTATATCTAAATTATATCACCTGTGTTACTACAGATTAAACTGATATATTCTGAGATATCATACTGAATTTAGAAACGTTGAATATGCTTTGGTAAAATGTGTTTTTATACTCACAAAAGAAAGTCATTAACATTTGTGCTCTAATAATACAAAGTATTTATCGATTGTACTAGTATTTTTAATGATCAAAAATATGATGAATTTTCAAAAATTAAATTTATTCAAGAATTGATAAAATTAACAGTCATATTTCTTTAAATAACAATAGCATGATAACTGTGAGCAGCAGTTATTGCTAGAATTTTTTTACTGAGAAAAATATTAATTAAATGGATAAAAAGTAGCATTTTATTGGCAATGTAATAAGAATATATACAACATATTTATTACTAGATACATAATCATGTCTATCACTGTGGTTACTTTGTGTGCACTCAATTGTCTAGTTCAACTAGCAGCTACAGCTTTAATTGAATTTTGAGGCATTATAAATATCTACCTGACATTGGAGCTCAACCTATAAACTGATGAATTGAAGTTCAGGTGTTATGCAGTATGTCATCTGACATATATATTTTTGCATGCACGTCAATGGTTTTCACGGGATCTTAAAGAGAGAATACTTTTTGTGTGTATCATTTAACAAAAATTTATTTGGGTCACAATGAAATTATTCATAAGTTTTATTGAAAATTCATATTCTCAAATTAAGTGTTAGAAAATTTCAATCACTTTACTAATTATTATTTTGATAATTCCCTTCAATATTTCATTATTATTTAGTATCAATATATTTAAAACTTTATAGAAAATGATTATTTCAATATTGTTATCAAAGATAATTGAATAATTCAGTGTAAAATCAAATCAAAAAAAAGGAAATTATTTATTTGGTGTTATTCATCCACTAAAAATTTGGGATCACATTTCCATTCATTTGTTTTCTGATGCTTATGAAATAGTTCTTTGGAGTTAAACTGAAGTATATTAATATTCATTTTAAAATAACAGAATATAGTTTCGATTTTCTTTTAACAAAATAAAAATGAAATTGTCTGCAAAATGTTGAATTTACGTGATACTAATTTAGAAAAATTATTAATTTCTCAATTTAAAAAATCATTTTTTTACAAAAAATAAATATCATTGCTTAAAAAAATATCAAATTATTTATCATAATTCAATAAATTCATGTTAAGTTATTTTTAATATTTTATTCCTTATAAGAAATATAATTTTGTTGATAAATTATAAATGTAAATTTATTATTTGTAACTTACCAGTTAAATTTTTTCCTTTTTTTAAAAATTATTACAGGTTGATGGATCTTATGACATTGGTCACCTTGTATAACATGTTACAGTTGAAAGTATGAAGAATAAATTTTTATTTATATTATATTGTATGAATATTCATGATTTTTTTAGTAACTAATGTAAATTTTGGAATTTAATGTAATAATTATCAATTTTAGATTTATTCTAGTATTTCATTTTGCTGAATTTTTAAAATAATTGCCAATGTTAAAGAAATAAAATGCATCATTTTTTTTTATAGCACCGAGAAAAATTTTGTCTTTTAGAAATGTGAATTTATATTTATTTACATGTAATAGTACTTTCTTTCTAAAATAAAAAAAATATTTTAAAAATTATAATTATGTAATAAATAGTTTCAGTTTTCCTTCAAAAATGCATTGTTTTGGATCATTGAACAAAAAATGTATACACCATGAAAATGTCCATTGATATTTGATGAACATTTTTAACAAATCATAATATAGCTCATTAAAAATGTTTCTTACATCTAAAAATATGTTATTTGTGTGTTTTGTTATCAATATTATTTCTACATAATACTAGAAAAAGCATTAATTTGCCAATATCTAATAGTAATGAAACATGGTTTTAATATGTATAAGAAACACTGCAATTACATGACAATGTTAGCTACGTGAAGTCTATTTTCTTTAGTTAATTTTAATATTTTTATTGAATTTATGGGGTTTTACAAATTGTTTTGAATAATTAATATTAGCTAATAATACAGCTAATAATGCTATTATTAGCTGTGATGCTAGGAAATTAACATCATATCAACTTTAAAAGTGATATAAATGTGTTGAGTTATTTTAATATCATGTTTCTCATGACTATGTAAATGTTTTTTTTATATATAAATAGCAAAACTGTTTTGGGAATTGGAGTTGTGAAGTAAGATTATACTTAAATGAATTGCATTCTTAATAACCTGAAATAATTTTGAATCATTAAATGAGAATCTAAGATTTTGCTCTTGATTGATTGATGTTATTTTTACTATTTATTTATAATAATTATTTTTGATTGTTTATGAAACATAAATAATTTTTCTAAATATTTATTATATTGATGAAAACAGTTTGACCAAATGTTCAAATGATAAAATTGATCTAAAATATAAGGCAAAAAATATCCAAATGCTTTATCATTTACAATGCGAGGATGTTAAGCTATAGAAAGCTAAACTATTTTACAGAAATTCATCTTCAAAATTCCTCTAAATAACAAACAATTATACATTACTATAGAATGAAATCTCAAGTAACAAAAACAAACTTTATCAAATTTCTATTCTTTGTACTACAATTAAAAAAATTTTTTAAAGTCATTTATATGATATGCATATAAAATCCATAAAACTCACGTTTTGGAAAGATTTTTAAATTTGCTTCAATTGAAATTTATAGTGAAAATTCAGTTAGTAATAAATTTAAATTTTAAACTTTTCTTTTTTTTTTTATTTATCATTAAACATTGTTATTAAAATATGTCAAATATCTACCCAATTTCTACAAGGAAATCTCCTGAATTTTTTTATGAATTAACAGTCATGTATCATTCTACTGATTGAAGTATAATTATGTTTGTATGCATTAGTACTATATGATTTACTTTATATATATAAATTATTTCATTCATTCAATCATACATTTCATCAGTTTCCATACATGACAATTAGATTTTCAAAATAATCTTTTTTATCTATTTTGTTTCTTACGAAATGAAGGAGATAAAAATTTGCACAGGTTAAAGGTATAACTTAAGAATTTTCTTACTTCAAACTATTACATTATTAAACTTGAAAGTAACCTTAAAAAGCATTGTTTACACTTAAAAACATTATTTACACCATGGGTTTTATGAAAAAGAAGTTCTGTTACAAAAATTATAAAGTATATTTTATAATAATAATTATAATATTTTCTATAATATTCATATTTCTATAATATTTTAAAACCTATTATATAACATGATATTATTGTCATCAAAGGCTAACTACTTTGAGAAAATCTTGCCATATTTTGTACTAAAATACCAATGATTTATTAAAAAAGACTTTAAAAAAAGTTAATAATCACAATGCTTTTGATAAATTGCATGATTTTAAGCCTGAAAGTCTGATCTTATGTGATTACTTCAGTTATTCAAAAATAATGTATACCAAAGAGTATAAGATTCAATTATGTGCCAATGAAAGACTTGCTATGTTATCAGCAAAAATAAAATTATCAGTTTTTTAACTTCATTTTCATGAACCTCAAAAATAGTTTTACTATTTTGTGTGTTGTAAAGAGAATTGTTGAATAATTCTTCAATATTCACTGTTATGAAATCATCAAATACTTCACCAATTTCACATTTCATACCTAAGACCTAGAAAAATAGTGACACACACACATATTGTAGAAAAAAAGCTATTTAAATTTTTTTTTTATAAAAAGCAGTTTGTGAAATTTTTTCTATTATGCTATCGTAGTTTTTATTTTAATTTAAATTTTAATTATCAAAACTAATCAATATTAAAACCAAAATTTTGAAAAACTGAATGTAGATTCAATTTTTCAAATTTTTTGGTGCTGTAACATATTTTAGTTTTTGATTTTAACCGAATATAAAAGTTGTAGAAGTGATATGGTATTTGATGTTGATATTTAAATTCCTCATGAGATATTTTTGAAGATTAAATACATTATTCAGGATTGAAAATATTTTAAATTAAAATATTTGTCTGTGAAATAGTCAATGTATACAAAGCATTTTTGAAATTGTTCAATGATGATTCAAATCTTTATGAAACAAAAAGAGGACAATACAAGTGTTTATTATAGTATCGTTTGTATCAAATTCCATGTATTAATTATACAATTTATTGCTGTAAAATTTGATTAACTTAAAAGTTTTTAGTGTTCTTTAATATGCTAGAATATTGATAACATTAAATTTGGGAATATTGTATTCGTGGATATAATATTTTAGTGTTAGCAAAATAGTTTAAGCTTAAGGTAATATGTATGTATTTTTAGCACAAACTTAATTAAGCCTTTTCTTCTAATGGTTAAAATGCAATTTCTTTGATATTTCATTATTAACTTTTTAAGTAAATTTTTACAGTAGTTCAGCTGGTATTTTATAAGTAACATCTTCTCATTATTAATTTGTATGTTGCAGAGAATTGCCAACACTGTCTCAGAAGCTTCTTGGCTAAGATTTTAGTAATTTGTTAATGTTTTGGTCTCAATTTACTGTAATATTGATTATCTATTTAAAAGCAGATGATGTTATGGTTCAAAGTCCACTTAAAACTGTATGTCTAATTTGAGAATTTGTCCTTTTGTGTTAAAAGTAAATGTAGAATTAAATGTTTACGTTGAAAGTAAACAAGCTAATAAGGCGATTCTTAAATTATATCATTTAGCAACTATGGAAAATACTAAAACTTTGACTGCCAGTATTTAATCTACAAAAAGATTTACAAAGAATTCACTTTACTTTGTTGAAAATTTTATTTATTTTTACTTTTATTTGTAATCAGATTTTTCCAGTTATTTAAATACTAGGAACTGTAAATGAACAGGGGATACTGAAATTGTAAGTATTTTATAGTTTCTTTTCTTGCATGGTCAGAAATTAATAGTGGTGACTTTAAAACTTTTGTTTTTGCTTTAATAGTAGTCAAATCCTCAATGCAATGAAATTTACAACTTATTTAGTACCTTAAATCCAACTTTCGTACTACCATGATATCCATTCATGGAAAATTAACTTATACTGTATTGGTTCCTCTGTAAGGCAACTGTGATGTTTTTGATGTAATTGTGCCACATTGTCTCTTGGACTTGATTTAGTTTATCAAGCTATATATATATATATATATATATATATATATATATATATATATATTGCCTTGTAAAAACTTAGAGCACATCGCATCGATCATTTCATTTTGAGGTTTTTTCTTTTTAAGTGAATAGCACCATTTGTATTACAGAAGAAATTTTAGAAGATATTTCTGTATGTTTTCTACATATATGAATCAACTTTGTATCAGAGCATATTCCACATAATGACCTGGTAATTTTTTGTCGTATCAAAAATTATATTCAGTCTCAAAATATTTATGTACTAAAATTATTTCCCTTCTATCTTAATTTGATGGTGATTTTACCATCAAAATAAGATAGAAGATAAACAAAGATAATCCTTGGATGTTTCACATCCAAGGATTATCTTTGTTTACTTCATGTATGACATAAAATGAAAGATTTAATTAATTGAACAAGAGTTTGAAAATGAAACTGTCAAATTTACTAGCACGATGTATGTTTAAATTTTATTTAGATTTTTTAGTAATTCTACAGCCAATTGTGAAATTTTATGCAACTGGATTTTTGTAAATAGAAGATTTTAAGTTTTTTTTCATACAATTAATAATACTTATAATCATTGCATCATGCATAAACTTACTCTTGGAATACTTTAAATGCTTACATCAAAAGAAATAAAGATTATGAATTTATTGCTGATCTTCTAATTTATATAACTCTGAACTCAGATAAAAATTTAGATATACACATTATTTATTTTAAATGTTAAATATCAATACTATTAAATTTTCACAAAGCTTTTTAAGATATTTTTTTGTAATCTTTAATTTTTATATATCAGAGTGCATTTTCAGTAAATATGTTATTAATTAGTCGTAATCACTATAATAAAAGATAAATTTATTTGCCAATTAGCAGGAATGTTACATACGCAGTGATATAAATAGCTGGATGCTGGAATGATGCATTATAAAAAATGTGCATGATCACAATATGACAACACTTATAAATAAAATTGAAATTGTTCTTCTGTGAATGTTCATAATTTGAATACAGAGAACACACAAAGACATTTATATATACATGAATATTATATTTTTGAAAATGTTAACAGAATAGGTAAAACATTTTCCACATCATATGTGTTAACCTTGTAACTTCAAATGAGTACTTAGTGCAATACTTCAAATGAGTGCTTTTTATGATTAATCATATTAGAACATTGAAATGTTTCCATGATAGACTTTGGTTTTTAATATTTTAGAATAAAAATTTATTTCTATCTTAATTATAAATTAGAAAAATATTTAATTATTCAATAAAAACGTTAGTAATATTAAATGTGTTAATTGAGAATCATGTTAATAAGTGATAACACAGGTTTTTATTAATGTGAATATTTAAAAACTTAGATCTTCACAATATGAGGATAAATACAATTTCAAAAGATGGAATTTTGTTGTTGATAATCAAGGGACTATCTAGCTTAGCTAGACAATCCTATAGATAAAATTTTACTATAAATAATAAATTGAGAGCAATGTGCATTAGAATTGTGGCAAAATAGCAATAAATGGAAATTTCTTAAGTTGTATCACTGAAAAAAGAGGAGTTGATAATTTTTTTAGTTGTGATCAATTACACCATATTAAAAATATTAGTAATTTTTCATTCCAGTTTTAAAGATAAATCCCCCTTTTTTTTAAAGAAAGTAAATAAAATTAATGCAAGATGCACAAAAATCATGTTGTAAAAAGTGATTCAAAGAATTTGTTTCTATCGAAATGCAAATTAATATACATTTATTAATTTGTCTCATGTGTGAAAATAAAGTTTAAAAATTTTCAAAAATGTGTTTGAAGGGGGAAATGGAATATTTTTCATATGTTCAATCCATTTTTTTTATTTATGTTATATTATAAATGACGTACAATAATAAGGCATGTTAAATTTAATTTCTAATTTCTCAAGTAGTCAAAATATCTTGGTTAGGTGTAATTGTAACCATGATATAATACATATTTAAGCGAACTACATTTGAAGCATGCATTCTTTAAAGTAAGCCACATAATTTAAAAAAATCGATAATAAGATCAAATACATGGCTTAAGATGATCCGAGATTCCAAAATATATGGTTTTATGTTAACCATATTGCTAATGTAGTCTGGATAAGAATAAAACTTGCACTCTATTAGTGCTACACATTCATTTGTCACTAAAAATGGTCAATATAATAAATAGTTATGAAAATATTTGTTCTTTAAAAAATAAATATGATTTGAAAATTCACAAATCGCATATAAAAGCAGTACCTTAGGAAGACTATTGTTTCATCACACTATATATATAAAAATACATAAAATGTAGCATAGCAAAATATACAGATACAAAAATTCCATTACCTCTACCATTTACAAAACATTTTTTTTATATATGTTTTCGAATATAATGTTTATAGCTATTTATTAATCTCTGATATTGGCTAAAATGGCTTAAAAACCATTTATAAGTTTATAAAATATATTTGAGTATATAAGGCATTACTTAGAAAAAAGATTATAAAGAGATATTGCTGTAGTTTAGGTAGATATATAAATGTCTTTTTTTTTTTTTCGGAGAATGTATATATATATTTTTTTTAACATAATTTTTTTTGCTTCTCACACCCAAATTGCTCAAATAACTTGGATTATAATAGAAAATTTATAATTTTGAATATCAGTTTAAATTACATCATATTGTTTTCTAAATGTCTTTTTTCATGTTTTTATTTAAAAGTTAATAATCGTTTATAATTTATTTAAATGTATGCTAAATCCTTTACTTTAAAAATATTTAAAAGAATTCTTTAAGAGATAAAGAAATTAACATACGTGCGAAAAAAGATGTTAATTTAATTAATTTTGATAGGAAATTATATTTACTATATATATTCCGTACATATAGATTGTACATTTAAATTATTGCTTAAAAAATTTAATTAGTGATCTGAAAAGATTGTACGAATTTTTCTGAATGGAAAATTAAAGAAGCGAAGTAAACATTTTAAATGAATTATTATTTTATAACACATCATTAATATAGTTTATTTCATCATAAATTGTATTTTAAGCGAATAGTAATGATGGCATTTATCTTTTAGACTATTTCTTTAATCTAAAATAAATTAAAAATATTTATGTCTTTTAAAAGAGAAAGGTTTTTATAACAATCTTTGAAACTGATGTTTGAGAATTTATTCTGGAAAAAAAAAAATGCTAACAGATTTAAGAATTTTTTTATGTTCCATAAAACAGAATTTGCAGATGTAAAGTAATATATTTCAATACAGAAATCGACTTTTAAACTGTTATATATGATTATATAACAATTTTTTTCGAAATTGTACCTTAGTAAAATGAATATCATTTTAAAATTAATAATGACAGTTGAGAAGTAAAAGAAATATTTTATATATATTTTAATCAACTTTATCTCCCAAAATGTGTAATAAAGCTCTGTGTATTCATGGTAAATATTTACAACTAATATGACAGTTTGCATTTATATTAATTTGTATACTTAATATTTTAAGGTTTTACAAGAAAATATGATGGTAGAACTTAATAAAAATTTAAGTTTGTTTTTAAATAGTTCCAATGTAAAACAGTTATATATCTACCAAAAATTTAATTTACTTTCAGTACACAATGTTTAAAATACTGCAAAAATTCAATACAAAAAAAATAAAGCTACTGTTCCAACAGTAGTTTTTTAACAATAATGGATATAACAACAATACAAATACAATATAAGTTAAAAATAGTTGAGAGGCAAAGAATAGGAGGAGGCGTGTCAACAGTTATGTATTTTATTGAGGACACTTTTCATAACTGGCTTCATTTTCTGAGTTTTATTCTTTTTAGTACCCGCATTTTTATTTCCAGAACTATTGAATCCATTGATGGAATCGTGTTCTTTTGCTTTCTGTCTTTCTTGGATTTTCTGGCGGAGTGTTAATAGAGTAGATAGACTGGCTCCTGTCCCTTGTCGAACATGCTTGCCGGTCAATGCGCGACATGGCCTTTTCCTCTGTGAATCTGGTGTCATGTCTTCATCAATTGAGTTTGGTGACATGGGTGGTGGCAAACGTACCCCTGGTGATGTTTGCTCACGCAATCTTTGTACAAGCTGTTGGTAGTAATCATAAACATGTACCAAATAAGCTGGTGAGGTTTGCTGTTGAAGTTGCCGTCTTAGCAGAACCTCAGAATGAGGATAATATTCTTCTGGTGTATGCTCAGGAGATCTGACCCTTCTTTTAGGTGAGGGTGGCCTTCTTCCATAGTCCATAGGCAATGAGTATGTACGATTATCATAAACTCTGTTAGGTGAAGATGTCCGATCATCAGCAATTCTTTTAGGTGAAGAGGTCCGATCATCATGAATTCTAGTAGGGGAAAAGGTTCTATTATCGTAACTTTTCTTCGGTGAAAGGGATCGTTCTCCATAAACAGGAACAAATGATTTTCTTTTCTTGGCACCTCCTAACAACGGAGAGTTTGAACGGTAATTTTCATAAGTTCGATGATAGCTATTTGCTATTGAATCAGAACTATGTTCTGATAGATGTCCTGATGAGCGCTGTATAAAATAAGATTTGGGTTTGAGTGGAGATCTGGATTTAAGAAGTGGTGTAGGTTTGTCAGTGAAAGTGAGATTTGGACAACTGGTGGAACGGGAAAATTTGTTGAAGCCATAGGTACTTCTAGGAAACAAGGATGAATCTGCAGACCTGTGAAAATTGTAAAACTAAATTAATATATAAATAAGATGAATATTATAATTTAAGGGGAAAAATCTATTATATTAATAGCAGTATCTACATTATAGTGCTATTCATGAAACCCATAAGATTTTTTCTCAGTTTAATGAAAAAGAAGCGTATCAACGATTTTATTCAAAAGAATAGTAATTATCGATACGCATTTTTTTCACGCCAGCAGTATATTTCTAAGGTGTGGATTTCCACATGAAAGACATTCTACCAAATTATCATTCAATAAATGAAAAGTAAAATAATTTTTCATTTATTGAATGATAATTTGGTAGAATGTTTTGACTATCAATTAAAATTAATTTACCGAATAATAGAGCAATTTGTAACTTTCAGTTCTTGCACTTGCTCTCTCCCCCAGAATGGGTATGGCCATCTTTTTTGATTGAACATCTCTTTGACAATCAATCCTGTCTTACTAATAGTATAACTTTACATAATCGAGATTTTATAATTGATTACATTACTGTTCCTTATGCTATAACTCGGACTTACTTTTCAACAAAATATTGTTCAGCCGCAAAGGCCGAGTTGTTTAGCGTCTCCAAGCTTGCTCAACATTACTTTTGCCAATTAACTTTCACGATCTCTTCCGTGTATAAAATTTGGAATCTTGGAAAATGATCGTGACCACCTTAGAATGATGATAATTTTGCAAGAAATTCTGCAGAATATCAAGGTTTTCTCAGTTTATATCACGCAATAAAACAGCGTGTATTAGACCAAAAATGTGCTAAAACTTTGTCTTTTTACTTTTGTACCGGTCACAATCAAATAAAGCAGTTAGTTGTTTTGAAACTATTGTTTTTATCTCAATGTATGTTCCTTACATTTGTAATTTTTATCGAAATCGGATGGATCTTCAGTGCGTTCTATACAGAGGTCTTACTTTGGTTTAATGATCTTTAATAAACTTTAATCTCTAGGAAAACAAAACATAGCAATTATATATTCATTAATATGTTCAACATTTTGTTTGAAATTCGAGTGAAGTTTTTAAGTCTCGACAAATAATAACTAACATTGAAAAAAAATTTTTTTTTTTTTTTAGATTGAAACTTTTTTTTACTTAAGTGTTTTGTTATCGTGTTGCGCAATAACGCATTCGTTGTAAATATTTCTTTTATTTCAGATTTAGAGAACAAACAAAAAGGCATTTTTTAAAAATAAACAATTAATCATGGTGTCATCATAAGCAAAAATCATGATCTTATGTACATAATTTTAAACTTTACTAAGGTTGGAGTTGTAAAATCAGTTGCATTATATTTTTGAGTAAAATTTTTTATAGCAATTGAAACAAGTGAACCAATTTGAGAGAGATTATGAAGTTGGACGGTACATCATATCGAAAGTATTGCTGCACAATGTACCCAGGGTTTCGAAGTTTTTTCAAATTATTGATAATGATCTATAATACGCAATACTCTCACACTTCATCCAAATATCAGTACTTTATTACAAGTCCAGCAAAGCACAACTTTCTTCAGCTAACTAATGGATCGTGGGCTCATACTAAAATTCAAAATTTATTACACAAAGCATGTTTACACTTCTGTTAATGAAGCACACATCATGTGATTATATAAGCCGAAAGAAAACATGACGATGTTATTTTGACGGTGATTTAAAATCCACAACAAATGATTAAGATCAGAGGAAAAAAATCAGCGAATTCCAAAACATTGGATACTTGCGTGCTCTTAGATGTGAACAGACGATATCAATGATCCGGAAAGATTTTCATTGATTGAAAATTGGGTCAGATGAATTGCACAACTATAAATATATATATATATATATATATATATATATATATATATATATATATATATATATATATATATATATATATATAAATTTAAAAAAATTAAAAACATGGAACTTATATTTTACAAAGGAAATCAGATTAAGAAAAATGAGGATTCTTTAAACGAATATTTTACATTTCTTTACTAAGAGAGTTGAGAGTTGATCAGTGTCTTAGAAAAAAATATCTCCAATTTATTTTTAATTTTTAACAGAATTACATCTAGTAGTCAGAGTGCCTGACTACGGATAGGGAAGTCCTGAGTTCGAATCCCGGTTTGTACTTTCTCTCTCTATCTATATCCTGTCTTTGTCCTTTCTGTATATGAATAAGGTGTGAATGGTTGCCTACCCTATAAACGAGTTCCTATGTCATATGTGTACTGAAGCAGTCGGACTCCACACCAAATATGGTTCAGTATGGAAAAGTGGAGCAGCGCCCCCCATATTGTCAGCCTAAGCTGGCACAAAACAAAAAAAAAATTACTGGTCAATTTATTAAATAACCATAAAAATTCTTCCAATAAATGTTGTTTATTAAAAAACAGTATTGTTCTTGATTTTTATACTTTCAACAACTTAAAATTTATTTACTTTCTGAATGTAATGTTAACTTTAGAGGATCCTTCAGAAATTTTCCTACAGAATATTAACTGGTAAAACGCTAGTTTTGTTGAGTGAAATATTTTAATCACGTATCACCAATATTTTTGAAATTTATCAGAAAAAAAATTTTTAATATTTTTTAGAACTAAATATTTAAATTAGGTATATATTTTTAGGACATGTAAATTATTCGGTGATAGAAAATATATCTTCTAGAAAATGTATATAGTAAGAAATGTTTTTAGAGTAAGAATATATTTTTTAATGAAAAAATCTCTCTAATTTTCAAATTTAGCAATAATTACACTTTATCCATAAGAATAAGAAAATCATATATGGTTCAGTTTTTAATATGTAAAATTAAAAGAAATTTTCAGAAAGAGAAACACTATTAGAAAATAATATTAAATTAGAAAACGCGCGGATATATTATTGTAATACTATATATAAATCACTCAAATTATTTTTTTGCAATAAAATTCCACATATTTTTATTTTTATGGTGTAATTATCAATATTTTCGATTACTGGCAATTTTGGCATTAAATCAGGCATATTATTGAAAACTGCGACGAATTTATTGCTGAAATTTTAATCATCAAGTCTTGGTAACTTGCTGCTTGTGGCAATGCTTATGAAATATACAATTCTTCATAAGAAGATTTAATTTTAATAAATATATAAGTACACAAAATTTCAAAAATTTTAAATTAAATTTGGTTTTCATTTTGAAATAAAACTAAATTAAAATTCTCTTCGATGGCAGTGAACGCCAACATTTCTGTACTCAGAACGAAGCTGATTATCACATTGGTATTCAGATTTTCAGAATCATACGGACCTGCTTCGTTCCATTTTTGGAGTCTTTGTAACTTGCTGCCTGTTTTGGTGCAGTCTGCGTATGGCTGTCTCCAGGGTACCTTTATTCCCTCCATGCCTTGAATCCTGCAGTCTGACATCACCTGGGCTGACTAGAGAACATTGCCCACCGTATCTCTCAGAAACAAATGGGTAAAGGTTAGCAACTGGAAGTGAAGGGTTCTTTGACAGATTTAAACCCTGCCTTAGAGATTCTTCCTGTTCTCTCTGAAGCACAACTTTTTTGCGCAAGTCCATAGGCGTGTCATTGTCATAACGAGAGGGGCACACTGCCCACATTCTAAGGCTTCATTCGCTGAGAGGTAGAGCTTAATATCCGTTCTTCTTTATTGTTCAGGACAAGATGCTAATGGAATTAACCTGGAAAAGTAAGCATATTATTAGAACATAATAAGAATAGAATTATAGTTAAGATAGATTTTAGATTAGATTTAAGATAGGGTGGTTCTTCAAAAGAACCTAGCACCGCGACCGTAGGTCTATATTGTACTATACCCCTCAGAAAGCAGTATTTGAAGAGACCAGTGGCTGAAGCAAAATTCAGCAAACATTTTATAGGAATTTCCTGCAACACCCAAGGTTCAATCAAGTGCTGACCCAGGTGTTCAATTCTATGTGCATAAAAATTAATCTAAGATAGATCTTACTACAGAAATATGTTTTTTCAGTTCGTGTTGATATTTTTACATAATACAAGTAACGAAAATAAATATGTATGATACGAAATTTGAGGAATATACTTTGATTTTTTCCAAAACATTTCCACATACTGCGCTTTTTTTCAGTTTAAAGTCTAGGTTTATAATTTTATGTTCTCGAGTGATGTTTGAATTTGTTCTGATATTCATCATGGCAATTTCAACCAATATAACAAAATCTAGTGTTAAGTTAAAATACTTTGTCTAACAAAAATTAGTCGATAAAATTTCAATTTCTTAAAAAGTTGAAGAGTTAATTTTAAGTCACTGCTCATATATCTTTCAGTTAACTTTTAAAAAACAACGTTTTATTTAGAAAGAATTTTACCACGGAATTTCCCCCAAAAAGTAAAAGTCGAAGAATTGTGTGAGTTATCGTCCCATGGACAAACAGTCTGTTTAAATCGTAAATGATTGAAGATAGTTTTATGTCTGCAGTGTCAAGTGAACGAATACAATATAAGCTTTGCAGCAGTAAAGGAACAATATGCACCTACGAAAAAAAGAAATATAACATTAAAATTCGATATGAATTACTGTTCGTATTGATAAAACGACGATTACCATTATATGAATATATAGTAAAACAAAAATTGCATAACGAAATAAGTCTTGCCCAAATGTAGAAGGCGATAAGATATCTTACGAAATATTCAGAAATGGCAGGCAATGCCGTACCATCAAGTTCTAAATTTGTTAGATGGTGTTTCAATATCTTAGCGAAAAAGCGAAATTTGACAGCTTACATCAGTACATTACTAGTTCTGTTTTGTGAGAAAGCTGAACTTATTCATTCGGATAAATCTACCTGTGTGACATACAGATAAATCTGTGTATACAAAACGCTAGTGACGTTAAAGGACTGTCAAAAAATTTCCTAATACGAGTAAAATTTACCATCTTGTCTCTAAAATTTCCAACTGATAATCCCAAGAATACTATTTTCAGTTTGCTGTAGTAGAGGTGTGTGCTGTATAAACGAATGTTGGATTTGATGGCTAAATCCCACAATTTCATATATCTTATACGATGGTCATCACTATCCAAAGAAAAGATATTTATTTATTATTTTTAAAGATAACATTCCTTTATGTGGACAGTATTTAGATTAATTAAGAACAACGCCATTCGAGATGACACTTTCCTGGAGATTCAGATGTGATGTTAGTTTCTTCAAGCTGTGAATCATCCATCCACAGTAAATCGATCAAATAACCATCAAAAGGGTATTATCTTAAATTATCACTGCAGTCCTACGAATTGGAAGTAAATAGCATATCTATCAGCGATATTATAGAAATGCTATTTGAATCGAACGTAATTGCTCGGGTTATTGCACAATCTTCTAATCTTTAATTAATGACCCAAGAACATTTAGAGCCATTAATATTACGGTAGTACTTTTTGTAAGCTGCTGATTCCAGCAACGGTGATCTACCATATATCTTTGCAAAATATACTGAATCTATTAGATAATTAATGCATTCAAAGGAAAATGCGGTTATTCTGAAAAACAGACAGGTCTTTTAATATCATTAGATTATGCATCTTTCTTATGGGTGTCATGTGTTCCATCCATGGTTTGATGTGTCGAGACATACATCATTACTTAATTTCGTAACTGTTAAGCAATATTTTCTAAATACATTTTTTTTTGAAGTGCGCATATAATCAAATTTAAAATATGTACAAAGTTTAAATATGAACATTTAAAATCAGAGTCGTAAAAATAGCTGATTTCTTCATTTTTGAATATTTGTTTGAAAAGTGGAATGAAAATATAATATTGAAGTAAAAAGTTTTAAATTCAGCTTCAAACATATTCTAAAGAACAGAAACTGATAAAAAACGAAAATAATATATGGAAATAGCATATAATTTCTTTTTATTTAAAATAAATATTGAACGTTATTTTATAAAAATCATCAAAACAGATTTTTTTGAAATTACAATGAGAATAAAACAACAACGAAATGAATACACTCTGTCGAATTCACTAATTTATGTACAAATAACAAAATATAAAAAAAAAAGTAAAAAATATCCAATGCAAAAATAATTAGCTTAGAAATTGCGCAATTCTTTTCGGTTTTCCATTTTTCATTTAATTATTTTTCACCAAATATGTTTTGCATGTAATTAAAAGCAAGAAATTTTATTAATAATCGAATTAAAGAATTTTTTTAATCTTAGATACCTTAATATGAGTTACACAATTTAATTTAAATGCTTTTACAATATCGATGGTAATTTTAATCGAATACTTTTCAAATGAGTTAGTACTGACAGTAAATCATCAGATTTGATGGCTATATTAGTGTCGAGTTTAATTTACTGCAAAACAAAGGTAATGTTAATTAACTTTTCTGTATAAAAGAACAGAAAGCTGTGACATATTTGTGTTCACAAAGTTAATATGAATGAGTAAATTAAATACGAATCTGAATTATTGTTTTTCATGCATTTAATTTATAACTATGTCATAATTATAAAGAAAATGGTGTCGCAGATGAAATCATAAAAAGATCAATGTAAGGGTTGAAAACAGATAAAAGAATAAGGAAATTCTGGAATATAAACGTTGATTAATAAAGAATGGAAAATAATATATGTGCCTCATTTTCTATAGTTAATTTCTCTTCTAAACAGAACTGTAGATAATATTTTCTTAGGGTGCATATAGGTTTTAATAACATTTATGGAATTATTTAACGTATTAAATTTTTAGAATGAATGAAAAGAATATGTTTATATTCAAAGAGCCTTTCATCAATAGCTTAACAAAACTTTTGATACACATCACAAACGTAAAGATCAACCATATGAGTCATCCATTGAAAAAAGAAACTGAAAAACACAGAAGCAGGTGGGATTTTTTAATTGAAGGAGCTTTTTAAACGTATATGAAACAATGGAAATAAAAAAAAATAAACAAACGGCTAAAGACGGAAAAAAAAAAGAAAGAAATATATTTGTAAAATATTTTTAAATAATAACGCACGATGCTGGAAATTATATATTCTTAAATACATATTTGAATATAGTAAAAAAATACAAAACTAGATAGTGTTTATCATTGGCATATTTTTTAACTTATATTTTATTTCAAATTTTGAATGTCAGTATTCATTAAATATAGAATAACTGAGAAAAGTTAATTAGCTTTTTTATAGGCATTATGCCGAATTATTATTCAATATAATATATATATGAAATATATAATCAGATACTGCTTTATATCGTTTCCCGAATACATTTTCTAAACTTACAGAAATACATAGTAAAAATATATGCTTAAAGATACTAAAATTATAAACCTGCAACTGTTAACCATTTTGGCAGCAGAAAATGAAAATAATTTGAGGATAAAATGTTTACCAACAGTTCAACAATAAAAACGCTTAATAAATTATTCTAATCTACAATTGTATTTAATGTTTTTAATGTTATTTAATTCATCTATAGTAAAAAATCGCTAAGAAGAATTCTAATTCAAAATATAAAACAGCCTTTTTTCTTAAAATAGAAAAATGGAAAGCTGAATATATATATATATAATTTTCGTAGAATTGACTATTAATAAGGTCAGAATAATTATTTGAATTATTAATATTTTAGATTTCCATCTACGGCAAACAAAAAGAAATCGTATTAAAATACATACAAAGATATCATGGGAAAATTTTCAATAATTTTTTTAACTTTTGAGTTTCTAAATATCTATTGTTGTTATAATGAAAGCGAAGCCCAACTTTAAATTTTTCAAATGCATATTTTTACGACATTTCCTTGGATTTTTGTAATATATTTGACAATTCTTATATATTTTTTAAAATTAAATTTCTTATAAGCGTTTTTTTTTTACTTGAAAATCAAAATTTCAATGAAACAGAAATAAAGATTCAATATTTACAATCACGCTATGTTTAGAATTCGAAATATTTCTTACGATTTGATTCGGAGCAATTTTCTATGCATATATGATTGTATCTTAAAATTATATGTTTTCTTAAACAAATGTAATTCTTATATCTAATGAATAAAGTTAATAACTAACTGTTCTGTTTCCTTGTCAAATAATAGTTTATAAATAATAGTAAATAATAGTTAATTTCCTTTCTTAATAGTTTTCTGAAACTACGTACGCAGTTACTTGCATTCTATTAGAAAGTAATGTAACTTAATTTATAAGATAACAATATATACTTCTTAAAGGTAAAATAACTTGATTTTTTAGATTGCACACGATAAGTGGATAAGTATTCCATTAAAGTTCTGAAAAAACCAGATGTACCTTCATCTCTAATGTACAAAATGTGATTATTATCCAAACATAATACAAATGAATATATTGTAACAAATTCGCAATTAATATTATGATCGTTAAAGAAATTATATATAAGATCAATTTAATAAGTTTTCTATAATTTTTTTTTTTACCGGAACATTCAATAATTTTTTCTGATAAAGATAGGATTTCTTAAGAATACAGGAAAATATTTTGTGAGAATATTCTAATTTGCACCTCTAATCATATTTGGTCTATTGACTATTAATTACATCATTGATTATTTAATTACATCATTACAGTTAATTACAGTACATTACAGTTAATTACATGATTTTCATCCAATGTTCTTTTCACACGCTTATCCAGATCTTTTGCTAAGAGCATAAAAATATTTAATTTTGTTTACCTATATTGGATGAATAAATATTTTCCACTGGAATTTTTGCCTTATTTTTAATATAAAAAGAGTTTAAAAGAATATAATGATATCAAAACACAAAAGATAAGAAATTTCCACATATTTTAGTTGTTTATATACACACGTAGTAAAAATATTTACTTTATTCTTTACGTTACGCGATTTCAAGAAGAAATATTCTTGAATTTTCGATTGTTCTATTTTTTTTTTTTTTTGATAAAGAAAAGCAGATAAAATAAAATAAAAAAAAGAAGTACTGAAAAATAATTTTTTTTAATTCGAATATTTTAAGAATTTTTGCATATTTAACATTCTTTATTTAAGAGAAATAAAGGAAAAAAAGTAAGAATATTAGGACATAACGAACATTTTTTGTGTGTGAATTAGAATACAATTTAAAAGCTGGAAAAATGTTTGCTTACATTTTCATAAACATGAAATTTTATTAAGAAACTAAATTTTCATTATTTGGTTGAAAAATTGATGCAAATTATTTCGTCATTTTTATAACTCAACAATTTTTTAATTCCAGAGCAATACATACAATTCAACAATTGATTTCGAGAATTTAATTGTATAATTTTGGTATCCAAAAGCATGTTATTTACATTTTAGGAAGATATTTTAAATAATTTTAGTCTGTTGAAATAAGAAAATTATTGTGATTTGCTCTCAAATATTCCTGCTCCATTCAAGTTGGGCTTTAATAACCTAATGCAATCATGTGTTCTAAATAAATAGACCTTTACTTTTAATCAACACAAATTAAAACTATTTTGTTAAAATAAAAGCTTGATATTTTGAAAAATCATTTGTAAACAGGAATATCTCGGAAAAACATCACGCGTTTTTATCATTTACCATATAAATAATTAATACCTGAGAGTCAAGATTAATTAATTTTTGTATGCCTTGAATTGCTTTCATATCCAATGAAATGTTAATTACAAGTTTGACAGAAAATGTGCGTATATATGCCGTCAGAAACATTCCATAACTTTTTTTCTTACATACTACACAATTTTTTTATTTATTCTACAAATGGATTTTATTACTTTCCCAAATGATTCTTCAGCTTCGGTTTTGGAATAGATTTTTATCATTTCCCTTTTTTATTCTATTTTTAATGGATGCAAATTATCCCTGTGTTTATTTCTTTTAAGACAAATTATCGTTGCATTAATATTCAAATTAGGATAAGAGTAATTTTTGAAATATTTATTATACAAGTTGAATGTATTGACCTCAACACCAATAGGTGCAATTACCAAAATCCAACAAAATACTAATGAATTAAATTATTATTAAACCATTATTAGATAGAAAGCGTGAGTATAAAATTAAAGTCATATTAATTATTTGTATGAATGATGAAGTTAAGTACTTTGAAGCTTAAAAGAAAATTTACATTCACCACAAGCAAATTCTTTTTTCTATAAGGAAAACACTTTTAAAAGCAACTTTTAGATTCTATTTTTGTACCATTTTTTTATTTCTTTCATAATATTATAAGATGAAAACAATTTTTTTTATAATAAATAATTTTTACGGTGTTGGGAAAAAATTATTAACATTCATTCCTAGAAACTTCTAGGAATAAATATTAAAGTAATAAAAAACTGTGTTTTTTAACTAAGAAAACAAAATTATATATATATATATATATATATATATATATATATATATATATATATATATATATATAATAACTGATAACATTTTAAATCATTTAAAATTGTTAATATTAATTTATAATCGGACATTATATAAATAACGGCAAACATTGTATACGGACAATTAATTGATACGAACACAACTATTTTAAATTTTTTTAGAATTTAAGGATTTTAGCAAACTTTCGAGCTGGCGGCTACATGGTTAGAGCTTTGAATTACAAGACAGTTTTCTACAACAGGGCGAAATCATTTCTTCCTGATGTACATATGTTTAGCCCGATGGCGTAGTTTTATTGCCTCGCGCTTTTAAGGCATAGGTCCAAGGTTTGATCCTTGGGCTAGTAAGGTGGACTCAGGATTTCATGTCTTCAATGGGTCGATAAAACTGAGTTCTAAGCATACTTAGGAATTAAACACTGGGGGTTTCGTGTCAGGCTAACTACTTAGCTAGAACATATGCTTCGCACCGCGATTCGTTCGATCAAGAAAACATATATGCGATCTGTAGACCTTGGCACTATGGGGCTGTCGTGTCAATAAGTTTTGTTTAGTATAAATATTATTTTTATAGTGGTACAAATATATGTAATACTGTTGGTTTTGCTCAAACTAGTTTCGGATTCAAAAAATGAATGTCGATAGAAAATACAGAACAACTAATCTGATTTTCAGTAATACCATTTTTTGGGAACATAGCGTTTTAGTGGTGTATTTCTTGAAGTATTTCATATTTTTAATAACAGCAAATGTAAAATCATTTTAATCATTTATTTTCATAACAAAATTGTAAAATAATGTGAAACATACTAATTATTCTCAAATTAATTTTTGTTATTGTCTCGTCAAGTCAACGAATAGCTTTGCTCCCTTGAAAGATATCAGATGAGTAGACCTTACATATAAAACAAATATTATTCTCTGGACTCAGAATCCAATCTTAACAAGAAACACAGTGATGCAAACACTGCTATTTTCAATAAAAACTAAAATTAAAAAAATTTTAATATAATTTTACTGTGACAATTTAATTACTAATTTCATTCTTGACAGTTATTTGCAAAATCTGAATAATAAAATTCATTTAACCAATCTTTAAAACTAACTCTCTCAAATATATATATATATATATATATACATATATATATATATACTGTGAAGGCGAAAGTTAAAAAGCATTGAACATAATCACACACAGGGGCGTTATTATTTACCTAAACTCAGCTGTAACGCCATTGAATCTAAATTTATTTCGCGTTGTTCTGCTCTATCGAGCAGACAATTTTGTCTCGTCAAGGCCATTCACTTTTTTCATAAACAACTTCATGTGACATTTAAGAGCATGTGTGGCCAGAGAAGACATGCTCTTTTCAGATTTTTTTAAAATCTGCCTAAAATATTTATTGGAAAATTTATTACAGGACAAACATAATTTATAGAAATAATAATTTTTATTTATAATTTTTTTATTTTTTTGCTGAAATTAAATAAATTTTTCAAAAATTTTAAGCACTTTATTGCATTCCTATTCACAAACATGCAAATTATTCCCAAGTGAGTCTCAGAACAATTTCATAGCAAGTATAGATGGACGCATTCATTCTCCTAACCTTATACTTAATCATACCTGCCTTTGGAAATCTAAGTACAATTCTTAAACTTATAATGACTCCAAGTAACGGATAGTCCAACATCGAAAGGCTGGTGTAATGCAGTTGAATGTCATTGGGGATATTATTTTTCAGGATATTTTTTCACAGGTTGTGGACAATATTCACGCGTCGCAGATAAAATTCTCAAGCACTCAACCTAACATTAGCGCACTCTAGCAGCAAAAGCGCCACACCCATCTTCAGTTGTTCAATATTGCTGGGATATAAACCACAAACCTACCACTCAGAAAAGAAAGTTTCTACGGAAGGTCATAGGGAAATTTCTGATAGATCATTCATCCAATGGATCTCACCATTACTTCTATTGGGTAATATAATAAATGTTTACCTCTGTTTGTTATCAACTATATCAAATCGATGCCAATATTTCTTTGAGGCTCTATCATTAGGACCACTATGGTCAAGGGCATAAATTTTAGCTTTCTACAAAGCAAAAAATGTTACATTCACTAGTAATAATGACAAGAAACATAAATTTCGAGTTTCGGAAGACACATTAGTTCGAAGAAGTGTTTGAGAGTTTCACGGGACGATTTTTTATATTGCTATATGTGCTATACTCTGTTGTTTTATCGTTGAAAGTCATTTTAGATTAACATACGGTGTATAAAAGTAATGATCAGCTGTGCTCTCACAATGTTGAATCAAAGGTGATAATTTATTTTAGATCAAAAAACATTTAAAAACCAAATCAGAACAAATACACAAACTATAGAGGGTTAAGAAATTAATAATTTACTAATCCTCTAATTTATATGATATATCTAGGTAATGTCGTAATATAATATAAATTTTTAATGCAATTTCTTAACAATAACACATAATAATATGTTTACTAAAATAAACATTTTAAGTATAATTTTTTAATACATGTTTTAAGCACAAATTGATTCATAATTAATAATAGAAATAGCGTATAATATTAATAATAATAATAATAAACTAATATTATTCTGATAAAAACAATTTGACTGTTTTTAGCAGGATTTGGAAAATTTAGATTAAGTGCGTAAATGAGTAATTTAAAGTATAGGTAAACATGCGATATTTTTTCAGTCTCTTCATTATAATATATATATATATATATATATATATATATATATATATATATATATATATATATATATATATATATATATATATATATATATATATATATATATATATATATATGGATTTGTAGACTTAAAAAAGTTACAAACTTAATTGTAGATATCAATATTAATAAATTAATCAATCGTTAGTTTTCTTAATAAGAATAATAAGTCTCATAGGCTGATTAACAGAGGTGACTTGTTCTTAATGTATAAAGCTACATAAATAATATTGACGACTACAAATAATGTATTTAACATTTTTTTGTAATTATTACAAAGATGGAACCTGATTCATACTCTTTAATCAAAACAAATAAGTAAAATTTAAAAAATGACAATTAATACGGAATATATCTTCCAAATAGGGATGTTCAGTTGTCTCTATCCATCACGGCGGATCTAATAAGAAAAATAATGGTCAAGTAACAACATGTAATAATATTACACTCCTTACATTCATATAATAATGTTTGTGTTGTTGTTATTTATGATACTTGGACAAGCCAAACTCACTAGCCAATGGCTATGCGAAATTAAGTCAAAAGTGCGCGTCTATCCTTCAAGAAGAGCATCACGAAGCTGTAAGACATTTCCCATAGATGGCGCCACCAGAGGATCCACTTTGCAGTTTTGATTTGGCCTAACGAGCTTGGTTGGATCTGAAAAGGAAGGAAATTTTCTCCAAACTATTACACCCATGATAATTGCTCAACAACCACCACAGGACTTTCAATTCTACAGATTTAATGACCACATGTATCGCTTGCACTCGGTAAGTTTTAGGTGGCATTGGGAATCGAACCCAGTCATTCCGGACATATGGAAGGCCAATGCCCTGATCACTAGATTGGCAAGGCCCTATATAATGACTGTGATCATAAAAACAGGTTCACAGAGAATAACTGTTGCAGAAATTCCACAATTAAAGGTGCAGCGATTCAAAAATTTTAAAATGAACAAAGAATTTTTTTCAACGAAAAAAATTTTTGAAATCGAAGTATACAGAAAATTTTTTGAGGTAAAATGATTGGATGATTAACAATAAAATGATCTGAGAAACAAACTCAACAAGAGAAAGAAACCTCTAGAGGAAGATAAAAGTTATAAATATATTTGCAGGTTAATAAAACAATTTCGTAAAAAAAATTTCAGTTTTAAAATATTTATACACAATTTCAAATATTTGATTTATTTTAATTCTTAAAGAAAAGGCAGAAAATACCTAGACGTATTTATAGTAAAATTTTAGCAATATAATAAATGAACTACATTTAAAAATGTTATACATTAAAAAAATTTATACATTATCATCAATAACTAAATGTAATTATCTGAATAACCTTATTTTTATAAGGAGATTAATCAAGGAGTTATTCACAAATTAATTTCTAATGAACATTTATTAAATTTATACGAACATTTAAGAATAGGAATTTTGACGCAGGAATGCCATTTTTATTATATTCTTTTATAATTTAAAATAATTTATTATTTTTAGAAATCAGGTATGAAGGACTGCTTTAAAAAGAATTTTCCTGCGCAGTAGCTCAAGAGATAAATTCGTAATAATACAATTGTTACGAAGAAAACAGAAAAAAAGAACAAAAAATAATGCATGATGTTTTTATGACGTCATCACCAGATTGAAATGCAGGCGGTAATGATCTCTGACATACACAAATATGACACGAGTTTCTAAATGGAACACATCAAATAATGGTTTAAAAAGAGAAGAACACAACTGGATAAATTTTATAACATTTGCACAACATTATTAAAAAAAAGTGTAAAATTTATTTAAAAGACGAAATCGCTAAGTACGTTTTTTTATGGTACTTATTTAAAAGACAAAGTTAGCTAACAACGAAACAGAAAAATGAATTAGATGCCAAAAATAAATAAATAAATAAATGAAGTACAGTAATATTCTATTTATCTGAATCGCTTTCACAATTTCAGAAAAATAAATTAGACTGAAGAAGAAAAGGAAAATGAGAGGAAAAAAAAAAAAAAAAAAAAAAAGGAAAGGTAAGAGAAAGGGAGTAGATGAGAATGACGTGTCGCGTGAGGAATTGAGAAACACTTTTTTGTGTGAAAATTCCTGGTTGTGCAGAAGTTAGTCCTGAAGATGTAACATGGTTTATGAGTCTGTTTAGAATGATTTATGAGTCAAATACTGGGTTTAAAATTCTAAATAATGACAAACTTATTTAAAGTGCTGATTAGAAGATGACCTTAATGCCCAAGCTGACGCAGACACGGAACCACCTGCTAGTAAAGCATTTGCCGGCTTTGAAACTGCTTTGAAATGGATAGAACATCATACCAAGTGTGATCACATGCAAATTTACTGTCAAGCCGATGTGCGACTTGACTGCCGAAAACAGATGAAGGCAGTAAAAACAACTTACTCTGACTAAGATTTTCAGAAAGCAATGTATTCATTTACAGCAAATGTAAGTACCTTAAAATGTAAACGCGCTGCGTTTTCATTGAACTGATTAAAAATACGTAAATTTTTTTTCCCATTTTCAACGCACTATCAAATTAATCATTATAAATTTAAATAGATCTTTTTTTTTTTTTTTTTTTTTTTGAAAAAATCAATTTATCCGAACGGGATTCGCTCCTAATTAGTTCGGATATTTGGAGTTCTACTGTAATCATTTGTGAAATATAAAGATTTTACCATGTCATATATTGGTTATACTTAACTAAATATGCTTCTATGTGTTTTATTTAAGCGGCAATAAATGGTTGGTTTTAGAATTTGTAAGCAAGAAAATATTGATTGTCTTGATAGGGACTTTAATACTATTGGAACATCTAATTGGAAAAGTGCTGCTGAGTACAGGCCAAGATGGAATAAGCTAATTGAGAAGGCCAGGATCCACACAGGGTTGTAGTGTCATTGTTGATTGATTGATTGAAGCAAGACAATATATTTTGTAAAGTAACAAAAATGAATTTCATACTAACTGCTGTGGACTAACTTTGACAGGCATAACAAATCTATATTTTTCGATTAACGATATAAAGTAATATATAATATATACAAATATATATAATAATAATAATAAATAATAATAAAGAAAAGCTGTCCAACCATTATTTCTCACTGCATTATAAGGCAATTAAATATGATGACAAAAAAACCCGATAAACTAGTGTGTTATTTTGGTATTTTAAACCTGTTAAAATATATAATTCTGAAGAGAAAAATATACGACTATCAGTACAAAATGTCTTAGAAATTTAGGAGTGATAACACAAGATATGGTTTCCCGGTTGTGGGTTAACTATATATATATATATAATTTAATTAAATGTTATGTACATGTTAAGTAATATTAGAGAAGAATGAAATATTTTAAGACCATTATACGTATATATAATTTGAGAGTGTAATAAGCTGTCTTTGAAAAAGAGCTTTTATATTCTTTTTTAATCACTTTAGTATATGATTTAAGACTAAAGATATAATTTTTTGATGAGAATAGTTTAAAGGAAAATTACATATAAATTTTATAAATGATGTATATGAAATAGTTTTCAATGTATGGGGAGAGAGAGAAAGAAAGAGAAGTAAAGTAATCGCTATCTTATAAAGGCAGAGAGAGAGAAAAATATTTTCTTAATTCTAATTATTTTTAAAATTTTTCTTATTGTATTTATTAAGTTTAATATATTTTTTTAATTGTACTAATTAAAATTTCTCTCGTGAAGTAATTTTCTCGGAATTACAGATTTTTTTTTAAACGCATCACTAATGAATGTCAATAAATTGGCTAATATTCTTATTTTTGCAAATGTGAAAGCAATACAAAAATTATTGTAACTAACTTTAATCAATCTCAACAAACTTGTGCGAACCTAGCAAATTTTTATAATTTCAGTTAGGAGATAAAGTTTACAGATAAACATATGCGATTTATTACAAAAACCTCAACTCTCATTGATGTTCTTCAACCATGTAAAATCTCTAATAATCACAGTGCTAATAATTCACAACCAAAAGAGATATTTTAAAAATAGAAAATTTACAAAAATGCTATAAAATTTGCCGTTTCCATTGTTGCTATAATTTTCAACTAATCAAGATCACATTAATTTTAGCTTAACAACTCGGATTATTTTTTTCGATGGAATATTTTGATACCTCAAAAATCAAACGATTGGTAAAGGCTCTGAAAAAGGAATATCAGAGTGACGTCTACCATACAGCTTAGTTTTAGATATAGATAATCCTATTGCTTAAACAGCATTCGGAAAAGTAAATCTGAAAATAAATTTATAGTAGAATTTCAATCATCCGAATCAATTGAGACCAGACCCCATTCGGATAATTAAAAATTCGGTTTTAATTGGACTTTTTCGAAAAAAAAGTTCCATTTTAATTAATTATTATACACTGAAAAATTGCTTGCTGAACATCTTGGTCAGAGTAAGCTGTTTTTACTGCCTTCATCAGCTTTCGGCAGCCAAGTCGCACATCTGCTTGAAAGCGAGATTTTGCATATGATCAGACGTGGGCTGACGCTCCATCCACTTCAAAGTAGCTTCAAAGCCTGCAAATGCTTCATTAGCAGGTGGTCCCGTGTCTGTATCAATTTGGACATTAAGATCATTTTCTAATCAGCACTTTAAATAAGTTTATCATCATTTGCAATTTGAAATTTAAGTTCTCACTCATAATATATTCTTTTATATATCTTCAACACTAATTTTTGAACATCGAGGAGTTTTCAAAAAATTCCTCAAGTGACACGTATTCATTTCTCCCTCTCTCTCTCTCTTTTCTCCTTTCCCTTTTCTTCTTCAACACCTAATTTACTTTTCTTTTATGAAGTTCTGAAAGCGATTCGGGTAGAAGGAGTTCGGATAATTGGAGTTCTACTGTACTAGAAATCTTTGTAAATGCGAAGGAACCTGCATATGATTGAATAAAATATGAAATATATCAGCAGTGTTTTATGTTAGGGGGTAAATGAGCTTTGTATTTCATTAAAAACAACTAGAAGCTTAGGAATCTGGACTTAAGTCTGACTCAATGATAGTTCCAAAGATTTTCCATTTACACTACTTAATTTATTCGCCATTTTTAATGTTTTGTTACAACTATAAAATTGAAGTTATTTAAATATTGTTAGAACAAGTTTCGAATAATTGTTATTTACATTATCAAACGCTCTCTTCAACATCGACCGATGAAGTTAATAGTACTTTAGCCAATAATCATTTATTTCAGCATATATTTCATCATTGCAAAGTATTAAAGAAAAAAGAATTAAACTAATCAAGGAAAACGGTATTTTCCTGTACAAGTTTGGTCGAAAGGAATACAACAAGGAAATTATATGAAGATGTTGATACAAGAAATTCAATGAACTGGACCATTCAATAAAAACTTCCATTGAGAATTTGTTGGAATAAAAAAAAATAACAAAAGGCTAAATGATTTTGTTCGCACATTTATAAAATACATTTTAAGTATACAAACACTTCAAGTATATAGATTTTGATTTAAATTGATTACATATAACAAATATGAGAGAGATTTATATATAGTACTAAAGAATAAATAAATAGGTTCTACAAAATATTTTCATTTATAACAAGAAATTGTAAATAAAAAGTTAAAATAAATCATAAATTAAGAATAATTATTCTTTTAGTATTTCAAAATGGATAAAATAAGTTAAAAAAAAATTATAGTAGTTTGTGTAAGAAAAAATATAAGTATACAAAAGAAAAATATTACTTATATTACGTTTCCATATTTTACAGTATTAATAAAATTACATCTGATGAAATTTTAAATGAGTTTGTAACAATTATATTAAATTTATGAGAATGAGCAGTCAAAATAGGGACCATAACATGGCGAGACAATGATGGAAATAATTGTGTTTAAAAGATAATAAAAATTAAAAGCTATTTACGATTCGGGAAACAATAACATTATTTTATTACTTGCACTTCTCAATAATTAATAAACAAAGTAACAATGAAGTAAGTACTTTGATTAAATAGAAAGGGATTATAAATTTTAATAATTGATAGACCTCGTCTGCAATTCAGTTTATTGCATGAGTAATTTCAATTGGTTGCTTAAGGAGACATTATCACTGCCATTTAATTGAAATGCTTTATCTTCCTTGTCAACTTAGTCGTGATGTATAAAATAGAACCTAATAAAATAATGTGTACGGATAGGATCACGAAAGATTACGGGTAAAATGCTAATATATATATTAAAAAAAAATAATTCAAGTTTATTTATTTATTAGAGAATTTTTTCCATTTTCGTCTTGCTTCACATGAAATAGCATAACTTATTCACATTATATGAGCGTTTAAGATATTTTAAACCAGATGTACTTATTCAGTTTCTGAAATTCTTTAACAAATGCTAAATTTTGGCACGGCACAGGTGCCGTATAATCCATGATACCAAATTCTGAAATCGGCGGATTTTCTTATGTATCTTGCGACCTCATTTTCATTACGTCATACATATGGAGACCTATAAGAATTATGCAGAAAATTCTATTTTGGTAACCCTAATATTTACGTCATCACGCACGTCACGATACGTTATCTTGGCAACATTTCTTCATCACCAAAAAAATTCAGTATTTGGAATCATGGATTATACGGCACCTATGCCGGTTACACTTATTCACCCAGAATTGGTACCCTTGTTTAAATATCTCTGTTGGTAAACATTATTTTCCAAAGTCCTTGCACATCCTTCATATACGCCCAACTGCACAGTGCTGCCATCTGCATTGTGACTGGACTAAGTATAATCCAATAAAGTTGCGTAATCTCAACTTCTGTGTAGTATATTTAATAGCCGTAAAGAAAATATTTAAAAAAAGCTCCATTTTCTAAATGACTTTGAAGATTCGAATTACTTAATGAATGGACATACTGAAATAATTCATTATAAAGTTGTTTTTTTCCGACTAAAATCTTTGATGCGATATAAAAGGGAATCAAAAAATAACCTTCTGTTTCTCCTTATTTAAAAGAAAAGAACTTATTTTACGGGTAGTTTGTGTTTCATGAATATTTATATCTTAAATAGATAGCTAATAATATTTCTGCGTGAAATTTGATCTGTTATTAAATATCAAAAAAGAAAACTTTCTTTTTCACCAATTTTTATGTAAATTCGAATGTTTTACATTAAAATTGAGGTGAATTTTTGAGTTAAAATTATAATAAAATGTGTTTTTGTGATTAAAGAAAGGATTATATTTCTCCCATTTTTTCATTGTTCCACTTCAACATAAGTAACTTTGTATTTAAAACAACGGATTTTTACAGATGATAACATTTTAGTATTTTTGACTGCAATACATTAAAATTTGCTTTGAATGATCATATCTATCACACATAACTAAAACAATTATAATTAATTTATAACAATTACCTACAAATCGGCATTGCATACTTGATTCTATAGAGTTATTTTCAGTGAAATAAACTTATATTTTTATCCTTAAACATTCGCCAAACTAAAAATAATATGATTTCAGATCAAAGCTTTTAAAGACTAAATTTCTAATGATATTTTCTAGCATTTGAATTAGAGTTATTTAACTAATAAGCAAGTAATTAATTAAAATTATTAATCAAATTTATTATTTAAAATAAATAGCCACTCTATAAAATAATAAACAATTTTAATTAAAAAATGTTAACAAACAATTAAAAAGTTGTTGAGCGTCTTATATTTTCAATAAGATGTTTTTAAATATTCAAGATACAGTTGGTATCGCAAAGTTTCTCAAGTAAATTACATTGCTAAATTTACAATTTTAATTGCAAATTACATAATTTGTTCAATTATCTCCAACAAAATTGATGTGAAATGTTTCAATGATAATTAAATATGAAGAATTCGCGCACTTCGCTGAGTTTATTTATTTATTTTTATAACAACAGACTTCTGCTGTTTTAGAGTTGGGAGAAATTGCTTTTCCTCTTTAAGAAAGAGAAATGTTATCTACGTTTATATGTGAGAAATACAATTTATATTTTAAATTTTAAGATTCGTAAAGTGCTTTTAGCATTCTAATAATAGATAGAAATGCAATAAATTTACTTTCAGCCAAATTGCATTTTAGAATATCAAAAGTTAATATTGAAACAGTACCCTTTTTTCTATTCATATACAAAAAAACTGTCTGAAACATCTAGTTCATTATGTCATAAAAACTGATATTTTTTTTTTAACAAGATGACATTTCAAATTTATTTTGTCTTTCAACCACTCTATCATAACTTCTATACCATCAGAATCTGCTGTTCAAAGTTGATTTTATTTTCTATTAGTATGGCGAGTTTAAAAGTTTCACCTTAACAAACTTTGCAACAATCGCAATTAATCAAATAACTTGTGCAACAAATCGTCCTTGAAACCTTTCCGTTAAAGCTATTAACTACTTCAACAGAAGTCTATTTTTAGAACGAGACGCATACCTCGCTTTTATACTTGATCTATCTATTTTATGTTTGATCTCATGCTTTTGTTTTTAAATCTAGTTTCTTTTTATCTAGAAAATCTTTGGTTTTACTGTGATTGAAAACTCATATACATTAAAATAAATATCACGGTCTTCATATGTTTCAGCTTTCTAAAGCTTAATGTATATTATATGAGAGAATCTTGAAAATTACATACAAATCCATTAAGTATTCAGTTAAAAAAAATAGAATCATTACTCTTTGTGTAGTTTTTCATTAGTTAAATTGCAAATTTATTAATGATTATATGTCTCTAAAAACGTGAATTTATTTTATTACTACAATTAAAGGTTTTCAAATTTTTTTATAATTACAATTAAAGGTTTTCGCATTTTTTATTGTAATAAAGATTTTCGTATTTTTTTATTACAATTAAAGGTTTTGCATTTATTATTATTATTACAATGAAAAGTTTTCGCATTTCTTTATTCTCGCATTTCTTTAATTTACTTTAATATTACAATTAAATACACATGTATGAATGTTTTGTATATATTAACGATATTTTTTGATTAGCAAAATATTTTGAAGAAACTTATTTTTCCCTTTAAGGATTATTATTGGAAGAGATTGTAGGATTATTCTTTATCATAATATAAAAGAATAATGAATGGGTAATCTTACCATGAATTTCAATCATTTTTCAGTAACTTAATTAACTGGCTTTCTCCTTTGCGGCACGTTAATATGGCACACTGTTTAAGGAATATACATCCAGAAATTAATAAGTAGTGTATGTTTTAATTTTATTATTAAACAACCTTCAACTGTAGGCAATCTCAACTAGGATTAATTATTGCTTTCAATAGGCATTCTTCCATACAGATGTAGTTTCTAACATGCTTTACCATCCTTTTTAAATAAGATCATAGGAAAAATATAATGGAGAATATAAAATTTCATTTTTACAGCTTGCTACAAACGAAAATTTTAAACTTTATATTTTAACGCCAATTTATCTATGAGATGATATACAGGGTGTCCAGCAAAGGACTCCCTGGTTTCAAAATTAAATATCTCGAAAACAAAGATCGATAGAGGAATGTAGTAAACGGTATGTTTATATAAAATAATAGTTACAAAAGCTGCAAATAGATGCCGCTGTAATCGCCATAGGTAATGCCTAGTATATATAGTGATACGAAGCCCAGAGCGATCAGTTCCACTATTGAAGCGTGAAAGGAGGTAAGCGTACCGAAGGAAGAAATTAAAACCATGTACTCCATTGAACAACGCGTTTTTCTGGTGCTAGAGTACCACAGGTTAAAAGAGAGTACTACGGCAACAAGGCGCAGTTTTCAAGCACGATTTAATGTTCCAAAAGAACAATATGCGAAAACCATTCGTACACTCTTCGCCAAATTTCAACGAACAGGCAGCGTAACTGATGATCTAGTGGGGAATGTTGTCCGCAAGCAAACTGCAGTTACGCCAGAAAATGTCGCCACAGTTTCTGGAATTATTCAGCAAAATCCAATGTCATTCGTCCGTAGAATTGCATCTGAGACTGGTTTAAAGCGTTCCAGCACGCAGGAAATACTGAGAAAGAGCCCACACATGTTTCCATTCAAAATTCAAACTCAGCAGGCCATACCCGTACGAGCTGTGCAACAAAGAGTTGGCTTTGCTAATCATATGCTCACAAAGATTGATAGTGAAGAATTTGATGTTGGCTGCATTGATGTTGGTTTACAGATGAAGCACACTTCCACCTGAATGGGTTCGTGAATAAACAGAACTGGCGATTTGGTGTTCCGGAAATCTATATTGGTGTGAAGCGAAACCTCTGTATTCTCCTAAAGTTACTGTCTGGGCTGCAGTATTCATTCGAGAAATGGTCACTAGTGAACGTTATGTTGCAATTTTGGTACAATTTATCGCCACACAGCAAGTGTTAGAGAATCGACCACGTACTGAATGGTTTATGCAAGATGAAGCCCGACCACATCGTACCGAACAAGTCTCTCGCTTTCTTGATGAATACTACGGGAATCGAGTCATTGCTTTGGAATATCCTAAATTTACTGGTGCAGGCATGGATTGGCTTCCATATTCTCCGGATTTGACTCCCTGTGACTATTTTTTGTGGGGCACATTGAAAGACATTGTCTACCCGAAGCATCCCGTTACGCTGGACGAGCTTGAATCGGCGATCTGTGTGGCATGTGAATCCATTTCTGTTGAGACACTACGAAATGTGAAGGCAAATTTCATTCTTCGTTTGCGCCACCTCTATAGTGCCGATGTGGTGAAAAGTTTGAAAATATTATGATGTGATTTTTTGCAAAGAATGTTTTTATTCGATTATTTCATTTATGTACCATGATATGAGCTGTACAGCGTACAGCACCATCTGTTAGCAGCTTTTGTAACTATTATTTCAAATTGCTGTATAAAATTCTTACAGCTTTCATAATAAGCATACCATTTATTACATTCCTCTATCTATCTTTGTCTTCGAGATATTTAATTTTGAATTCAGGGAGTCCTTTTCTGGACACCCTGTTGAAAGATACACAACATATATATATATATTTAGTTTCACTAAATTCGTTTAACATGAAATTAAGTTTTTTTTTTTGTGTGTGTGTGTATGGAAGTTTTGAGAGCTGTTGTTAACTGATTGATATTTATTGCCATTTGATAGCAACTTTCAAAACTATTAAGTCGAGCTGGCAGCCGAATGGTTGGCGCTCTTGCCTTTGGTTCAACAGTTCGCAGGTTCGAGTCCCACCTTGGGCATGGATGTTTGTAGTGGTTCGGAATCCACTTTAAACTGTAGGACCCAGTCTAATTAGCCTTTGTGTGCAAAAAATGACCGTTGAGCGACAAACAAAACTAGTAATACGATAATCACACAATTAACAAGCTGATAAGTCAAATGATTAATTTTTCATTTAAATAGAATAATTTTTTTGTCTTTATTACTTTATTTTACGGGAAATTTTATTTAAAATCAAACTCTACTGCTAGTTAAAAAATTTTTTTAAATTTTAATATAATTTATTTGTATAATTTTATACAGAATTAATTGTTATCATCAATACTATAAGACTATTGTTTTAAATCCAACCAAAGCATAAAAAGTTTGTTATTTTAAATTCTTATATCAGGACTATGATTTTACATTCTGAAGCAATATATCCATATAATATTTTAATTCATGTAACTTATTCTACAGAGAAAAATGTATAATTTATTTAGCAAAGAAAAATTCTGCAGAAGTTATAATACATAGAATTTACTATAAATATGGAAAATGAAATAAAAAATATTTTTTATAATTTCTATACTTATAATTTATTATATATACTAAACTTTTTCATCTATATTTTTATATTGATGTGAAAAAGTATACAATTTTCATCACGTTTATTTATTTATTTTTTTTTCCACCCTGTTTCACTTCAACTTATTCCATTTATCAATGTATCTCTATTTATAATCTTTAATTATTTTTAACTTCATAGAAAATTCAATGTAAATAAATATGTTATACAAATTACGAATAACAATTCATTTTTCATCAATATTCATGGAAAACATGAATGTAATGTAACAATCACTATTTTCGTATAGACTAAAATCAAATCATTTCGCGGTGGATGTAACAACAAAATGGAATATTTAATAATAAAAAAAAAGTATTTTAAATTATATTCTGCTAAATTATGTTCGGCAGGGAAATATAATTAGCGTTTACCTGTTTCTTTTACATCTAGTGTCAAAAATAAAAAATATTATTTCCTTATTTCTCCCGTAGTATAAATAGAGCGCGTGTGAAATGTATTGAACTCAATACATTCATTGAAATTGAGTCAAAGTGCTTTAAATAAAATTAAACTATAAAAAAAAGAATGAAAAAAGGTTATAATAAATAGTTCTATAATAAAGTTAAAAACTCCTTGTTTTTCACAAACTACTTCTGTGAATTATAATAATTTAACTTAAGTATTCGAATGAAACATTAGAAATTTTCGTTTAACATTTTTAAAGAAATTAATTTTTAAATTAAAATTAGAAACAAAGACAAAAAAAAATTTGTTCCATAAACTCACGAATCCTTTAAAAGTAGCAAATAACAAACAGCAGCTTTAGTTTGACAGTACATACTCAAATCGATTGCATTAATCGAGTCCTTAAATGCCATGTTCAAACATGAAATATTTAATTTTTATTAATTTCCTTTGATTTCTCAAATATGAGATCTTAATTATTATACAATTAATAAAACAAATGTACATTACATACCACTTTGAATAACAATGGAGTCAAAATTCAGTGTCGCAAACGATGTTGCGATTAATAAATTATTCGCTATTCTCTTTATTAGAAAATGCGGATTAAATTTGCAATAACTAAAGCAAAACACTAAATGGAATAGTTTTAAAAGTGGTACTTATAAATATATGTCACAAAATTATATTTTTTTATGCAAAATCATCACACAGTTGTTTTTTTTCCAAAATAATAGGAAATTCTCGAAATTGGAAAATTGACGTTATTTAAAGATGCACATCTCCATCTAAATTAATCCAACACCAAGTTTTTATTTCGGAGTCAAGTAAAATTGATAAAATTTCGATTTTAGCTGTAAACATGGAAGAATTTTAATAATTCAAATCTGATTAATTTAAAAACATTCTAATGAATTAAATCCTTTGAAATTCGTAAAAGCAGATAATATGAAGTATAAAAGAAAACTATAATCTCTGATGCTGTGAAAGTAAGATACATCATTAATTTATAAGGGATTAAAAAATTAATTAAAAGATATTAATTTATTGAATTGTTAAACTAATCAATGATTTTAAATTATATTTCAACAATTAAATTTATTAGATATCAATAAATTTTGCTTCGATTAGACCAATCGGGTTTAATAATTTCTTGTCATTGGAATGTTAATTCGTATTGTTAATTAGAACAGAATATTAATTAACTGAGCATGAATTTGATTTTTCAAAAATTAGGAAATAATATTTTAATACATATTATAATACTAGTAGAGAGAGAGAGAAAATAACTTCATTAAAATTATAAAATATAATATATATTTTTATTAAAGCGATATATATATATATATATATATATATATATATATATATATATATATATATATATATATATATATATATATATATATATATATATATATAATGTTTTCTAAAAAGCATGTTGTATTTTATACATACTTCTAAAAAAATTGCAGAAAAGAACTGAAAAAACATTGGATCTAATGCTATGTACGATCATAATTGAATTCATAAGATATAAAGTATGGACACTAACTTTATAGAGTAATAATATGCGCGCTCTGCATTTTAAATTAATACATAATTGGCTGTGTCTAATTAAATTTACATGAAATTTTAAATGAAAGCCACATTTTCCTTTTTTAATTAATATTTTTCTTAATTAAACGTTTTTGAAAATTAATTATATATTCCAACATAAATAAAAAATGTTTAAATTTAAAGCTGTTATTTTTTAAATTTATTTAGTGATGTTATTTCTTTTCACGATTATTAAGCCTTACACTTAATTAATAAAAACGTAATTAAAATTTAAATAATTTTTACAGTGAGTAAACGAAATGGAATTACATTGTGATTAAAGTGTACATTAAAGTAGAAAACTTATTTTCCAGGGGAGATTTAAAAGATTCGATAAGTGATGAATACGATAAATTTTTAGCTGTAATTCTTTTTTGAGATTGCATAAGTAAAGAAAATTTTAAAGCAAAATGTACTTTTTCAAATCATCCAACATAGAGGGAGAAGAAATATGCAATAGAACAACTAATATAACGCTCTTTAATCCCCCCTTCTTTAAGGCAACAGGTTGGTCACGTAAACACCACAGACAATCACTTTCTTCTTTCCATCCACCCACTGACACACTGGGGACAGGTTCACGTGAAGAGATGTACGATTTCGAGGGGAGAGAGGGGAGCCAGGGGGAAGAGCTGACGGTTATTTTGGCGGAACCAGTTCTACCGCACACACTCACGTTTCTATATATAGCCGAGGTTATATGAAGACAAAGGGAGATCGGCATTGGTCAGGAGTTTCCTCTGATGCAACAGGCCTTTTTAGGAAAGTGAATGCATGCTCTAAAAAATGGTGCCTTTCACTTTATTATGTGCTTATTTCATCATTTATGAAGAATGGGTGGGGATATTTATAAGTAAATTTAGAAAAGTTTTTTTTTTATATACATTGGCATCATTTCTAAAATTAAAAGTAAACGTGTATCGCAATATATCACAAAAGAGTATCACTCTTATTAAAGGATTTGTAATCAATAGTTGATTTATAATGAAGAGTATTTAAAATAGCAGTAATGCCACAATTAGCAATACTAAATTAGCTTATTAAGTTGTAATTCTAAATATTATTGTTTAAAAGACTGAATAATTCTAAATTTTCAAGAATTTATTGAAAATCAAAAGTCCTAGTAGGATTTCAAATCAGCCGAATAAATAGTGAATAACTCAACATAATTTAAATACAAATTAATATTTGAAATACAAATGAAACCTTCTCAAAAATAGGCAAAAGCAAAAAGACATTAATCAAAAAGACTGAATGCATGCATTAAGAAAAGACAATAATTAAATTATTTATATTAAAGTTATTTATTAAATGGTATCGAAGCATTTGTTAGCATATATTTTGCCAGTCGTTTCCATTCATTAATTTTAGAACAATCAAAACAGTACAACCACTGATTCTGATAATATTTTTTGCCTGTTTTATTTTTACAGATAAGCTGGCCAACTTGTCTAGTGGTCAGCGTGCTTGACTACGGATAGGGAGGTCCTGGGTTCGAATCCCGGTTCAGGCATGGATGTACTTTCTTTCTCTCTATCCTGTCCTTTCCTTGTGTGCGAATGAGGTATGAATGGTGCCTACCCTATAAACGGGTCCCTATAGCATGTGTGAGGGTGCGATGGTAGCCCACCCCCTGTGGTGCACCCGGGGCAACGCCTCGGAGGCGAAGAGGTCGCTGTTTCTGTCCGGTTCCTTGGGTATCATGGGACAATACACCCCGATATACCCCTACCATTGGAAAAAAGATCTTTATAGATAATTACAAACTACATCCATAACTAGCGATACACAATATATACAACACAAATCATATACTTTAATGAACGTTATTTAAGTTTATAAAAATAAACTGAATTTATTTATCATTCGATTCGAGTTAATTTGCGTTTTGAATCTCGTATATTTTTAGAAATCATATGACTTTAATTCATATTCATAATTCTTTGATAAATTTATATCATTTATAGTATTTCTTTTAAGTACTTGAAAATCTTCAATTAGTAAAGTAATTATTCAAATTATTTTAGTCAATTTATTATTTGGAAATTATTCCTTTTTTATATGATCAATTTTAAAAGCAAAACAAAATTCGGTAAAATCTGAGGAAAATGTATTTAAAAAATTAAAAAATAAAGTTTGTTTTTAACATGAAGACAAAAAATCAACTATTTTTATGTTTTTTATTGTATTAAAAATGTAATAGCACCTGCAACTTAATTAGCTTCAAATTTGAACATACTGAGTTAATTATGATACTAAGTTAAATTCAGATGGAGAGAGAGAGAGAGAGAGAAAAAAAAGAAAAACAGACTACTTCTGATTGTGCATTTAATTTTCAAACATTATGAATAAAATATTAATTATTGTTATGCATATATAACATACTTGTATAAAATTATTTTAGTTAATTATATAAAAAATTTGAAAAGAATGTAACAAATAGAAAAAAAATTAGTTTGAACAAAAATAGATAACCAAAAATATAAGGCATCATAAAATTTAAAAAAAATTTTCTTCTTCCGAATTGATAATTTTATTTATGAAATATCGTTAAATATTTGCACCTATTTAAGTACAATTAAATAAACGTATTTCTAAAATAAATTCTAATTTTAGGAAATCGTTATTTTCCTAAAATTAGAATTTATTCTAATTCATTTCATTAACAATAGTTATCGTCTAATTTTATTAACAATCGTTATCGTCAAGAGTAAAAAGCTTTTTTTAGAAGGAAAATTTATAAAAATGTCTCTACATATCAGACATTAAGGAATAACTAATACAATTCGTTCAAAAAATTGCTTTAATTCGATGAGAAGTTGAATATAAATCAAGGTTATCATTCCATATTAAGTGGTTTAGAGAGTATGTAGCTAAGCTGATTAATAAAAAAAGGATTTTTTCAAAGGTTGAGATTCAAATTGTAAGCCTAGAGCATGGGTTCCCAAAGTTATTTTTTTTGTGGACCACTTTCAAAGTTTTACTATTTTAGGTAGACCCCCTGCTGCTGCATTTCTTCTGTATTCTCAAAACTCCTAAAAAATATCACTCTAAATTGGGGGTGTTAAGAAAAAAAAGTAGCACATTTTCTTGTGTCTTATTTACTAAAATAATACTTGTGGTTATACAAAGTTATAAACATTATTACAAGCAATCAACAATTGATAAAAAAATCAACAATGAACTCTGAAATGTGTAAATCAACAAGAAAAGATAATCATACTTTTAATGAGACGGCACACGGGCGGTACTTTGCAAGTCTCGACATGTAATATACACTTGTACTATTATCTATTGTTGTATTCAATTCTGTGTTTGAACTGAATCTCGAATATTTTTGAATACCTACCTAGTGAATGATGCTACCTGCCTGCGTTGATTGGTAAATACAAGCCAACATTTTTTTTCTTTATTATGAAAACCAGAAAATTTTTCGTGGATCCCCACTTATAACTTGTGAACCCCTGTTTTCTTTTCACATCTAGGTGGACCCCCGTGTGAGTTCTCTATGGACCCCTGGGGATCCACCTGGACCACTTTGGGAACCCATGGTCTAGAGCCTATGCAAAAGTCCGTCGGTGAATATGTCGTTTCTTTAAAAGTTGTTCTTACATGTAAAGTGTTTCTTCCAATATTACAAAATATCAATTGTTTAAATATACTCACTAGTAAATTAATCTGTTTATCAATAAACGCGCTAGCGCTGTAAAATGATGTGCCACTTTTGATAGTACAGCTTGTTTTTCTAACCAAGAGTAATTAGAATTTGATATAAATTATTTATGTTATATTTAATGTAATAGCGTCATATTCACATATTGTTTTATAATAAAAATAGTACTTTTATTAGTATAGTAATAGTACAGATTTAAGCTCCACCCATGGAGATGCATGGCACATTTATATATAGAAAACGTAGCTGTACATAGACCAGATTTGGGCTCTACCGATTCGTTGATGGAGATGCATGGCACATTTATGTATAGAAAACGTAGCTGTACATAGACCAGATTTGGGCTCTACCGATTCGTTGATGGAGATGCATGGCACATTTATGTATAGAAAACGTAGCTGTACATAGACCAGATTTGGACTCTACCGATTCGTTGATGGAGATGCATGGCACATTTATGTATAGAAAACGTAGCTGTACATAGACCAGATTTGGACTCTACCGATTCGTTGATGGAGATGCATGGCACATTTATGTATAAAAAACGTAACTGTACATAGACAAGATTTGGGCTCTACCGATTCGTTGATGGAGATACATGGCACATTTATGTATAGAAAACGCAGCTGTACATAGACCAGATTTGGGCTCTACCGATTCGTTGATGGAGATACATGGCACATTTATGTATAGAAAACGTAGCTGTACATAGACCAGATTTGGGCTCTACCGATTCGTTGATGGAGATACATGGCACATTTATGTACAGAAAACGTAGCTGTACATAGACCAGATTTGGGCTCTATCGATTCGTTGATGGAGATGCATGGCACATTTATGTATAGAAAACGTAGCTGTACATAGACCAGATTTGGGCTCTACCGATTCGTTGATGGAGATGCATGGCACATTTATGTATAGAAAACGTAGCTGTACATAGACCAGATTTGGGCTCTACCGATTCATTGATGGAGATGCATGGCACATTTATGTATAGAAAACGTAGCTGTACATAGACCAGATTTGGGCTCTACCGATTCGTTGATAGAGATGCATGGCACATTTATGTATAGAAAACGTAGCTGTACATAGACCAGATTTGGGCTCTACCGATTCGTTGATAGAGATGCATGGCACATTTACGTATAGAAAGCGTAGCTGTACATAGAACAGATTTGGGCTCTACCGATTCGTTGATGGAGATGCATGGCACATTTATGTATAGAAAACGCAGCTTTAAATGTTACTTGAACACAAAAATACATTATAATATGTTAAAAAAAGTTTATGGGCTCTCTACTGGTTTTTGGTACATTTGACCACTATTAATACGCGATTCATCACAAAAATCATTTCCAGGAGACATTTTCTCGACGATTCATTCTAAAATTAAAAATTTATACAAGTCCAAGTGAAAAAATGCAATAATAAATCTAAAATTATCAAATTGAAGTTAAAAAATAATAAAACACAATAGAAAAAAACTGAATCTTCATATTGATAACGCAGCGATATATTCCGTACACGTGCGATACACACGTGCACGAAATAAGTCTTAGGTTATTTGCACTGGCGTGAAAGAGCTCGTCTACCCCGTGTGAAACACCGACCATGCCATTCAAATGATGTCTTCCCACGTGACACCCTTTAATCACGCGCTAGAAGAACAGCGGTAGGTATACTAAATGCCGCTTCGCGTAAGTCCTTAGCCACCTGACTTAGAAAAACCATTCTTGATCTAATCTAGCGACATCCTCCCCGCCACGAATATTACTTTCAGTAGATATGAATTTGTAGCTGTTTAAATTAATACTGCTTTTGGAAAAGAATCCAAACCTGAATCTTCAAGCTTCCCGAAGGACAAAGAGAAAAAAAAAAAAAAAAAGATATTTTAACATTAAAAATGTTATTAAGAAAAAAGGAGTTTCAGACATGAAATATATATATATATATATATATATATATATATATATATATATATATATATATATATATATAGTAACAAAATATTACAAAAAAACACACACTCATTCTTATTGCAGAAATCGAATTTTACACTTTATATCGAACAGTGTAACTCTAAAACTAAGATACAATAATTTTTTATAAAATATTATTCTTTTATACCAATGTTTATTTGCTTACATCAATGAAATCAAAATAAATAAAAAAAAACAATTAAGTGGTTACAAACTTTAACAAATAGATATATCATTTAAGTTCAATAATATACTATGCGATGATATTGTTAACATTATAATCTATCAATATAAATGTGATTAAAAAATTACGTTGAAGTTGTGTTTGTGTGTGTGTGGTTAATATAAACCCTTGATAAAACAAACAATGTAATGAACAACTTTGCGTGGTATCACTAAAATAAATGTAATTAAATTTATATGCCTAACTCATAATTTTATAACACCAGTTCAGATGTCAACCACGTCACCTCAAAGTAATTCAAAATTGCGATATGATTGGCCATATTATTGAGACAGATTCCGATTCTTAACTCACACTCATATAAGCAAGTGCGATTATCATCTCGCCAGCTTGTTACAAAATGGTTGGCCCGAGTTTATGTGATCAACTTTATGTGTTTATGAGTTAATAAGTTACACATAACCGAGTTTATGTGATTAATTTTTGAACACGAGCCCTAACTTGTCAGCGAACACCAAAGAAGATGTAGGATTCGAATCCACAACTGTTAAACGGAAGATCAGAGGGTTGACCATTCACTTGACCTGTCATTTGATATTGTGAGAGTTAGAAAACAAATTTAAATAAGGTATTGATATCATCATTTAATATTCAAAATAAATATATTGTTTTCTCTCACGATTTTTTTTTATGTGTATTAAGCCAATACTATTAAATCACATTTATGAAGTCACACATAAATATATAACAAAAAAACTAGTAATTGCAAACTATGGTTTGTCACTAAAATCGATGATTTTAGCTATATTATAAAAAATAATCAATTTTAAAGAAAAAACAATAAATTTTTCCAATTTCAATGTGTGGGAGTATCAAAAATATATGCTAAGGGCATTAAAATTGGTATGAATACCAACTTATATGAAAAATTCCTGGTAAATGGAATTACAAATCAAATAATATTAAAAACTAGAAAGCAATTTCTTGAAATTCTTAAGTTTAAAAATGATTTTCAACTTTTCCCCGAACACATTAATTCAGTTTTTCTAAATAAAAACACTTGTAATCGAAGAAATAATAAATTCGAGAAAGCGTTAGGGAGAAAACATGATTACACGAAAATAAATTGAAGTATCCTAAAATGCAAACAAACAAAAGCATGCATTACAAAAGCGGTGAGAGAAAGTATTTTGTTAGATGTGATAATCAATTCTCAGTAAAATATAATTCAAAATTATTTATTTCGGCAGCATTTTATAAAAATACTTTATTTCCACAAAATATTAATAATTCGATTCGAGAGAAATGATATTAAAACAGATTTAAAAAAAATTCTTTTAGTGAATTTCAACAGATTTTAAATTATGCGATTATTTAAAAAAAACTTCATTTTAACACAATCAAATAAAAATAACAATTTTAAATTAATTTGAAAATAAGAAAACGATCAGAACTCTTTTTGTAGATAAACAATTTAAATCAGTAAATTAAATAATAAATATAGGTAAAATGAATTCTCCATATTCTGGAATCTAAATATGAACATGAATCCAGAGAATCTCTAGAATCATTAATGTATTGGGTTGTTCGGAAAGTTATTTCGTTTGTCATGAAAATGAAAAACGTGCAGCAAATAAATATTATATTACATTGCATATTGCTCATTCTAGTCCAATAGCTTTTACCATCTTTCTGGTAGTAGCACGATTTCACACTCACAAAGTGGTTGGTTTTTACTAGCAAAAAAGCTGATCCATGTAGGAAAAAAACGAAATTACTTTCCGAACAACACAATAAATGTTAAAAAAAACTTGAAACTAAAGTATATGCTTAATAAAAGAGCTTGTCAACTCTAATTTAAAACAAAATTATCAAAAATGCGTAGGAAAAAAAAAAAAAAAAAAAAAAAAAAAGATAAAGTCAGTTTTTGAAAATATAACATAAATTTATTTAAGGGAAAGAAATGAAATTTACAAAACAAGTTGCATGTTTTATTAAAAACATTTTGCACCTTGAAACATCCTAAAGAGTTGTTAGTGGCTTAAAGCATTAAACATTTGCGAGCGTTGTTTTTCGAAAAAAAGTTTCATACATAATCTTGGACCCACTATTATTCGTATAGAACTGGAATTTAAAAAGCAGAAACTGGAAAATATAAGAGTCACCATCCCAAAAGAAATGCATGATGAAAACAGAAATATTAGGACAATCTTTTTTCCGTAATTATTAGTGGCTAGAATCAAATGTTGGATTTTTCACTCTAAAGGATATGATTTTATCACCAAGCTACAATGAGTCTTAATCAGGAATAAAAAAATCATCCAATAATTTAGTTTTGTAAGCGTTAGAAGCTAATTAACCAGTTCGCATGCATTATGATCGTAGATTAACACTGCTAAAAGATTTCTCTTAATATATAAGAAAATAAAGTTGAAAATAAATTAAACTATAATTTTAAGATTCTGATTTGGCACGAGCTATGTTATCAAACATGAAATTAAAGCCTTCGCAAAACTCTTCGAATACTAACTGGAGTGAAAATTAACATTATTAAACCATTAAGCGACTTTACATTTAATAATAATGAAATTCGAATTAGGGAAATATATATTACCATTCAAATATTTTAATGTATCTTAAATTCGTTGATTTTTGAAAATTAAAGACGCATTTCTAATATTTAAGATGTAAAGTGAAAATTTATGATGTCACTGATACACGAAAGACTGACCGCAGATATCTCACTCAGATCAAGAAACAACAATTAAGCGAGCGTTATAAATTGTAGTTAAATATTCCGATTTTGATCGATATCAAAAATGAAAATTATTCCTTAATTTATTTTTTTCGATAGCTTGAATTCCAAATTCAAATATTTAATGAATTAGTATGCGTGTTTATAATATATATATAAATTACTTTATAGAACACGACTTATATCATAATATGTATAACCCATTAATATCACTTTATGCTTATTAAAATGCTACACAGATTTAGCTACACAACCTTCAACAATTTATTTTAGTAGCTTTAAAAGTAATAGAGAGAAATTAATTTATCATGAGATGAAAATAATTCAAGGATAGAATATGAATCAGATGGAAAAAAAAAATGCGACAAATTGGTTTCTATCAAAATTAAAAATTAGTATTTTTACATATTGTTTTACTAAAAAAAAATGTATTGAATAAATTAAATAGTTTTTTTCGTTATTTAAATTATTTTTATTTACATTTTTTAAATACAATTAAAATATTTAAATCAAACAGTTTAACAGTGCTTTAATAATAATAATATGAATAAAATTTGTATGCTTCGTTTAACACATAGCTTGACCTTTTCTACACGATTTATGTGCATTCCAGATATAAGAATTGTTTAATAATACATTCTATAATTCAAATAAGAACTTAAAGAAAGCTTATAGAATAGAAAAGAGAACTATTGAAGTTTTGTTTATTTAAGAGAATTATGAGATGAAGGATATATTTAAAGATTATACATATCATAAATCGAAGCGATAATGATCAAAATATTCCTTTTACACCAACTTTAAATCGAGTACATTTTTTTTTGAGTTTAATTATTAACAAAATTTTTAGACTTTTCTAGAAAATCAGTTACATTGCTTTAATCAGTTTATATTCTTACAGATTTTGCATTTATATAATATCATATTTTTAAATTAACATCAAAATAATTACTATCTAAAATAAACAATTGGTGATCGTAAAAATGTGTGAGATTTCACAGAATGTGTGGTGAATTTTATTTATTATTATTATAAAAAATATATTTGTAATTTAAAGAGAAATTAACATAGTTTCAAATGCTCACAAAAATATAAAACTTGTTTATTTGAATGTTTGATAAAAAACATTATTTTTCTGCATAGTTACATTCTACCGGGTATCCATTATCCTGAACAGAATCTTTAAATATCATTGTTTATCGAATTTATATTACGCTTTCATTTTAAAAAATATGTCACTTTCAAAAATATTTAGTTTTTTTTTTTTTTTTGCTTCGTAATGAAAATAAAAACAAAGTTGCATTTTTGCGTGTCTCAGCGGCGTGCCACGCCAGACACGTGTTTCTTCCGATACGACGGTTTATATTAACCAAAATGTCTCGAGATCGATATTTTCAACTTAATAAAAAGATTTGTTTGAGGGGAAAAAATACCTGCCAATAAAAAGATTGGTTTGGGGAAATAGTTAAAAATATATAGTTAATATCGTTAAATGTTATGCATTAGTTAATATTGTTAATGTTACGCAGTGGAACAAATTCCAAATTTTCTAAATTCACAGTAAAATTTGAAAAATTGGCGACTTTTAACAAATTTTGAGCTAAAATTAAGTAATAAAAGAATTAGAATATTAAAAGCATTTAGTGCTAAAATTAAATGTGAAGTTCGTATGAATGAAAAATAGAATGCAATTCTTAAAAGTTGCCAAATATTATGCTCATAAATTTTACAGCCACATTACAAAATAAGATTGAAATTAATTTTAGAAAGTCGTATAGATAAATTAATATATTATATAGAAAATTTATAGAGTATCATTCTTGAAATTATTTAAATTTTATTCAATCCAGAACAAACAAGATAATCCGAATATGGTACTATGTATGAAAGAGTTATTAAAAATATATTTTTAGAAGTTTATATTGATTGAGGTGCATTTTTCGACAAATAAGCAGAAAAATTAATTGGTTACCAGGAAATTATCATATGTTTATATATTATTCATTATATATATTTGATAAAAACATCCCCTCCCCCCATTTGCAGCATGCTTATTAGCCTTGAATTTTAGTTTTTACATCGAGATAGGAAAAGTGGAATCGAGAAGCAATCAAAGAAAAAGTTTTTGGTTCGTTCCAAAATTTATTCCATGTATAAAAAAGTAATTTTTGGATTTTAATTTTTGTCCACTATAAAAATCATATAATATATTTATATATCTACACCAAATTCCTTAATCCTTTTTTATTATTTATTTAAATAAACACGAAATGTATTGCGTCTATAAAGCTGCAATTCTCATAAAGTATTTAAAATTGCAACTTTTTAAATTTTGAAAAAAATAAATTAATTAAATAGGTAAAGTAAATAATTTCTATCGACATTTAAGTGTTTCTCAAAATTTATTGTGGTAATAAAATCCTTGCGTGTTAATCAATTATGGTCAGTATACCACAGTAGTAAAAAAAAACATTTGAAGAACAACGTGCTAAAAGTCAGGGGCAAATTCATCATCTGATTAGTTTTTTTTTTTTTTTTTTTTTGAGCACATTTAACTCAGATCATTTATAAATTTTCAATAAAATTATTCATCTCCTGCTTTCTTTTAACTGCGATTCTGTGAAATATACCATATAATTTATACTTCAATTGAAGAGAAAGTCATTAATATTTAAATAACTTCTCTAACTTACTTTCGGCTTTCATGTTATTTACTATACAAAGAAAGTTATTAATATATGTAAGTTATGCGATTTAAAATTATACAATAATTCACAATATTTAATTATCTTAAAAAAAATTAGAGTTTCGACTCAAATTTACAGGAAAATCCATCCTACATTAATTGCTTTAATGGACAACACTTTGAACTAAGTTAACATAGTCGATTATGAAAAATATAAAATTTAAATAAATATTATGATAAATGAAAATATATATTCTTAAATGCATATTAAGATGTAGATTTAAACAGTACATTTTATTTCGAGAACAAAATTTATTGAATTATATAATGAAGCGTTACTTTATAACATTATTGAATCTTTTTCATAAAAAAATATTAATGTGATCATATCATTAGAGATAATTTATTTTCCTAATTATCCTAACAACCTTTCCATTGATTAAAACGATTATTTAATTATTATGTTGTCTAATGAGTTGGCAAAGATATAATAATTTTATTTCCCCCATATTCTAAAGAAAAAAATATATTTGTAAAATAATTGTGCATATCAGCTTTACTGGTTTTGTTTTTTTTTAAACATGAAATTTTCCACATTATAAAATAATCGATAACTTTCCAAAGATAAATGAATCGTCTATTTTGAGAAGTCATTTATCATCAGTCTCAAAGTTTTTAACTCAGACAGGAAATTTTAACTTACTTTGTATAACAAATTATATTTTGTATAACAAGGAATACACGTACAGGATAGCATATGTTATTAACCATAATAATCTCCAAATCTAAATACCATTCATGCAATCTGAGATATAAGAAATAAACAGGATAATGTAACAGGCAAATGTAAAAGAATTACATAACGATAAGTACAACTGAGATACACATCAGAAGAAAAGATAACAACAGGGAATTATGTGAGATTATCTCCATTTGCTTGTGACAGAGAATTTAACAAATCGTTAGGAATATACAAGTGTGAAGGATTATGGTACATAATTTTTATTTAATTAAATTATAATGTCTATATTCTCTATCTCTCATGATAATTTTGATACAGTTATATAAGACGTGATAATTAATATACGATAATAATTAATAATAATTATAATATAATATTTATTAATACGAAATTTCGGTATAAAACGCATATTAATTACACCAAATAACACATTAAAATACAGTTTAACACATAACTCTTAACATAAGAGAAAGGAAACTTTGTTTACATTGCGAGTGCATTCTCAACAAGGTCATTAACGTTTAAAATACGTAATACATATTAGGAACAAATAAATATGTAAAAATTGATATCTTACAATAAAAACAGCAGCTGAATTTTATTTATCTTAAATATAATAAATATAACTTTTGGGAGTTGCAATAAAAAATTAGATTTAAAAATTTTGTTTGTATATTTTGATACATAGAATTGAATGACTGTCCAACAGTTGAATATGTTATAGTTAAAGCGCATGATGAATTACTGTCAACTTTTCACCCATCCGAATGAAACTGAATTTTTTTTTAATCAGTTAGAAGAATGAGATTCACTTTAAGAAGAGTCAAAACGCATTTAAATTAAATTGATTAAATTTCAAGTTGCCCCTTTGGTTACATATCAAAATGTTAAAATCTCAGCGCTTTCTGTTGTTAACCCCATCTTTAAAACATATTGCATATTCAAATGAAAGGTATTAATATATGAAGTTAGGAAATAAAGTTAAAAATTACAATTATTGTATACAGACATTTGTAATTATTCAATAATTTTTTTTTAACAAATATGAATTAAAAAAGAGTGGAATATCAGTGTGTATATATATATATATACATATAATTTAATTATTTGATTGAAAAAAAATTCACTTTTTAATCACTTCCCAATTAAAATTGTGATATTCCTTAAAAGATACATTAATATTCAATTAAAGCAGAGAAAATTGCAGCAGTAACTTAGTCATGTCTCAAAATGAATCATAAAAACCACAAGAATTTTAAGAATGAAGTGCATATATTTATTAATTCAAGTCATCAACATTCAGCTTTTTCATTCATAAATTTATAATTTAAAAAAAAAAAAAAAAAAAAAAAAATTTTCTGGGGTATGAAACCTAAATTCCGAATAGACAAAAATATTTATGAATAATAATTTTAATCATGAAAATTAATAAGAAAACTGTCATATTAAAATACACAATTACTGTTCCTATAGATATGTCATACTATGTTACATATCCGCTTGAATTAGAACAACACATTGTGCTATGACATCATCCACTAGCAGATGTTGATTATTTTTTTTAATCCCATCAAAATTGCGCGCGCTGAATAAAAAAAAAAGTGAAACATTTTTACCTGTCAATGAAGTTTGTAGCGGGGTTGGCAGGAATTAAGTTATCCGCAAATCATAAATCCACAGGTAAGTACTGTCACCTTTCCCAAACCGAAAACGCGCACACAAATGCATGACACATTACAGAGAAAGGCCTCTTCCCTCTCTGACAAGATGACGAGTGCGACAGAAGGAACAGCCGAAAAAATTCGTTTGGTGAAACCATGCGCCCGCAACCACAGCTCGGAACTGCGTCGGTGGGTGCAACAAGTGCGCATGCGCGACGAGAGGCCCTTCCTCCCATTCCTTTGCAGCGGATAGAGAGAGACATGAGAGAATAGGGTTGCCACAGGAGTAAAGTTTTTCGCGTCTCCAGGGAAAAATTATCAGACTTAGATTACGTCTCAAGTTGTCTGGTGTGTAAAGATATTTACGCCAGGTAAATAATCGCGCAACGAGAAAAAGTAAATATTTTGGAGAAGCTTTCATTATATTTGGTTTCAAAATGTACTTCATGATTTTCGAAAAAGTAAAATATTAGTACTTAATATTTTATTTTTGCATTTCGTATTTTCAAAATCACAAAAATAATTACATTTTATAATACATATTTCACTGTACAAATAATAAATTTAATTTTAATAGTTTTATCCTTTGTTTAGACTATTTATCCTATGAACCAATCCTTTGTTTAGACAATTTAAAAATGATAAATCTAATGACACTTTTCCATTTTTGAAATTGTATATTAATAATATTTTAATCTTAATAATTGAAATAGCATTTGTATATAAAAATGTACATATATGTTCATTTTTATATAAAAATGCTATTTCAATTATTAATAAATGTTTTTTTTAATAATTGAAATTGAATTCTAGAATCTATGGATTTTAATTATTAATTCTTTAGATGAATTAAATTCTTAGCATCTATACTTTCGTTAATTAATAATTTATATTTTAATATAAAAATTAATAGTCGAGCAATTAACTCATTAAGTAAATTACAGAAATATAAATCTAATAGATATGTAATATTGACACCTGTAAAGTTTTAAGCATAAATGTTTCTTTTTTTTTTTTTTTTCAATTTTCAGATTTTATAATATAAATATATATATCATTATTTAAATAATAAACTTTATACGGGTTATAAATGTTATCGGGATTAATTTCACTGTGCAACGCGTAACGAACTTTCGTTAGAGATTGTGCCATTTAATCATTGATATTAGAGGCTGAGAACAAAAGTAATTAAAATAAATACTAATTAAAATGACTTTGGAATTAATAGTCCACTTATACTATGTTTGTAACTTAAATGACATAAGAAAGGTTTCGATAGTTCAAGTTAGTTTTACTGACGAACCTCTAGCTAGTGAAAACGGCTGATCAAAGGCATTTTAATCAGTCAAAATGCATTCATTCAACAAGAACGTCCAGCGATTGGTTGAATGTATATAATACACTCACTGATAATGTTAATTAGAGATTGATGAAACGTGATTTGATGCAATAAATATGAGACGAAAGAAAATGTCTTAATGCAGTAATAAAAAATAAATAAAAAGAAATGGTATGAAAACTAGCCTCAATAAAAACAAATTAGTTGAAAATAGAATATAAAGCATAAGTAATGGTTAACTAACAATTTAACTATTTCTAAGTTTCCGGAAAGAATCAAGAATTCTATTATTAAGAGAATTTTTGAGATTACAGAAATTTGCATTGTAATTTTTGTTTTTTGCTAGCAGCATTGACAATGCTTTGATTAATCTCACTATTGAGATTTGTTTCTCATTACGTTTATAAAAATAATTTATCAAACAAATTATTTAAGTTTTTAAAAAAACATTTTAATTTTTTAAAATTTGTTTAAATAAAAGAAAGTACTTGAATACTACTGTCTTTAACTTAAAGACAATAATTCATGACCACGACAATATATAATGATGATTAAATGATAAAAGTTCTGAAAAAGATCCCTTCCCCCACAAAATAAATAAGATGATTTATAAATTTATAAGATGATTTTTTTCAATCTATAGAAGGTTACATTAGCCTTAATATAATAGTTTATCTAAAAAATTGCTTAGATATATTGTGACAGCACACAAGAATCCATATAAGAGGTTGTTTTCATATATTGGGACAACATTCAGTTACTATATTCAAATAACCAATTTATTCAGAGACAATTTCTGCCCAGGCAAATAAATAAATAAATAATAAAAAAAACCCATTGTATTAGCATCTACAAATTATTGAATTAAAAAATAAATAAATAAAACGCAGCAAAATATTTTCTCTTCAATTATAAATAAAAGAGCTTTATGTTTTTCTTCGTTTCTTTAAGTAGTAATTCCCATTTTAATATAATAAAAGTAATTCTTACAAAACCAGTCTTATAAATTTAACAAAGATAACAGTAATAAAATGCTAGGTAGTGTAATGATCCTAAGGTATTTCGCAAGAAATTATTTTTATTATGGTTCTAATCTCCTACCTGACTTCGTATAGATCAAAAATGCATCCATGACTTCAAAGGACCATTATTTTTCACATGTAAAGTACTTTCGTTTTTGAATTGTGTAATTAAAATTTGACTATTAGTGCACAAAACCATGTATCTTCAAAATATAATAGTTAGGTTTAGTTCCAATGTATTTTTTCAAATGAAAACAATGAAGAAAAACAGAAAACATGTTTAAAGAAGCAAATGTAAGTTAAAAAAAATTCCATTTTCTTTCCTTTTGTGGCCAGATTCGCGATACCTGTTTAATATGGCAACCCATAAAAAGGCGAAAGAGGGTAACGAAAAAAAAAAAAAAAAAGTAGACATAAATATGACACGTAATAGGCAATGTAATAGAAAAAGAAAAGTAGAAAACAAAACTGATGGCTTCGTTCTCGTTGCCAACTTAAAAGTAATAATGGAAAAAAAAAATGACAATAATGGCAAGCGAAAACGAAGCAACGTCCTTGAAACCTTCGAGAAAAACCGGTTTTTTTTTTTTCTCTGGATATTTATTTCGACTCATTTATAAGTTGGTCAAATGGGGATGAAACATCTGTACTTTCATTATTATCGTCGATTAAAAGCATTGTCTTAATGTGAAGGAGAGGGGAAAAAAAATGAGAATATATCTATTCTAAAACTGCTTTCTGCACCCCCTTCTCATGAGATACCACTGAAAATTTGATTCTAAAGAATGATAATTTTAGCGACAGTGAGCTGTAGTTGATTGACTCCTTGTTGATATGCTAAGCACCGATCACTTTTTTCTTTCTTTTTTTTTTTTTTTTTTTTTTTTTGAAGATAAAAATGGGGAAAAGGTTGTTAGCTTTTTAGCTCACGTGCGAACGGCATCGGTAATGGCAGAAGGAGATAGAAGGTTAAACAACTACTTAGAAATTTTAGTCTTTCAATTCATATGATATCCTGCTCACAAGTTAATTACAAGAAGAAAATAAATGTTTTCAATAAAAGTGACAACAAATTTAAGCATGAAAATATTTGAGATTAGATTTGAATATATCAAGACTAAAGTATTATTTTTTACATTAGTTTTTCATAGTGATTTCTTCAAGAATTTGATCTGAAATTAGAGAAGGAGCCAAATATATTAATGGGCACAGTCAGAAAAAATTGTTGTTGTTACTTAACTCAGGTTGTCTAGCTAGGCTAGACAACCTCCATAAAACTAAAAATATCTAAAAAATAAGATGGGTCCCGACGGACATCGTCTTTTTTCAAATTTAAGCATATTAAGATGTGGACTATTGATTGATTATAACTAATGATTAAGCAAGAATACATAATTTTAGGAAGAGTGATTACAGTAAAATGAAACGTTAACACCATTGATGGAAAGAAAAGACGATACATTGGATTATTTTCAATGAAAGTAGTAGTAATCAATATTTGCATTTTTTTTCAAAGATTCAAATTCAAATTTTATTGATAATGTGATGGGAATAATAATGAAAATATGAACATCTAGATATATAAAAAAAGTGATATTATCTATTGAAATATCTTTTAATAAAGCCTCACTTTATTAGTGCCTTATAAAAAATTTACTAAATAAATGATATTTCATGTTTCTAACGAATTTTCAACGATATTTTTTTACTCAACAAAGATTATATAATTTTTATGTGACAACTTTGACAAGAAATTCGATCGATTTTTTTTTATAAATTAATGATTCGTTAATCAATTCTCCAACTAAAAAATCGAATGCTTTCAAAGTGATAATTTTATGATTGCTCAAGAGATAGTCTTATATAGATAATTCGTTCTTTTATTTGGTATATAATCTAGAATTAATCCTCTATATTTAAGTATTGATTAAGCAAGAAAGAAGAGGCGATACATTGGATTATTTTCAATGAATATCAAAAATACGCATTGAACTAATTAAAGTAATTTTAAACAATATCTAATAAATTGATTTAGATTTTAAAAGAATGTAATCAACTCAAAATGAATAAAAATATTTATTTTGCAATGTGCACAAACATTGAGGATTACAATAAATAGAGTGTTTTGGATAAACGAGTACGAAATATCAGGAATATTATGCAGAATTACGAAGAAACGATTACAATTAAATTAACATCAGAAACAAATATTGCTTAAAAAATCAAAGTTATAAATAATTTGAAATTGTAAAGTTGAAAAAAAATAATAAAAAACAAGGAAAAATATATGGAAAATAGATATTTAATGTAAAACCAAAGATAAAATATCATTATTCAGAAACCAAAAATTGCAGTATTGCAGCTGAATTATTTTACTACACTCTTAGTGGCAACAAGAAATTAGTTACCATTGAATGGCAACAATAATAAGGAATAGAACTCCACCTGATATGAAATGAGGCACCAAAATGCTATTTCATCGAATTAAACGCTAGTTATTGAGTTATACATAATTTTTCAAAATACATAATAATTAGTTTATACATAATTTTTCAAATATTCTTTCTCATAGAGCTCTGTTATTGATGATACTGCAGTAAATAATTTTCAGCGCAAGTCAAAATTTGTATTTTTTTCCAAAAACAATGACAATTTTTTAATATCAGTATGAAAAAAATACAGTTAGTTTGTATATGGCAATAAGTCGCCTTAATGATTTAAAAATTCATGTTTTAAGCATGAAACGTTTGAAAAATTACCTATGATTATTAAGGAGAAGGAACATTCTTTCTATATACAATGCTTTTTCTTCACAGAAAATATATTGAAAATGTTTTTAAAAAAAGGAATTCTTCGCTTTATTTTTTTCTTTTAAAAAATTGATCTTGTCTTATGTTATCTTATTTCAGTACCCATAGTTTGACAAATTTTCATAAGAGTTAACTTATGTAATGTGAAAAAATAAAATATGATGTTTGGAAAAATACCAAATAAAATTTATTAATATACCCCAATATTGTGAATTCTATAAATTGCCTCGCTTCCTGGCTAAACAGTAAAGTTCATAATATTGAAATATTTTTTTTCCAAGAAATTTTCTTATACATTACATTTTATCAATATATATATATATATATATATATATATATATATATATATATATATATATATATATATATATATATATATATTCTATGTTTGTTCCTAAAATACATGAATATGAAAAAAGGCATATTCTTTATTTATTTGACAAAAATTTCTAAAAAATGAAAATTTCCAAATATATTTCAATTTAACACTTTAGCTAAATAATAAAGTATTAAAGAAATAAAATGATTAAGTAAATATAGAGTAACAGAATGATTAATAAATATCTAATTTTGATATCAAATGTAATCAAATTCATGTTATCAAATGAACATGCTTATAATTATATTTCTCAGATGATATTTCCTTTAGAGTTTCTCTAAAGCGCAATTTCATCTGGTTTTTTAAACAATTAATATCTTCTTACATCTTCAAATATAAGGAGAAAAATTATTATTTTAATTTGAGAATGTGAATTCTGAGATTTACTTATTCTTATTCTTAACTGTCAACATTCAAGACAAGATATAACGTCAGACAATCAATAGAAAACATGCTTTCAATTAATTTATAACATATTTTGAATTTATAACACACATTAATTGTTCTGTTTTATAATTTTTATTATCACATTGAAAATAAATAAAATTTATTTAAAATTTAAGAGCTCCGAATTTCTAGTTCTCAATATTAATGCAATGACTTTCCCAATACATACAAAGTAAAAACCATAAGAATATAATGCATTATTCATAACACCATCTGATTAACATTTCATAAAAAACATGAGTATTGAGATATACATTTTGGATCCGCATCTATAGTTATGAAATTTCAGCATTCAAGGTTGGGCTATTTTAAATTATTGAATCTGGTAAAACAGTACGAGATTTAAACCCTAATTACGTTGCCAATCTTAGAAAAGAAATGAACGGAAAGAAATATCATAAATATTTCTGAAAGTTCAGGGTTCGCTTTATGTATGAGGATTTATCAACTTATTTCTATGCATTCCACATAAAAACGAAATGCTATTTTTTTTTTCAAATAAAAAAATGCAACTTAGAATAACTGACCTCCCTAGGAAGATCTCGGGTGGCACCGTGGGGGGTGTGATGCACATTCCTATAACTTGAAGAAATATATTAAGAAAGATATTCGGCCCATAAGGACGCTTAACCATTAAGCAGTGTTCAAAACATGTAAACTCATATGAGCAAATTCAAACCATCTGGGGGTGCTGGTAAAAATAAATCTCAGAAGGTTGCCAATTTGACAAGAGATACCAACGAACAAAACTAACCAATTATAATGGGCTATATAGAGACTGTGATTTTCTGTTTAATTGGAATAATATTAATACCACCAGAAGAAGAAATAGCAGCTGGAGGTGGAGGAATCAGCTGAGTTTTGAAATCTGCCTATAAAAATTGAAAGGAAGATGAGGTTCAAGTGAGTACTCCTACGACAACCGGTTCGATCTTGTTCTTTTTAATATGAAACTACAAGAATAATTTTATTCCGACTAGTGGGTGGGATGATGGTAAGAACGAATCCACGAATTTTATACTCACTCTGTTTGGATGCGCAGTAGTGTAACGATGCACAATGTTGTTGTTCAATACTTATCAACAAAAATAAAAATCAAAACAATACAGCTTTCCAATTTTTTTTTACAGAAAAATATGACAAATTATTTAAAAATAAAATTCAATTACATTTTTTTACTCTTATTTAGTTTAATTTATATTATATAGTCTATAAATATTAATAATTTGGAATTCTAGAAGCTTCCTTTGGATTCAGTTTCTTCAATTGGAGGTAGGATGATATTTTTATTTAGATTAATTATTAACATAATTGTCCTAATGTGATATTTTATGTATGTAATTTCATTATTAAATTAGTCAAATTACTTTAGTCGGTGAACACGCAATTTTCTGAAAGGTATGTACTATTCTTGCATTTGATTTTATTTATATGGAAAGAAATGACTAAACATATGTAAATTCATTTCGATTTGAAATAAAAATTGTGAAAAACGTTTTTAATCTTGAACGTATGTCGTATATTTTTCATGAAAATATTCGTATAAAAGTACTAAAAACAAAAAAAATATATAAAGGCAAACTTAAAAATAATGGTTAAAATGCGGAAGTAAAAATTCAAATATAAATAGTTACCAGTTATTTATTTATTTGAAAATGTTATATATTATATACATATATATTTCATCTTAAATATAAAATGAAGACATACCAATCTTATCAGAACTTAAAGTAATTTACATATAGCTTTCTAACTAGTAGCATTTATATGCAATAAAATTAATGTATATTGCTATAAATGAAAATATTACAGTACAATGCACACCATAAATATGCAGATGTAAAATTTTGATATTTGATTAACATTTTTACTGTATTAAAATAGATGCGTAAAAAATTTAAATTTTCTTTCGTCTTCCCAATTTAAGGAGAAGATTTTAAAGTTGTATCTTTTTCAAAATTCAGAGAAATGAAAGTTTTTGATTAAAGGATTTAATTTTCTTTTTTTTTTTTTTTATACATATAATGCAATTTTTGTTCCGTTTCAGTTTATCTGGAAGTTATTTTCTTTCCTAAAAATTATATATATATATATATATATATTTTTATCTTAGGAGGAAATTCCTCTTCATTAGAAAAATATTTTTTTCTTTTTCGCTTAAAATTTTTTAAGAAAGAAAATAAAAAGATAAAACTTAAACGGAAGTTATATATATATATATATATATATATATATATATATATATATATATATATATATATATATATATATATTACTCTTTATAAATATAATCTTTACTCTTTCAAATTTTGGGAAAATTTCAAGGTAAAAATGTGGTGGTATATCAGGGAGTTTTCTGAAATTTTCATATTTTCAACCAAGAATGTTTGTATATATCTTGAAAATTAAAATAATGGTAAGATATATATTAATTTATTGTAAAAAAGCCATTTTAATATTATTTATACAATCAAAAGTTATCAAGAGTTAATTTTGTATGATATTTACTATTATTATTTGCATTCCGCTTAGGGTCACATTTTTGTATTATTACATGTAGGAACAGAACATGTATAAATGAATATGATGATTTATTAAATACTTTGCTTCAAAAGCAATCTTGGAATCATCCCGAGTATTTCAACTCCATAAATGTAAAAATAATTTCAGTTTTTTCAGCAAATTTCATTGAAATAAATCAGTTTTATAAAAAAAAATAAAAAAAAAAAAATACAAAAAAAAGCACGATGACATTAAGAAATTAAAAGTAATATCGATAGAAATTTTCAAATGTTTTTTCAAAGAAGAATGTTTTTTTCCCCTCTTTTTGAGAAGTGTTTTCCCAGCTGTAACTAATGACGAAGCTGCGGTGGAAGTTGAATGTATTATTTTCAATATTTACTGCTTGGATTAGAAAATTGCATCATTAGACGTTCGTATCTCGATTCGGAGAACTCTGACATTTCCATAGTGCAACGTTCACGTACAAATATTCATATAGCACTGATATAAATTACAAAGGTAGTAATATATATAAATATATATTTATATCTTCATAAATAAAACTTTTTTATTATTTATATGTATAGATATAAATATATATTAAATTATGGATAGAAATTTGGCGATCACATAAAACTTTTTTTATTTGATCGCCAAATTTTTATTCATAATTGAGTTAAGAACAGCAATATATAATTGGGTGAAACTTATATTAGAGTGTTGATGCCTGACTAACTGGAATGCAGGAATTATGACCACCTCAAGAATAATAGGTGTGTGGTTTTTTTACTCCTATATGAAATTGACACCTGTATGTAATCGCGAGGAGTGAATCATTTCACATCTTATACCCTTTTCTTCCGAAATTCTCACAGAATACTTTTTTATATAGAAATTTTTTCTATTTTTCAATTTTTAAAAAATAAAATTTTTGTTTGCCCATTGTAACGAACGTGTAGTGGTTTGATTTTTTTGGTGTATATATATATATCTATATATATATGTATATAACTTTTAAATAAAAAAAATCAGAGCTAATATAGACTATAAGAAAAAATAATGCTAATAGCTAACTAGGAAAATGAATGCGCCATTTAACATATCAAAACTAATACTTTTGAAAATAGTTTGTTTAGCATCTGTGTCAAAATAAAATCAAATAAACTAAGTGTGAGTAAATTCGAAAATTAGTATAATATATTCAGGAAAAGTTCTTTTTTTTTTTTTTTTTTAATGTTTATTAGATGTTTAGATATTGGAAAGAAAAATTTATCATTTCTCTCGTCAATTTTAACTATGCAAATGAAATTCCTATTCTTATTCGAAAAATGTTTGTTCTATGATAAAAAAAAGAAGAAAAAAAAGATGATCTCGGTAAAATGTTCTTTTTGTGTAAAAAAAAAAAATCTTCTGACTAAGTGAAGATTGTAATTTATAAGATGTATTAAAACTTTAGAAATTACGGGAGAAACAGAGCATTTAATAATAATTTTATTTAAAAAAAAAGGAACGAGAATCTTAAAGTAAATTAAACAAACATTGTAAGCATCAAAACTTTTAGCAAATCTTTATTATAAACAAAACAAAAGGAAACTGAATGCTTTATTATTTAATTTCATTCCTTTTTCATGATATATTCACCACTTTCTCCTATTAGAATAAAATAATGTGCTAAATAAAATTAACATAAAGCAGCTTTTATAATTTTCAGATAGAAGTTCAATAATAACTAGTTTTAAAAAAAGCATGACTATAATATGATTGTGATTAAATTTATAAAAATAGCATGTTTTACAAAACTTACACTAATAGCGATTAAAACTGCACATATACACAGTTATAAATGTAATTCTTCTTAACTTTTCTCCGTAATTTCATATTTTATTTTCTTATCTCATTTCAAGCGAAAGATTTAAACAAAAAATTCTTATTTATTTAAGATTATCCTTTAGAGGTAGCTATTTCCTTTAAATCAGTATCATCGAATTACGAAAAGTTAATATACATATAGCACAAATTAGAAAAAAAATCTTTCTTCAAATGTTTAATGACGCTGAGAATTAAGAACTTTATTTATTTGATTGTTATAGCTTTTTATATCTAGGAATTTTATATAGCTTTCGATTTTTAGGATTTTTTTATTTATTGTTAGAAATTTTTATATAACATTCTTATTTCAAAAAGAAATGATTAAAGTATAATTAATTTGAAATATTTAGTTTCAGAAATTAATATGCTCATCTCTTACATAATTGACAATTTTTTGAATGTTAGTATCTTACAAATACTGGTGAAACTTTTATAAAAATTGTTTAAAAAAACGGTTGTAAAGAAACAGGATTGCTCTTTGTTCTTATACCCCATGATTTTCCAGAAGATTAAAATTATTTCTAAATTACTTTGAGCTCTTAAAACAATAAACGAAGTAATGGTGACATCTTTTTGAAAGACTTATTATATTTTTTGAAAAAACTAATGACTGTCAAAGAAAGCACCCCTCGGTAAATTATCATTTGACTGCATTTTTTTTTTTTGAAAATTACTTTCAAGTTGTTGGAAAGTATTACAATAAACAGCATAGCAGATTTAGAAATGTTTCATCTAAAAACTTAAAAGGTTCTGCATATAAATGCTTTAAAAAGTCCAAAAGAACATAACATTCAAATTAATCTATCAAAATTAAAATAATAGAAACGATAAATTTTTTGAACAGATTGACGCAACACTTATTTTACTTGTTTATATTTCACATATTTCAATTTCACTTTATTTTTCAAAAAATGGAATTATTGCTGTGCCAATCGAAAACGAAATCCCGTTTTCAAGCCAATAATTTTCGAATATTCATCAAGACTAGCAATATTTTCCTTTTGAAATTTTTTAACATTTCAATGTGATTTAGGAATAAAAAAGATTTCTTCTTCAAAGTCAAACATTTCTTGGAAGATTTTCATTGATTGCTTTAGTAACTCATAAATACAAATTTAATTCTTTAAAAGTTCTATTTTATTTTTAATTAAAACTTCTTTCGTTCAAATTTAGAAGCATTAATCAAATGATGAATTTCATTTCACAGAAGTAAATATTTAACTTTTTTTATAATATCTCCTTTAGCGAATTCTTTAAATATCGAATACATGAACTGAAATGTAATACGCGAAAAAGAGCAGCCACGATTACCAAACTTGCTAGGTTTTCCCGCATCACCTGAAGAGAAGATGAGTGAAATATTTTTTTTTTATGTCTTTTCATAAACTTAGAGAGTCGAAGCCAGGAACCTTGCCACCCACCGCGCCAAGGTTATACTTGTTTATTCAGTGGATTCATGAACTATCAAGGTCACTTGAAGAAACTCGGCAAGTCAATGATCAATTACTTTTAATGATGAAAGCAGCGAACGAATCAGAGGGCAGCTACAAATTATCTATCCTTAGAAACAAATATGATCTTCTATCAGGTTGAGAACATTTTAAAGAATTCTAAAATGACACGCAATTCTGAATAATATTAGATAAGGCTTAATATATAAAAAAAGAATGAGTATTGTCGTGAAATGTATGCCTATGCAGTAACATGAACTTGCAATCGTTTATTTAAAATATCATATTGCAAAATAATACGTGTATACAATTCTAATCGTTTGAAATAAATTCAGACAAGGATAATTATTTTATACATAAAAGTAGACACAAATAAATTTGCTTTACGCTGTTTTTTACATTTATACAAAACGTTTCCTTATCTTTTTGAAATTGCAAACCATAAAAATCAAAATGTTTGGTATAGTAAAATATTTCTGAAATCTATACTTGTCCTATTAACTAGATATTTGATCCAGAAAGAATAATAGAATTTAAATGAAACGTGTATTAAGGGTAAAAAGATCCTAATTAATCGTTTGTATAAGATATCATATTACAAAATAATGCGTGTATACAATTCTAATCGTTTGGAATAAATTCAAACAAGGATAATTATTTAATACATAAAAGTAGACATAAATAAATTTGTTTTTACTCAGATTTTTACATTTATAGGAAACGTTTCTTTATATTTTTGAAATAGCAAACCATAAAAATCAAAATGTTTGGTATAGTAAAATATTTCTGAAATCTATACTTGTCCTATTAACTAGATATTTGATCCAGAAAGAATAATAGAATTTAAATGAAACGTGTATTAAGGGTAAAAAGATCCTAATTAATCGTTTGTATAAGATATCATATTACAAAATAATGCGTGTATACAATTCTAATCGTTTGGAATAAATTCAAACAAGGATAATTATTTAATACATAAAAGTAGACATAAATAAATTTGTTTTTACTCAGATTTTTACATTTATAGGAAACGTTTCTTTATATTTTTGAAATAGCAAACCATAAAAATCAAAATGTTTGGTATAGTAAAATATTTCTGAAATCTATACTTGTCCTATTAACTAGATATTTGATCCAGAAAGAATAATAGAATTTAAATGAAACGTGTATTAAGGGTAAAAAGATCCTAATTAATCGTTTGTATAAGATATCATATTACAAAATAATGCGTGTATACAATTCTAATCGTTTGGAATAAATTCAAACAAGGATAATTATTTAATACATAAAAGTAGACATAAATAAATTTGTTTTTACTCAGATTTTTACATTTATAGGAAACGTTTCTTTATATTTTTGAAATAGCAAACCATAAAAATCAAAATGTTTGGTATAGTAAAATATTTCTGAAATCTATACTTGTCCTATTAACTAGATATTTGATCCAGAAAGAATAATAGAATTTAAATGAAACGTGTATTAAGGGTAAAAAGATCCTAATTAATCATTTGTATAAGATATCATATTACAAAATAATACGTGTATACAATTCTAATCGTTTGAAATAAATTCAGACAAGGATAATTATTTTATACATAAAAGTAGACACAAATAAATTTGGTTTACGCTGTTTTTTACATTTATACAAAACGTTTCCTTATCTTTTTGAAATTGCAAACCATAAAAATTAAAATGTTTAATATAGTATAATATTTCCGAAATCTATTTCGTCATATTATCTAGATATTTGATCTAGAAAGTATATTATCATTTAAATAAAACGAGTGATGAGATACTAAGGGAAAAAAGTCCTAATTAATTTAGTGAATAATATTCTTATGCTAAAATAATTAATACAAAAATATTTTTATGGGTTTGAAAAATGAAACCAAATATATTTCTTGTCTATTGCATTACATGAATAAAAAATAGCAGCTATTAAAATAAATATGGATGTCAGAAGTATATATATATATATATAGAGTCCATCAAATAAAAAATATAGATTCCAACTTTAAACATGAAAATAAAAGTTTAAATGCAGATTTCTGAACTTAGAGTCCTTGGCCATTTAGAAAGCTGAGGTTATTATATGACAATAATTAAAAAAACTCTAATTTTTTGTTAAAATTTTTTTCACACTTTTATGATTCACTTTTATAAGTCTTAAATGCTATGTTCTAAATACTAAAGTTAGGTTCATGTCGAGCTTGTTTATTTAGAAATTCACACATCTAGCTCTCAATTGTTGTCAATTGTCTGCAACGCGTACTATAAATTAAAAGATACATGAAATATTTTTATATAAATTATACAAAATAAATTTTTAAAGATTTTTTAAAGAATAATTATATAAAATAATAATTCTTTCAAAATAGCTGATTTTACTGCAAAAGTTAACGTATATTTCTGTACTAAAAGAAAGCTGATTTACGTTTTTTCAAGTATTTCTATTAAGTATTATTTAGTTTACAGCTAATGTTTTGCACTGTTTTTCAAAATCAGGTTTTTTACATAATCAGTCTTTGGTACTATCATTCTATTCACAGCAAAGAGTTATGTTTTCTTTAAAAGGAACAAGCTTCTTATTCTTATGAAAAAACTTAATCATGTATCATTTAAATTTGTTATTTCTGTGGCTTTCATTATAGACGCGCATTTACCATTCAAATATAATAAATAATTTTAATCTATTTTTTTTTCCGATCTGATTACATAATTTCTCAGTTTCATTTTATTCTTTAAATTAAAAATGACTAATTAAAATCACGTATAAATGAAAATTTAAAAATAAGAATCGAAAAGTTTCGGAGACTAAAACTGAAATCTTAGAGCATTTTTTAGTCTTACATTTTCTAAGAACAAATTTATCATTTAAAGTTAATGCATGAAATTGTATACATTTATTGAATGTTAATCATCATATATATATATATATATATATATATATATATATATATATATATATATATATATATATATAATAAAATATAATAATTTTTTCCTTAATTAAATAATTTTTAATAATTATTTGACTTTAAAATGATTTTTTACTTTGTTTTACAATAAATTTTAAAAGTAAATTCTCAAGTAAAATGAGTTAATTTCACAACTTAATTAAAAGAATTTTTGGGAGAAAAATGTGAAAGGAAATTTTATCAATGTTTGATAAAATTACATACTTTAAGTTACCATAAAAATATTGCAACATTTTTCATTTAATTATTCACAGAACTTATTCTTAATAGAGGCGGTATTTTTCATTTAATTACCATTTCGAATTAAAATCACAAAGCTGAACTTACTTTTGAAGAAGGCAGCAAGCATATGATTATCTGGATAATCTTCCAACTGAGTATCAATTAAAATTACTGTAAAATAAAAATAAAATTATAATTAATTGCTTGAAAAGTAAAGTTAACATTAATAAAAAATTAACGCCGCTATTTATGAATATATCTATATAAATACTTTATTTTTTAGAAGTAAAAAATGTTAAAAGTGAATAAAAGCAAAATAGATGAATAACTATTATAATTATATATATATATATATATATATAATAAGTATAAACTTCTCTTGAATTAAAAAAATTTGGATGATTATGGGAAATAGAGGAATTGTAAGTAATTATCGAAGAAGTAAGAATATTGATGGCTTCAGGCCAATTATGACAAATTTAAGAAATTTTGAAAGAATAATTATATAAGTGTGAAGGAATACATTCATTCGTACTTATTGAATAAAAATATTTTTTTATTAATCTATTTTTAAGGTTACTAAATGCTTAGCAATATTTTAGAACGTCAAAAATATACATAAATGATTTCATATTTTGAAAAAAATGACAGTCAAGTGTTTAGAATTCTTTCCCGCAAAACTTATCGCTTAAGTGAGAAGAAAATTACACGATCAGATGTCAGGAGAGATTATATATTTCTATTGTACCTATTTATTTCTAGCTGAAATACGTTATAAAACTGCTGAAGTTCTCTCAAACTCTTATATAAATGAGATATTGATAGATTTCAGCTGCCTATTAATAACTTTCAGTATAATGAATAAAAATCTACCATTTAAAATTTATCTTTTAACCTTTTTTATTTGATACTCATCATCCCTTTGCCTTTTACTTATATTTTAATTTTTGCTCATGTATAAATGTATATCCACTAAAAGAACAATTCTTTCGCTTTACAAAACCAATAATTTTAGCTATTAGTTTTAGAATCTTTACCATAACAACAATTTGATGCATTATTTTGTTGCATTTTTGTCAATTCAGACTTCTGTCGTTGAATGATTGGGAAACATGACAATTTCCATTACGTTACATTTCGATAACTTTTATGTTTTCACCAACATGTAGTATTTTCGAACGTTTTATTTACATTAAAACTTTTCTTTTTTTTCACGAGTTGTTCTAAGAGTAATGTACGCGTATTCCTTGCGACCTTCTGAACAAATATATTTTCTTTCAGAATGTATTGTTCCTTGTCTTAATATTCTCTTTTTCATAATTTTATCTCGATTTCTTGATATGTTTGGCATTGTTTTCAAGTTTTTTTTTTAAAAAAAACCACACTGAAAATATTTGAATGTTTTTGATTATAAATCTTTATATTATAAGGAGAATTCTCCTCACATTTACAGACATTGTTGTAATAAATATGAAATTATATAATTTGTTTTTATTCAATAAATTGCTTTAAGTTTAAATTTACTGTCAGTATTTACATTTATTCTATTCTGATTTTTACATTCGTTTTTTCTGCTTTCAAGGGTTACAATTTTTACTTATAGTTTCCTTCTTAATCTATATTAGATTGTTTATTATCTAGTTACGGGTATTTTAGGAAATAATTGTTATTTATTATTACACTTATATTATCTTTGCTATATTGTTTTACTGGTAATGAAATCTTGCTTAAAATTCCATTTCATAATCAATATCTGAAGTGAGTCGAGTATAATATGTTATTAGACAATTTCTCTTTAAGCAACTGAATGCCAAATGATATTTAAATGCAGCGGAAAATGTAATTAGTCAAATCTCATTGTATGTAGTTATGCTGACTCTTTTACACGTTGTAGCTCTCAGAACCACATGTTTAAGGTGCTGTCTGAACTCTTATTAGATTTATATAATTTCTAATATTTAAAAAAATATTTGAAACGTAACTATTGAAAAAATTGTTTGTCAAATTAGTTACTTCTAGTTGTTTAGGTTTTTTGTGAAAAATTCTCTTCCTTCAATAAACACTCTTAGAGCTTTTGAGCTCAAATATGTAGCCTTTTTGTTATAAATTATTTTTAATATTAAGCATTTCGAATATTATTACATTTAAATTATGATTTCTAATACGTCAACAGAAGACGGTATTATTTTATTTACAATTAAAGCAGTTGAAAGCCACCTTCATTTGTTATAGAGGAGAATTATGTTATTCAATGCGCTAAATTTCTCATGCGAGAGTAATATTGAAGATTTACAATAAAAATTGCTAAAATAATTAATAAAAAATTTCAATAATTACTGAAAAAAAATAGAAAAATCATTTAAACTTATTAAAGATAGTGAAAAATATAAATTATCTTACTTGTTCTAATTACAGTATTTAAATTTCTAATATAAATTTTGTTTTCTAAGAAGAAAAATAAAAGAATATTTTACGTATCAATGTATATATTTTTTTAGAAAATTTTATTTAGTTATGTAACGATTTCATATTATTAATAACATACAACAATTTTAAAAAGAAGAGGCAAATAAAATCAGCTGGATGTTTATTTTTGCTTGAAAATAAGAAACTTAAGCTTTAATAATATTTCTAAAAAGTCTTCATTTGGTTTGCTAGAATTAGACTCGATTGTAACTAATTATTAAATTCGTAAAATAGTTTTGAGAGATCTCTTATATGTAATTTATTGCAAAATCAAATCGACAAGATTTTTAAACTCGATGTAAAATCTTTGCATAAAAATACCAGTCTGAAATATGACTTAATGGAAAATATTACAATTCATCTTTCTTAAATCGATGTATCAACTTTTATCAACAACATTCAACAGTGTTGGTATGTATTTCAGAGAAATATTTTTCAATAAAAGTCAATTCTAGCTGTCTATTTATTTGCCGACAGTATTTCGAAAGATGCGAGGATCGAGTAAATACTTGCACATTTTCCCCGTCTGCTGTTATAGAAAACAACCACCAGACATTTTACGCAACAAAAAGACATTTAACAACTTCAAAGTCGGCTCGCTTTGACCTCTTTGAAATTTCTTTTGTCTTCAGTTGAGTAGTAGACAAAATCCTCCGAAAAGATGTCTGCGTTTTAAAACAATATTATAAAATTTGAACCTTTTCGCAAGAATTTTAATTTTTCGCTGTGTTTGGATGTGCAATTCATTTCCCAACCAAGAAGCATGAACATATTAAAGGAGAATTTATTTCTTTTTTCTCTTTTGCTTTGGGCAAATTTTGTACGAAAAATTTATTTTAGATTAAACCTTGAAGTTTCTTGTAGTTATAAATTTTATGTAATATAAAAATATGCTCTTGTGCGAAAATGTAAAACTTCTCAAGTCGCTTTTTTAATAAGAACTTTCAGAATTACGATCAGGCCGAGGCAGCAATTTGACTGAAACGTCAATAATATCGATAGAAATAGTCAATAAAAATTTAAATAAATGAATTTAGATAGTTTTATTTAACTAATTAAAATGTAAATTTTTTATTCATATTTTTTTCTAATTTTTTGTTAAAATATAAATATTTACATTGTCATATAACTTTTTCCTCAAATTATTGAAATTTCGTCTTCTATTAAAATTAATAAATATATTTTGCGATTTAATGAAATACAATTAATTTAAAAATAATATAAAGGATTAGTAACAATAAAATTAAAACTTTAAAAACTTGTTTTTAAAAGCAGAATACTATTGCACTAATAAAAGATAGAAATAAAATTACAGCATTATTATTTATATCAAGGAAGTGTATTTGACTACATTAATTATAATGTTTCTGTAAAAGAAGAATATCAAGATGTTTCTTTAGTGTATAACAGTACTGTGATTGTATTTGTTTTTCAGCACTTAAGTAACACAGTATGTTGCATTTGTTGCTTTATGGTCACTTTTTATGTATGAGGCTTGATGTATATAAGGATTTGCTGATTAAGAAAATTTCAAACAGTCGGAGGACCTATACAGGAATTAGAAATTGAACACAAGAATTGTTAAATTAAAGGCCAAAATGTTAACCAATCAGCCATCTCCTCGTTCAAGTAGGTTACGGATTAGTTTTGTTTTCATTCTAACTATTGTTTTGTGATTTTTAAGAAAACTAGTTATAAGAAAAAAATGCACTTAAAATTCCAATTCTGTTTATATGAGTCTAAGAGCTATTGAAAATATTATGGATGCCTTAAAAAGAAGTATATATAAAAGAAATTGTCGATTGGAAATATCAAAATTCTATAAGGGAATTTGAAAATAAAATTCTGCATCGGTTATCTAAGCACATATATTTTCACGGTTTTGATTTCGATGTGACATTTTTTTATCCGAAGAATAAGAAAAACAGAAACCTTCTTCGGAAAGGTAAATCATTTCTGATAGTAATGGATTGATATTTGATGGACTATAAGTTGCTGTTGAATCCTTCAAGCTGCATTGGTGCCACATGAAAAAGCGGTAACTAGTTTTGATTTTTTTAAATATTAGTTAAACATTACTTGGAGTATGAATTACGGAAAAATAAATGTTTCTATGATTTCAATCCTTAAATTAAGCAATTTTCTATTTGTAAGTTTTACAAAAAGCTTGAAAATTTTGTCCAAGATAATTTTTATTCGTGGATTTTGATAGTATAGCTGAATTTTTATCTCCTAAATCATTGTATCATACGTTTATAAGTACACATACCACTTAAAATGGTTAACCTTGGTCTCATTTTTTATTTATAGCAGTGCTGTTTTGCAGTGGTGTCGCAGAAGCAAAATCGTATTGAGCATTCCACAAATAGTAACAAACACAAGAAAAGCTTTTTATCATTTTTATTTATTACATCAAAAGTATGCATAATAAGTCTAAAAGGATTAATTTTCACAAATCTTTGAATACATTTAGGGTTAAACATAATATTAAAATTAATTAACTCCTTTGAAAGTCTACCTTTAAAATTAGCAGTTACATCCATGTTTTTAGGTTAGAAGTGAGAGTGTTACATTAAATCAACTGAATTAGTTTCAAAATGGTTGTTCGGCAAAATCTATGTCATTTAATTCTTTATTCTATTTATACATGGAATTGTTCTGAAAAGGCTTTGTTTTTAAGATAGGTGGTAGTTCCAAGAACTTTCGGATTGGATATTATTTCTCAGTAATAGTAATGTAATTAATGATCATAGTCGAACAATTTGAAGCATCATAGCAGAGGTTTAGTAATATGTAATGCTAATTACATATACACAAGCAAAATTACGTATAATATTATATGCATTGCGAAAAGCTGACGTTTCTTCAATTTTATACTATGAAGAAGTTTACTAAAATGGCACCAGAATTTTTTTTCCCTATTATTTTCGTATCATGAAGTATTTGTTATTAGGTTGTCAAAATACTGTAAAATCTTAAGAATTTCTTCTCTATCAATCTTTTTTTAAATCTTTTTTTTTTCAAATTGTTTTATTAAAATTTGAAATGCATTTAAGAACAAAGCTTGAATTCAGAAAAATTATAGACTATTAGAAAAATAATATAGAAAAATATTTATCATCACCGACAAATTTATGTAAGGTAAAAACTTAAAATGAAATTTTTTCAATTCTTATAGAAATATACAACAATGCACATTGCATGTACGATTTATTATAGGCCCAAACAGTTTTCCATATTTTCAATGTTAGCTTTGAAATTTTTTCCGAATTCAAGTGCGTTTTTCGAAAAGAATAGTTCACTAAGTTTATATTTACTTTAATTTTTGAAATAAGTGTATCTATGATTTTTTTTAGCACGAACACTCTTCGGGGGAATTGCTCGAAGATTTTTAGACATTTGTCCTTCGTGCATGTCAGAACAGAGTATTCATTTTCCATCCCCCCCCCCCCATGATGAAGACGCATCTCTATGCTTTCTTCTTATCATTTGCATCGTATATTTTAATAATAATAATAATAATAATATATATATATATATGTGTATATATATATATATATATATATATATATATATATATATATATATACATATATATATATATATATATATATATATATATATATATATATATATGTGTATATATATATATATATATATATATATATATATATATATTGTAAAGTTGTTAAGATAAGAGCTATGTAACTTATTATTGTGAATTTAATATTTTATTAAAATATTTGTGTTTAAATAATTCACACATAAAATACATATTGTATATTCTTCAAGAATGAAATTTCATAAGATGAGAAATTTAGCATCAAGAGCTTTTCAAACATGCGGAATTTATGTGACAAATAAGAATAATAATGGATATTGAAGAAAATACGCGAGTAATGTAAATGTTTTATAGAGGAAAATTATGTAAGAATACAATCAGATAATTGACGAAATCAATTCCCGAAAGATGTGAAAAATAATTTCGCGCTAGAAACGTCGAAATATACGAAAGAACAATGAGTTTGTGTCTAGACATCCGAGAAAAGGTAATCATTGTCTGCGATTGCATGTATGCAGTTTCAGATATTTTATGATTTCTTCAAAATTTTAATTTTGAAACTGTTAATTAGAAATAGGCGTAAAAACGAGTATATCCAACACAATATTTACATAATTGAAATGTTTATATGCATTTTCCCCATATTTCCAACTAGGTAATGTTAATTTAACTTCTAAACTAGATTGAAAATAAGGTTTTTGAATAATAGACAAAATAATTTATTGCTCCAGAATATGCAGTTGAGAAACAAAACTGAAAAAAAAATAAATAAAGCTTGTGTTGTTTAAAGCTCTATACTACTTTCAAAATCCGCCTACTTCCGAATTAATATTTTGCTTTCTTATCTACCTTAATTTTTCAAGTTTGGATACTGTTTTCTTTATAATTGACAATTTTTTTAAATTTTATTTATTAGTTTATTTTCAAGTGAAATTATTTAATGTTGTCTTAGCAAATTGAAGTTGCTACTTAAAAGCGAATTCAAAAATTAAAATACCTAATATAAAAATTAAAATTAATTAAATAAAATTAACTTATCATCAATTTTGCTTATTGTTTCTCCATTCTTTTATTATTTTGGAGAATCCACCGTAGAATTTCCAGTTAGTGCTGAGAACGTAAAATAATTCCTCATCCTCATAAAACACATTTTTATATTCTTAATTTTCTGATAATGCAAAATTTGATTTAAGTTGTAAATACTTCCTTGAAAGTTTACATAATTAGAAATTTATATTGAAATTATAAAGTATTTTAAATATATAAAAACGAAATGAATTATTATTAAAGCACGAATCAGGGCTGGCCTAAATAATGAGGGGGTTTATAACTTATATATATACTATATATATATATATATATATATATATATATATATATATATATATATATATATATATATATATATATATATATATATATATATATATATATATATATATATATATATATATATATATATATATATATATATATATATATATATATATATATATATATATATAATGAATAGAGATTTCTCGTCATTTTCAAAAATTTAAACAATTAAAATCATTTTTAGTTTTACACTGATTTATTGATTAACTTATTATAAGGCCGTTATATTGATAGGAATTATATTCTGCGAAGTGATATGCCAACATAAAAATTTCTCTCCGTACTTATATATATATATATATAAGTACGAGAGAAATTTTTATATATTATTATAGTATGGAGAGAAATATATATATATATATATATATATATATATATATATATATATATATATATATATATATATAAGTACGGAGAGAAATTTTTATGTTGGCATATCACTGCATAATATAATTCTATCAATATAACAACTTATAATAAGTTAATCAATAAATCAGTGTAAAACTAAAAATGATTTTAATTGTTTAAATTTTTGAAAATGACGAGAAATCGCTCTATTCATTATATATATATATATATATATATATATATATATATATATTGCTAATATATAATACAAAAGTATAAAAATATATACTAAAATAATATAATATAATGCTAATACGAATATATATGTATATAATATATATTTGTATGTTTGCAGTATAGTATATAATCTAATATATATGTTTGCAGCATGATGAATTGAACCAAAAACTTAGCTGAATCAATTATAAAACGTGCTCATTATTCATCATGAAATACGTAAATTGTTTAAATTTTTTTTACGACAGTAAATATATGTTATAAGATAAATGATTTTATTGTAAGAAAAGTACAGTTAAAGAACTTTTATTTACTAAGATGATGTACGGAATTAATTAATATTGTGAAAAATTTATGCATTCATATCATCATCTGTCTTTTAATTAGATTCAACTAAATTTGCTAGCAATAAATTCTTTAGTTTTAAAAAATGTTAGCCAGTTTTAATATAAATCTTCCGCTTTTAATATGGCAATCTATTTCGTTTATTTTAAAAACCTCTCACTTATATTCTTTAAATAAGTTGAATAATGAAATAGAATCAGCTTCAAAAATAATTCATTTTTCTTTCAGAAAATAGAATTTTTTCTGATACGAAGTATGAGTTGAATGAGAAGAAAATAATACCGATTGGTCACGTGACAATCCTTTAATATCGGATTTATCGAGACGTACATATTAAATTACACAAGATCTCATTTTGATGGATTTATGAAGCTTGCTCATTATTTACCAAATGCTACGAGTCATGTATTATGTACTTTTTACTACGATTATGAATATACTTATATATTAAAAAATGGAATAATATACATTTTTCTTAATAATCTTTGTTGGATATTGTCTTTCTTACTCTTAAGGGCAAACTATCACTGCTTCCATTTTAATAATATGTAAGTGACTCATAATGTATTTATCACTTCTAGATATCATATTAGAAACCACCTGTTTAGGCCGTTACGCATGTTGTTTGTGCCCGATGGAGCTGTGTCTAGTTGACAGCTGAACTGTTTATATTTTGATTTACAGATCAACAGTTCGTGAATTCAATTCCCATCTCGAGCTTTATGGTTTGCAGTGATTGGGAAACCCTCTAAAGCTAGAGATTCTCTGAAATTAGCTTTAATGCTCAAAAATGAACCATTCAATCAAGATTTGATGATTTAACAAAAATGTAAAACATTACTCTGAAAAAATTTAAAAAAGGCAATTATTTTATTTTTTAATTATTATTAATTCTAGATCTTTTGATGTAAGATTTATTTATCATAATGATAGGCATTTTTAAATTTTTACAAAGATTTAGAAGCATATCGATATTTATTAACGTAAAATAAAGTAAGACACATGTGAAGTCTTAAAATTCTCATACAGAGATTAAAAAAAATTTAATCTTAATAAATAAATAATAAAATATATCTCTATTTGTTAACTATAGAAATATTTAAACTTGGGATATAAGTTATAAAATATTACGATATACAATGATCTAGTCTTAAAAGCGAAGTGAAAAACGACCTCATTCAAGGTGAATGAAATACAAAGCGAGTTTCTTCTCTGCGGAAACTTTAGCTAGGAGGGGAAAACAGTTTTACAGAGAGAACGATTCAGCAGTATGAGTATGTCTAACACAATAATAACGTACATTTTTTGAAACATTAATAAAAAGAAATTATGCACAGTTATGTATTAAAAATGGGAGTATTAATCGTAATTTCATATAAAATAATGGAAAAACAATTCAACCAAAAAAACTTGCTGAATTGAGTTATACTTATTAATGCTGCAAAATATACATAAAAATAGACATTCCTAATATGTTCATGCACGAGAGCTTTAAATGACGTTGATTTATTCCTTTTATATCGGGTTAATATTAAAATGTTAATTAATGGTTGATGTATTATTTGATTTATATATCATTGAGTTGCACTATGAAATAAGGGTTATGATTGAAAAAAATATTTTTTGGATTCAATTGAAATAAATTGAAAACCACATCCGAACGTACAAATTTTAACATAATGATAGTTAAAGTATCATTACCTTGTCCTACTTGTCTAGGTTGGAAAAAATTACAATAGATGCTGATGATTAGAATTTTATTTATATCAATCTAACCAAAAAATTCTTTCTTAGGTTTTAATCCAGATCATTATCAACCATCGATTTTGCAGTCTTTTGTGAGTCGTATATTTACAAGTTACAACTGTAGGCATATAGGATGAGGGAGAAAAAAATAATTAAATAAAAAAAACTAGACAATGATTTCTAGTAAGTTATAGTTATAAACAGGCAATATATATTTTAAAATTCTCTCTACTATTTTTATATAATAATTATTCTATATAACCACAATCAACCATTATTTTGAAAAATAATACTTAACAGAAAAATGTTCTGAAGGATTAACAAAAATTTTTATTAAAAAACACTTTTAATAATTATAAAAACATTTTAAAACTACTTATAAATAATTAAGTTATTCTTCAGTTCTGAGGCTATCTTGGATTATTCATTGATAATGGTCTTTAAGCGTCATTCATAATGGTGAAAAATATTTAAACGACACCAAAAATAAAATAAAATAAATTTTGGAGATAAAATAATGCATACCCCTGCATGTATTCCAATGGTGAGGTGCATAGTTCGACTTCCTTGCAGCGTTTTCTTCACTGTGTACCTTCTCCTTTCAGATATTCGAAAGGTTAGGCAGTATCCCACCCACCAATAGGGAGAAAGGGAGGGCGGTCACATCCTGCGCATCTTCTCCAATGAGAGGGGTGCGAAGGGGAAGAACGTGTCCCGTCGCGTGCCGGATGCTTTGGATGGCGTGGGAGGAACTTCATCTTCATTCACGTGAAAAGGGCAATATCCTCATTTTTTAATAAATTATTATGTTCATTGAGTAGAGCACATTATATAATAAATTCATTAAATTTTATGTAAATCACCAAATCTTGAAATTATTAAGTGTTGAAAAATTCAGTTCCGAAAGCCATTCTCCAAAATTTGAAATTTTGAAATCTCTTTTAAAAATAGCTTAAATTTATTATTATTTTTTTTTTGACAAAATTAGATTTATTGGCAATGATTCACCGTGTAACATTTTGATTTATTATTTTGATACTTGACAATTAATATATATATATATATGTGTGTGTGTGTGACTAAATTCTGTGGCATGACAGTCCATGTGAGCCAAATCCTATATTTACTGTTTCTGTTTTCCTGACCTAGAGTCCCCGAGGTGCGAAGTATATGTCCCCCCATTAAGTGGTTATACTAACGGGAAAACCCCAGTCTTCAGTTACTCAGTTTATCAATCTTTTGAAAGAATGAAAAGCTAAATTGACCTTGACCAGCTCGAAGATATATATATATATATCTGATATGCCTTAAAGTGTAGCTTAGTATCTAATAGTTTCTCTTAGGGCTTAGTGTTACCTGGTGGATTCAACTCTTCCGAGCAAAAGGTCGTAAATTCGATTCCAGTCACTGTTGAACTCTGTAGGTGCGCAATAGTTGCGTCACCAGAATATGACTATCCATGAATTGTGCAGCAGACTGTGGATGGGAAAATGTCTTACGAATAGTTTTTTACTGTTAGGCTGTTCACTATAAGGTATAAAAGTATCAGATAGTCCTCATGTGATATAAGTTTTTTTCTTCAAATCCCTGCCTATTTAACCCTAAAAATGATTAAAAGAGTAATATCAAAATTATCATGATTGTTACTGCTATGAAAATAATTATAATGTAAAATTTAAAAGATCATTGTGCCATTATATATTACTAAAAAAAAAAAATCATATTTTATTTTACTTTTATAAAAACTATGTTATTAAATTTTTTTTACTACCAAAAGAAGCTTTTAAAATTTCACAATACTGTATTGAATGAAGTTTTTAAATAACACGTTTTTTTTCATGAAGTCTTCAAATTATAGATATTTTTTCATGAGTCTTAAAATAACAGATTTTTTTTCATGGAGTCTTCAAATTATAGATATTTTTTCATGAAGTCTTCAACAGATTTTTTTTTATGGAGTCTTCAAATTAGATATTTTTTCATGGAGTCTTCAAATAACAGATTTTTTTTTCATAAAGTCTTCAAATAATAGACATTTTTTTAAAATAAAGTCTTCAAATAACAGATTTTTTTCATGAAGTCTTCAAATAACTTACACAATATTAACATTTATACTTTGTCTTCTTTCTAGTTGTACACGAAATATTCAAAATTGAAAATCTTAAGAAAATGTTGATGAGGAAACTTTGATGTCTTGAATATAGGAATAGAAATAAATTTTATTCCAAAATTGAAGTCTGTAATATTAAATGAAAGTTTTGATACTTCACTGTTGATGGTCTAACAATTAAGAGCTATTGTAAATATACACCCACAACATACTTGCCCTTTCAAAAAATATTTCATCGGTAATCAAAGGTACTCAGTTGTCCCAAGGGAAAAAACCTGGAAAACCCTCACACACCCACCTGCACAACATTGTTGAGGATAAAAACGCAAAATCCATCTCTTGTTTCTCAATCTAGGCTGGGATCAAACCTGAGACCTTCCATTCTGAAGATTTCATTTTTCATAAAAATATATTCAATTGTCGGTATGTAATGCATTTAAAAATACTTTTATTAATTACGAGTTTCGAAAAAATTTAAACAATATTTTTTATCAATTGTGATATCTTGTAATTTAGAAATTATATAGAAAGATTTTCTTAGCACACATTAACCAAATAAAGACAATTATTTGTGTTTTTTTTTAAGCATTTTCTACATGTTTTGATAGTTAAACTTGAATTTCAAAACATTGTGTATTGCACGAATCTTCCAAATAATTTTTTTCATTCATCAATTTTTATTCCAAACGTTTTCGGTGAATTTTTTGCATCTTTTTTTTTTTTTTTTTTTTTTTTGCGAAATTGGTACAATTAAGCCAAAAGTTTATTATTCCAAAGTTTCTAATAATAAAATTCGCGTTAATAAGGGGTTTCTCTTTAAGACTATTAAATAATCATTAGAGGCTGAAAAAAAACGTCTTTTAATTGAATTTCATTCAATAGAATTCTGATGATTTATATTGCATATTTTCTATATATATAATTGAAGAAATACTTTATACATGGTACATACACATAGTAATAGATGCTGAATATAATTAAGTTTTAATTATTTATAATTATCTAGTAGTCACAGATTTATCTTTTTTGGGAGCTATGCATTTACATCTATAAAACCTTAAAACCTTTACTTCTTGAACTTAAAGGAATCTTAGTATAGATTTAGGTTAACCACTTCAAATTTGACTCTTCTTCTGTGTTTGTTTTTTTAGTATTCCATGACATAGTACTTCGATATTTCAATAGAGTTAACCACCGAGCCATAACAACGGTTAAGCGTCTTAACGGTGGTTGACTGTCGCGTGCCCCGGAGAAGGAAGAAAACGGGTGGGTGGGGCCATGCTACGTCTCGACACCCTTGAAGATCCACAAGAACAGAAGGAAGATTCTTTTTATGCCATGAATCCTTTTTCCGCTCCCTTTGTCAAATAAACGCCCTGATATCCGGTGGTAAAAAAACGACAACTTGTTCATTTCATAACGGAAACGGGTTAAGTTGCGCTTGGCTGGTGTTTGTACAAAAAACACCCCTCCACAGTATTTTTAATGTTTTAAGTGATGCCAAAGTTAGCTTGGGAATAAATATTTTTTTAAAGAAAATATTACATGTTTCGATGTTTCGTAGGCCTATTTCTGCACAAAGGTTCACTTTAAAGGCATTTGATTTCTTATTTATGCTCTTTTGATATTGACTAGGTGGCTGATAGCGTCTTATAAGAAAGTATAGTCAAACTATACTTTTAAAATTGTTTCTGTAGTAATACATTTTACATTACTAAATATCCATAGTAAGAATTATTTTAAAAAGAAATCGCCATAGAAAACTTTCTGAGCACATCTTTGGCGAAGCAAGTTGAACAAGAGAATCAAATCATCCAATAAATAGGACGAATTGACCAATGTAAACTTAAAATCATTACTATGGTATCATAAAGTCATTACATTTCAACAACTATACAAGGATTCACAAATTCTCAATTTGTACAAGTAATATTTTTAGTGATATAAAAGAGAAAAACATAACTCCATTGTTCTTTTAAACAATGATATTTTTTCGCGCTTTGTATAATGGCAAAGCAACCAATGATGGTAACAGAAGATAGTTTTTTTTCTGAGCATACAGAGCCATTATTGATATTTGACAATGCGAGGAAGCGTCAGTAGTTTCTAAACTTTCTATTTCAAACTGATAACTATCAGTTATGCTATCTATTTTCATTTCGCGGTTCTGTCGCGAATTCTTATTTTCAACATTTTTTCGCACCATAATAGATTCAAGTAACAAAGGATATATAGAATTTTTAGAATATTTTTTAATTATCTATGCACAATCACCACTCTCCTTTTATATGAGTTGGTCACATTTTAAAAAGGAAACCACAATGTTACCGAAAGCAATATTTATACAAAAGTCGAAAAGAGAATTTCAATTTATGAATATATATATATATATATATATATATATATATATATATAAAGTTCATGCTTATAAAAATGATTTAAGTTAATTACTATGCCTTTGATTTTTGGAATTTGACCGAAATTTTTTAATGTAAATTAATATATATATAAAAATTTAATTAAAATCAAAAAAAAAATTTTGAAATAGATGAAACTGTTTAAAAAATATCTTTAAATAATAACAAACATGCGTTTTTTTGGAAATTATGTAATCATAACTTAATTTTGTAAAATGAAGGGTATGTTTTTAAAATGAATACAACTCAAAGAACTTACAGAAGTTTTAAAGCTAATTTGTAAAATTATCATAGAAGAAATGAGAATTTTTCAGTCATTTTTTTTGGTCATATATACATAAACATGAATTCAATAAGATGAGAAAAGAGTAACATTATAATAAAAGGGTTACTTCAGAAGACAAAATTCAATGTTTTTCAATATTCATCTCTTAAAAGATTTAAAATAAGATTTTTATATTACTATCGAAACTCGTAAAGGTAATATTGCCTTAGAAAGACATTTATTATTTTTTAGTATATGGAATTTAGCAAAATAATTTTGACTTAGATTTTTATCAGGGCTAAATATGTATTATTGGTACTCGAAGCTGTCTTAATAGTTTCCATTCTGCCTCCCATCCAGTGTGATTCCAGTTTCAAAATCTAAAATGAGTGTTTTTAAAATTAATTTAAGATTATTTTGGAACATGTGAGAAAGAGTGAATGACTCCATAAAATAAAAGAATTATATCAACGGAATAATACATTTTATGACAATAACTGAAAGAAGGAAGGCATGTCAACGTTTAAAAGAATCATGCAAATGTGATTTGCTCAAAAGAAACGCAGATGTGTGGCGCGTTCCGCTTTATAATTTTCTTTCTTTTCAGAATTTCGTATTCAACATTCTGAACAGTTAATTCTGCTCTCATTTCTATTTGTTCGAAATTCTTACGTGACATTCACGGATTTGCAACAAAACAAATCAAAAACTTTTTTACTTCGTTATCTTGTTTTGCTTGGAAGAGGGTCCAATGACCCCTGGGTATGTAGCAGATGGATAACGGTTACTGTTTCTCCCTAAAGATTCAAAACGGGGTGGCTTGGAAGGGGGTTTCTGATGTCCAAGGGTGAAGGACGGACACAATAACACTCTGATGGACTTGCTAACTCCCTCCCCTTTTCCATGGAGGGGTGTTCCTGAGAAATAGGAGAGGAAGCTCAACAAATCTTTCTGACTGGATTTATGGTTATGTTTCCCGGATACTGATTTGATATTTGTTTTTGTAATCACACCGTAATAAAAGTTGCTCATAAAAGAAATGAAAATCTTGTAAATGTAATTATACATAATGACTCAAAATATAAGCATTTATAGTAGTCTAATAGCTTTGAATTTATTAGTTCATTAACTTATAATTATTGGCTCTGATGCAGTTTTTAAGCTCTTAACGAACTTTTAAACTGAACTAATTTATTCGTTTTATGTTAAGAAAAAAAGGTAAGTAAATTAAAGCATTGCTTTTTAATGTGGTAAATCGTCAATGACGTAATAGACAGTTTTGATTTTGCTCATAAATGATCTACCCGATGGACCGCAAAAACCACAATAAATATTCAGACATTGTTGCCAAAAACAGTCAGAAATAGTTTTTTATTTTTTAAAAAAGACATATAATATATTTCTTACTAATCTTTTGAATGCATCATAAAACCATAATGAAATGCATACCCTTTTGACAAAATTATAATTATTATTCTTTGCAATGTTCAGTGTTTTAATAGCGACCGATTTTAATACAACAATAAAACTACATGTATACTTTCTAAATGCATTTCGCTATTAATTGATGACATTCACTGAAATCACTAGTTTGTAATATTTAAAAACTGTCACGCAATGTGATAAATGTTAATGATTTATATAAACTGTTTTAAAGTTTTGAAAAGAGGTAATGGGTTCTCATTCAACTTAATCGAATAGCTCATAAGATTAATGCATTTTCTCACATTGTTGTTAAATCAGCCCTGATTCATATTAAACAGTAATATTTGATTTAGTGTTATTTAAAGAAAACATACGTTTGACTTTAAAAATATTGACCCGACAAACTCAATTTTGATTGGAAAAAAAATGATAGCAATTATTAACTTTTTTTTTTCACTAATAAAGGTTTTCTTAAGATTCGACATTAGTTAACTTTTTTCTTCAAAAGGAGTTTTCTTAAGATTCAAAGCTTTTTTTTTTTGTAAAGTGCTTTTTGTTCATAATGAAAAACTACTCAAAGATACCACGTATTATACGTGAATAACTTAGATAAATGTAAAAGTTTGTAAAGATGCAAAGACACAAGGTGATAAGATTAAATCTACATGCTGTTCAAATTTTCTATTACATGTAATTTTGAAAAACCGACAAAAATTGTGACAAGTACACTGATATTCCAAAACACTGACAAGTTTTGCGATTCAGTTTTTTTTACAGTCTTTCTTCATTTTATAATGATGCATAACCTAATAGCTCAAAACTGTCTAAAGCTTCTTTTACGCCCACAAAGCATCGACTTCTAGGAGAAATGTCATAATTTCTTAACTCTTTTCTTATTATGAAAAGAACTTTTTTTTTTTTTCAAATTTCTATCCGCACAGATGAGAAGTGTATGTAGAAATCCAGAAAAGCGCGACATCCATCTCACATTGTTCAAGAGAGGCAGATTTTAACCATTAATCTTCGAAGGAGCACAAAAAATTTTCCTTACAGACAGAGGTTTATTCCCAATAAAACTTGGTTAATTTTTGCTATTTTACTACTTTATTAATTGCTTTTGCTTATATTGCTTCATTATTGTTCCTTAATCGTTTTCTCTTTAAGTTAATATGAGATCTTATAAGCCTCAATTAAATGGTTAAGGTGCTTAAAAACAGAATGTTCAAAAATCGAAATTACACAGATTAGAGTATAACTTAATTTTCTTGTTGACGTTTAAGCGTTAGTAGCTTCAAATTTTCCAAGTATGAAACTATATATGTATATATATGTATATATATATAGTTTCATACTTGCAAAATTTAAAGCTACACACACACATTTAATTGATACCGACTTTTTTGACACAACTACAGTAAACAGGGTAACAAACAATAAATACTGAAGATACAAAATATAATTGTAGTTTCATATACACTTAGTCAAAAAAGTTAGTATGCAGAGTGTATGTGATGATGTCCTATGAAAAAAAAATCGTGACAATATTAGAGTTTTCAAATTTACGATTTATTTCGATTACAGCAAAATCGAGCTTAATTACAAAATAAAAAATATTTAAAAAATACAAATATTTAATTAGCAAGATGAGAGCTTAACTTAAAATGGGATGTAATTTACATCATAAAAGTAAGTATGCAAACAAAAGCAAAGACAATGATATTGTAAATTTCACTAATTTTTCCAAAAAATTAGTAATTTATTGCATAGGCTTTATTTTTTATAACAGCTCTTAATCTAAATAGCACTGATTTTACTAAATTTTGAGTGACAGAAGATTGTATTTTCTACCACACATCCAAAAGGGCATTTTTTATAGTTTTGATCTCTTGCTTTCTAATTTAGCGATCGAGATAATCCCACAAGTGTTCAATGAAATTAAGAACAGACTGTGTGTGGTGGGGTTTTTAGCTGTTTTCGCATGTTATATAGCAGCCATTGTCGAACAACCCGCAGTATGTTTGGGATCATTATCTTGTTGTAAAGTGAAAGATCCATCGAGTCCCAATTTAGAAGCACTTTGGCTTAGATTATTATTTAAAATATTCAAATAGCTATATTGATTTATTATTCCGTCGATTATAACTAAATTTCCTACTCCAGATGCTGCCATGTAACCCTAAACAATAATCGAACCACCACCTTGTTATACAGTTACTCTCATGTTCTTTGATTCTAGAGCTGCATTTGCTTTCCTCCAAACTTTTTGGTCTCCATCTGATCCGTAGATGTTAAATTTACTTTCATCCAAAAAAATCACGGAACTCCAAAAATTTCTATCCTGCTTTACATTTTATTCTGCAAAATCTATTCTCTTTGCGATTCATTTTGCTAGCAACTGGTTTTCTTCGTGTATTTCGACCATGGTATATTGCTTTCCGTAACACACTGCGAATTGTTTCAGGATTGCATGACTTCACAAGATTGTTTTTCACATCTTTTGTTGTCAATTTTGGTGCAATAATCTTCGGATTTTTTTTCACATTTCCAACAATAATTCGCCTTTCTAGATTCGTGAAAATGGGCGGTCATCCTGTTCTTGGGTTGTTTAGAGTATTTCCCTCTGCCTGAAATTTTTAATGATTTTTTGCACTGTTGCAGGATTTTGGCATATGATTTTACCTATTTCTTTTTGGGACTTGCTTTCTTAATAGAGCTTTATTATTGCATCCTTTAGATCTTTTGATAATTCTTTTCCACGTGGAGGCATTGGTGAATATTTGATGTACTTAAAGCCCAAACTTACATGTTTTGTAGCAGAACTTCTAAACTTATCACTGAAATACGAAAAATCACTCGAAAGTTTCATTCAGCCTAAAAAATTCAGAGTGCATACATACTTTTGTGATTAAAATTTCTACTGGTTAACAAAATTACTCTTAAAAGTTTTTAAAATATAATGATTTGGTTTACTTTTCATTACTTTATGACTTGAATCAGAAACTATAAACAACTCTCTCCAAAATAATTATTTTTCTTATATTTATTTGAGAACTAGATCTTTTCAACTTAAGCTATGAGTTGCATACTTACTTTTGTGAGCAAGTGTATTTATGAAAAATTCTTATTTATGAGAAATAAGATCCTGGTACTTGTCAAATTGATTTAATTTTATTTTAAATCTAATGTTTGCAGATCTTAATGTAATTTTATAATAGAATACCATTCTTTGGATTGGTTGTTCTTAGATTGGATTCTGTTTTCAATTGAATATAAGGTTTGAACACATATCAAACAAATGTTTGGAAATTTCGGAGTTTTCTCCTTTGTGATATGTAAATATGAAATATTATATGCATGAAAAAAAAATTTCTCCTAGAAGCAAACATGTAATCGGTGCTCAAAAAGTCTTAATTATTTTCTAAATTTTAATTTCATTTTTGTTGTCAAATTTGGGGTATGTGTAGCAATAAATAACAAATATTCTTATATAATGATTAAACATAATGAAATTGTCACATTCTTTTATCAATTAATTCATGTATTTGTCGAAATAACAAGTTCAAACATATCTCGATAAAAGTGTATTTAAAGTTAAGTCGTCATTAATAAAAATATAAGTAAAATGATGTTGTACAAAAAAAATTTCTTCATCCCATTAAAAATCACAAAAAAAAATAATAATAATATTCAACCCCATTCAAGGCAAAAAATTACAAGGAATAAAAAAGGCAACTTAATTGCAATTATATACAATACTCTTATAATTTGAATCCGATAATTCTGGACAAACATTGTGCTCTTCACAGAATTCACTGCTGAAGCTGGAATTAATAATTATTTTGGAACTTCTTGGTTAGAAAAAAGTAGAAAAAGAATAAAAAGTAACGATAAATGTCAGAATTGTAGACTGATTTGGTCCCTTGATTATAAGTTTTTAGAATTCTGTAGTCTATTTCAAAATTTGTCTTTGACATCAATATTATTAATCGACTTTTATACTGCAGATAACTATAAAGTTATGTAACAAGGAAAATGCGCCTTGATTGAAATCAATCTATTATCAGATGCTTTTAATCACTGAATGATAAACGAAAAGAGAATTGGTGACATTGCAGTCTTAAGAAGATAATCTCACACCACCCCTTCTGAGTTTAACAAGACCCTCCAATCTAATATAGGTCACTGGATGTGTTTCATTGTTCCCAGGGGGACTCTCAGATATAGATTTCCGGCTGTTTTTATGTAAAGCAATCGTTTTTTTTCCCCTTATTGTTCGCCTCAATGAAAGAAGCGGGGGTGTTTCTAAGCAAGTAAATAAACTGCTAACGGTCACCGTAACTTCTTGAAGGAAAAAAATTGAGAGGCCCATCTGTTCTTTACTTCCATTCTTTCTTCGGGTCTATGAAATGAGAGTTAGGGGAATGGAAGAAAAAAAACATCGAAGTGGATAAAGAAAAGGACTGATTTTTCTTGATCTTGGCCTGCTGTTGGCGTGTGTGGGTTTGATACACAGCTGCACCCTCAATTTCAAATAAAACTGGAGTGTGCCTGTTTTTCAGATGGTTTGTTCCTGTTATTTGTTGACTTTGACCCACAAGCCTTGTTTTTGAACAAATGTATTTTGGGAGTCAGGCATATGTCACCAGAAAAGGGAAGTGCAAAAGGGAAGTTTGAAGGGTTATAATCACTGAAAAAAAAATTACTTTCAAGCTGAAAATTAAATGACAGTGCTTGAGAAAAATAAAATTAAATTTGTTCGGATCTGCAGTTTATGGTTTTTTTTCCAAAGTGCTCTTTATATGCAAAACAGAATTACAATTATTACTAAGTAATTTTGTGAAGAATGATGTAAAATATTTTTAAGAAGCATTACTGCGTAGAGCTACATATAAAAAAGCAACACAAAATCTCTTTTTTACATAAATAATATCAAAATTTAATTCTATAACTGTTCTTTAACGATCAACTTTCTTGTGTCTTTTTGATACTATAAATTTTTATAAAATTTAAAATTAATACATAGCTTGTTAATTTTATGATTTAATAAAGTATTTTAATCAACGTAGAGTTTGGAGTTGAACCTTGGGACTTTATTGTTTTTATGGAATGTAAACACTTTATTTTAGATTTTCCCTAATTGTTTTATGCAGTTATTTAATCATATTTTAATCTTAGTATTACCCCTAATCATATTTTACCATTATAACTTGGTCATTAAAATGATAACGTATTATGAAGTATAATTTCATATGGAATCGATCACGAATGACTTTGCACAAAGTCAATTTTATTGACTTAAAATTTAAATTTACGTCAGTCAAATATTTTTCCTAATTTAATATATATTTCTAAAATTTTGGCCCTAAAAACATGAATTTTTGTATTAAAAATTGAATAAAAATATTCAAATTCACAATACTGGCACATTAAGGTAAATAAATTTAAAAGAAAATAGTGCCATACATGCATATAATTAAACATAAGCCTACTTTCACTGGAGGTTTTAATAAGAAATAAATAAATAGGATTAAAATTTTGTACATTCAATTATTACATCCTTTCATAAATAATATTTACAGTTAATCATATGATATTGTTAAGATGTATTCAAAAATTTTTATTCTAACTGTGGAATAATAGCAAATGAATCCATTAGACTTATAAAATGTTTCAAAATTTTCAATCAAATGCCTGTTTAAAGAGTCGGTAGAAATGAACCCAAAAAGTTCCGCTGTTCATTTAATTCTTATAATAATACTGTTGTTTGCTATGCTATGCCAAAATTCACGTTTAATATAGCTTACCTGTAAGACTGAGCAATTCTAAGAGAAATGATGTTAAAATTAGAACAATGGGATTTTTCCTACTGATTGTTCAAAATGTTTGATTTTCAATTTCCTTGTGTTTGTTTCATTTTCCTTGTGACTCTCAAAATTATATTAGTTTTCATAAACTCTCTTAGGAGAACCAATGGATTTGATGTCACATTTAAATTTTTGTACAACTTTGTAGTTTTGAACTATCCATAGCTCACAGTCAAAGCCAAACCAGCTAATTAATTTGAAGTAATCAATTCTTTTTTGCTCATCTTATTTATTAATTCCCTTCATTATAACTTAGTTATATGGTTTGGGTATCATTTGTATGATGAAAGTTTTTGAATAAAACTCAAAGCAATGTTTTAATCTTTTTTTTTGAATCAAAAAATAAGGATGTCAATGATGTTTGTAGTTTTGAATTATCCATAGCTCACAGTCAAAGTCGAACCAGCTAATCAATTTGAAGTAATCAATTCCTTTTTGCTCATCTTATTTATTAATTCCCTTCATTATATCTTAGTTATATGGTTTGGGTATCATTTGTATGATGAAAGTTTTTGAATAAAACTCAAAGCAATGTTTTAATCTTTTTTTTATTCAAAAAATAAGGATGTCAATGATGTTTGTAGTTTTGAATTATCCATAGCTCACAGTCAAAGCCAAACCAGCTAATCAATTTGAAGTAATCATTTCCTTTTTGCTCATCTTATTTATTAATTCCCTTCATTATATCTTAGTTATATGGTTTGGGTATCATTTGTATGATGAAAGTTTTTGAATAAAACTCAAAGCAATGTTTTAATCTTTTTTTTTTTTTTTTTTTTGAATCAAAAAATAAGGATGTCAATGATGTAATGATGTTTGTAGTTTTGAATTATCCATAGCTCACAGTCAAAGTCAAACCAGCTAATCAATTTGAAGTAATCAATTCATTTTAGCTCATCATATTTATTAGTTCTCTTCATTATAGCTTAGTTATATGGCTTGGATGTAATTTGTATGATGAAAGTTTTTGAATAAAACTTAAAGCAATGTTTTAATCTTATTTTGTCAAAAAATCAAAAAATAAAGATGTCTATCAAAAATATTTTTTTCCTAAGATTTTTATTGTTATTTGTATTTAATTTTAGGGAATCACATTTTTCTGATGAAACAAAGTTGAAATCTCCTTATTACGCATAAGTTACTAAACTATGGGATGTAACAATACAACATACGTATTGTTGTTACTTATGATACGTGGACAAACCAAGCTCGCTATGGCTTGGCAATGCGAATGTAAGACAGTAGGAAGCGTCTTTCGTTTTAATCAGAGCACCACGAAGGTAAAAATACGTCTCTTTGGTCTTTTTTAAAAATCTTCCGATAGGTAGCACCTCCAGAGGATCCACTCCCTCAATTTTGACATTGATTTGAAGGGGAAGGAAATTTTCTCTAGACCATTGCATCCATGGTAATTGCTCAACGACCGACCACGGGACATTCGATTCCACAGATTTAACGAGCACGTGTATGGCATGTACTCGGTGGGTCTTTGGAGGCACTAGGAATCGAACCCCACCCTTCCGGATGGAAGGTCGATGTCCTAACCACTAAACGACCACGGCCCCAAAAGATACACATATACGATGATATTAAATAAAATATGCAAATTTATATGCACTATTGGAAATGGGTCAGTTTGAGCATCTGAATGACAGCGGACTGTTGCACATTTATATGTGGCGAATTTTCATCAATAATTTTATAAAATTATTAAAAAACTGATTTATTAAATATTTGACACTTATATTTTAGTTTCATGAAGTAGCAGAGAGTTTTCATCTCTTCCAATAATATTCAAAATGGCAAACACTTCCATTTATTTGTCAGGTTTCTTCTGCATTTGATGAATTTCTTTCTCATTTCAACTGATAAAGTACAAGCAAAAAAACAGCGTTGGCGGCAAAAAAAAAGAAAAAAACTGAGAATTTTAACAAACGACAAGCAATTTTGTAGAAGCAAAAATTACCGTTCTGCAAGAACGGCGGTTGGCCACGCGTTCAAAGGAGCACACAGCCGCACCCTAAATATGAGATCTTTCCGGTGACAAATGCGAGGGAGTATAGCAGGTACAATAACCTCTTCAGGTCACATGCGCACCTAGGGCAAGAACAAAAGACAAAAAAAAAAAATCTGCGAAGGTTACGCACGACACTCGACAATGTAGAAGCAACGCGAGTAAACATTAATGGAGTCAATTAATAAAACATAAATATCTATTATGCGCCAGTAATGTTTACATTTCCTGGTTGGAGAATTCGAAAAAACGCTTCCTTTTTTGGAAATCAAATATCGATATGAAGTCATCTATCATCGATGCTCATTTTAAATATAATTATCATATATTTTATATATATTAATTACTTAATGAATATTATTTGTTTCTTTTAAACTTGATGCATTTTTGTTTTACAACCTTTCATAAGCAAACACGTTATCCGTATTCTACAATTGCTTTACAACCATGTCCAATATTGGAAGCTCAAAAAACAATATTGCCTCAGGGGGCTTACTAAATCCATCATTGGTCATAATATTTTATGCAATTAAACCAGATATTCAGTTTTCTCATTTTGACAATATTAATGGAAAAAAGTACATGAAAAAGTAGCGTGAGAGATATATAACATAGTTTTTTTTAATCAAGATAAAATCTAAAGAATTTCTTTCAGTGAATTTATTTCACAAATTCCTATCGGCATAGATGCCGTATGATAAAACATACAAAATTCTGTTTTTTTTTTTTTTTTTTTTTTTTTTTTTTTTTTGGCGATGGAAAATGTTGACGTATTGTGACGTCTCGTGATGACGTAAATACTAAGGTTGTCGAAATAGAATTTTCTGCATAATTCTTATAGGTCTCCAGCTCTATGACGTAATAAAAACAAAGTTGTCATATAAATAAGAAAATCCGCCGAAGAAGAACCACCAAACTCAGAATTTGACTGGATTATAAGGTATGTGTGCTTTTCAATCGTTTTTAATACAGATAAACCAAATTGTTTTTGGTATTGATTCAAGTACAGTCCTTGAACAGGAATACAACTCATTTCTTTTTATAGAAAACATATCATTTCAATGAAACGAGTTGCAAATGAAATCAATGGATAGTTTTAGGTGATTCATGTTGCAAAAACTGTTAATACCCGCTAAATAAAATTGACTCCACAATTGTGCCTTTTATAAACCATTTTCATTGGTCATGAATGATTTATTCCTAATCAACTCAATGCAAGAATAAAAGGATAACATCACTTGTTTATCACATTTATATTAGTAAATTATATTCATTTACAGGCCTGTTTTACATTTAAAAGCCTACAAGTCTTCTGTTTTTTTTTTTATCTCAAACTGAATACAAGTAATGTATTCATACATCTCATTATCTGAAGATGTTATCTCACCAGTTATAAAGAGGATATACTCTTTTACAAATTTAAGAGAATTTTTGTAATAGTATTGTTTTGCTAATACTTCTGCGACTATAGGCTATATGACATAATAAGCATATAGCTGAACCAAAAGATGTATTAGTCGATCATTTATAAACTTCTACTCGCCTGATTATAATGATAAGCTTTCCGCTATTTACTTTTTTGAATAAAAAATTATATTAAGGAATTTTATTGAACCTAAATAAAAAGAGCTTATCGTGGAATCCTGGTGAGACAGAACATTTCAGCGCGAAAAATCCTTAGTTCGATTCCAGCCACTGTTGAATAATGGCTGATAGGTATTGTGCTACTGCTTTTGACATGCACACCTGTTGGTGTGGGTGCTTGGGAGTTTTAGTGTTTTTCCTATTGAGACACACAGTTAGGGTCGATAATCTGTGAAAAATCTTCCCAGAAATTTAGAAGATGGGGCTGAAATATTTCACAATCGCCTGACATCGTCAAACACCCTCTACATAATGTTAAATAAAAATAGCCTAAAATTGCTTGAAAATATTTTTAATTTCAGCTCTTTCCCACACATATAGTCGAAGTTCAGCATACCATTTTTGGAAAATTATTAGTTTTGAATTTCAATAATTTATCATATTAAAAAAAAAAAAAAAAGAAAAAACAAGCACACAGTGATTTCAAAGTTTCAAGTACTTCAATTTATATAAATTTTTACAAAAAAAACTAATTAAAATTTATAAAGTAAATATTTTGAAAAAACTAATAAACTTACTAAGTTTTTACACGTTGAATCTATAACAGTTTCATCTCTTATTTTGATGCTATAAAATCTATCATATCGAAATAAAAGATACAAATACAATGAAAACCATCGAATGTCTTTGACAATAAAGAGGTTAAAAAAAATGAAAATACGCGCGCGCGCGCGTTGAATAAATACACATATATAATAATCTATAAAATCCCACATATATATTTATGATATTGATATATAAAAGATATTTTAATATTTTTTATAAACTCGAATCCATAATAATGCTGTTTTATAAAATTTCTGAAAAATGTCTACTTTCAATATTGATTAATGATGTTAATATTTGTAATCTCTCTCTCATTTCTTTCATTATTCTCATAAAATTTATTTTTCAACTCGACTAAAAGCTATAAGTTTGATCAGTGTCAATTTTTAAAATCATACTACAAATATTCAATAAGATTTTACGCTAAGAAGTGACTTAAATGTGTTATAAAATCATCATACATTTTATCAATATTCTAATAGAAAAATTAATTCGAAACTGGAATTAATATTTCTGCAAAAGAGAGCATATTAATTTTCCAGTGAAATCTCGCGTTTTGACTACATTTTCATAAATGACGATATTCAACCAAAGCGTGCGGCGAAGATTGGAATTTCTTATTTTGAAAGAATACAGACGATAATTTATTCTAACTTTACGCTTAACTCCTTCTACATCTGATTAGATCAATTGAATTTGTTTCATAAAAATAGCGTTTTACCTTCCCGATATAAAGTCTATCTTTGCCGATTGAATGAGATGAATAGTAAGTAACAAGGCTCATTTAATTATAGAATTACATCAGAATCAGTTCTTTAACGAGTATCGTTATCTCAGGAAGAAAATGTAACATTAGTTCTAACAGGAAAAAAAAAAAATTCCATCCTGCTTCATTTGCATTGGGGATCGACTCAACATTGCGAAAATAGCGCACACGAAAAATTGGGACAAGACAAAATCTTCATTATTTATATGTGAAATGTTTTTATTCATAAATATATACATTTTTTTATTTATTTTACATTTTTACACGATCTCTGAATAAGAAAATGTGTTTGTAAACGCAGGAAAATGTTTAATTTCATAATTAAACATTTTCCTGAGTTTTATTAAAATTAAAAAAAATTTGTTATATAATATATAGTAATAAAAAATAAAAATTAAAAAAAAATTACAAAATTTAAAAAATAAAAAAATAAATAAATTATTAAAAATCCTAACTGATTATAATAAAGATTTTCTGAAAATATACAAATTAAAATAAGTTCATATATACATCGATGACTTTATACCTTTCTATGTACACTTACAAAATTTCCTGTGAATACGGTTCATTTATCTAATAATGCACCAAGTATCAATCAAAATATAAATATTTCAAATTTTATTGAAACAATTCGGAAAATTAATTAACTTGAAAAACAAAAAACTTGAATAAAAAAACATGAACTTAAATAATTTACTTAAATAATTTTAACTTGTTTTATTGATTAGAGGAAGGTTCTTAATGAATATTTGGACTGGTAGCAAACTCAATTGTCAAATTGCTTTTGAAACATTAAAAATTTGTAAAATTTGTTTTAGTTAATTTAAATTGATTTTCCAGAATATTTTACATATATATATATATATATATATATATATATATATATACACACCCTTTTCATACAATATTATTTTTGCTTGTTCTAAATTTAAAATTCATCTTCTGTAGGTAAATGTCACTTTAGAATAATTAATATAAGAAAGATTAAAAATAAATCGTTTTTTTTTTAAATTTCTGCTTATGGAATTCGACGTGGAGACATAAAAAATGTGTCTTATTTATTTGATATATTTTTACAGTGTGTCATAATTAGAATGATGAGACCTTTGTGTTGCCATATAATAGTTGAGAAATATTAGGCAAGAGAAGTTTTATGAAGCTACGTAAATACAGACGTCTAAGAATTTAAGATAGTTTTCTTTTTTTTTTTATACAATGGCATTTCAAAATTCTATTGTTTAATGTAATACAGCCCTTTCTGTTTAGTTGTAAAATAATGATTAAATATTTAATTTGTTTAACTAAAATGCAGTGGATTCACAATCAAGTCTACGGGATAAATGGTATACAAGCAGTGGTTAAATACAGAAAATAAACGCAAAAGTTTATATATAAAATAGTTAATAAATTATTATAGAAAATTTACTTTAAAAATAATCCTTTACGCAGAGTGCTTATTATCCTTTACTCAGAGAGGCTATTTTCTAAATTTAATTAAAGCCTATAGTAAGTACTTCCCAATAGGAAAATTTGAGTTCGAGTCCCTGTAGTCACACTGTGTGTGTTTTGAAATTGATTACGAATATTTTCTTAAGATTTCATGATAGATTTTCACCAAACAGCCATTTTGTAAATTTAATATGTTGGTAAAAAAATAAATAAATAAATTACAGCAATGAAAGTAAATTACTAAGTATTGCAAATGCCAAAATATTATGATGGCACTACTTTTAAAATCTTATTTATGAAATATTTAGCAAAAATAACATAGTATTTGAAAATTAATTCAAAATACTTAGGATTTATAACTAAGTGTTTAACTTCATTTTATAATTATTCAGTCCTTTAACTACATTATACAAAAATTATAGAAGAAAATAGCATTATATCCAAAAAGAATTGAAAATGTAATCCAAAAAGTAGATTATATATAAAGGCAATATATTTATATAAACGTTTGATATAAACGATAGAACCGAATTCCAGAAAATCAACGAAAAAAAAAAAAGAATTTTTTTGTTAAAAAATATTGTTTTTTTGTATTGATTTTATTGTTAAGGAAGAGCGAGATGACACATTTAAACATTTTTTTAACCATCTAAGTGATAAGAAGAGAGAATGCTCAAAATGTGATTAATGGGATAATTAGGAGAGAGAGAATAGTTATTATGAAATTACAAAATTGATTTGCTAAATTTTAATGGTTTCAATTTTTGTGAGAGATTTAAAATTATACGTAAGATTATGTGAATATACACTAATGCTTAATATGGTAAATAAATAAATTTGACATAAAGCATGGAATTACTTGTTAGACTTTTATTACTACACTAAGCAATATGTTTGCTGCATTCATTTATACATAGGAGAAAATTAATATTTTCCAAGATATATAAATATAATTTTTTTGCCTCCATTCCTCGCAAATGAAATTGTTAAATACAGTCACCAGTCAAATTGTTGAAAACAGTCAAAGTCATAATTTTGAGTCACAATTAGCAGTAAAGTGACGAGGTTGATACTGAAACAGCACTTTATACTGCATTTTACTAGATGTGCAATTAAGATGTAAATATACTCTCTTATCACGACTGTCCTTATCGTGTTCAGGTATCGAATTTGGAATCTTCTGGATATGAGAACGAAGCTTTTTTCATTAGCCTATCGTGACATCTAATATTTTTCCAAATGATTATTTTTTATTACATTGCTTTGTTCGCCTTACATATTTATATTTCAACTACAGCTAAAAATTCAAGTTCCGATTTATATTTAAGTCTTCATTTTTAAATTCTCTTTTAAAAATACGAATTTTTTTTTTAATTGAGCTCTTATACCTCATCGAAAAGTGGTTTTTGATTTGATTTGAATTCAAATCATTTTTAGAAGTGGCTTTCTCGGAATCTCGAAAATGGTGACAAAAAGTGCCCTTGGTCCATTTTCAATGCGAAGTCAAAAGTTTTCATTCTATGTAATGACTTTTATCCTCTATATTTTTTACATCATTCTTTTGGTCTAAATATAACTATGAGTACTTATAATCTATTTATAATCCAGTGCGTTTCGAAAGTATTACCTTAAAGGTAAAAATTTCAACCTCAAGAGAGAAAAAAAATCTTTCCTGCTTTGCTCAATTGCAATGAATAGTACAGAGTAGCCTTTCGCTTTCAAAACCGGGGGTGGAAACAAGTTTCTTGAGATAAGGGAAGGCGACCGGTTTTTCTTAAAGATCTCTTCATCTTCTTCAGGTATTGGGGTCATCAGAAATATGTTTCCTTCTCTGTATCGAGATTCTCCCTTGACGAGAACAATCGAACCCCCCCTTTCAACGTTGATATTTTTTTTTGCTTCCGCCGACCCTCCCAATCAGGTCAGAAGGCGAGAGATGCAGATGGAAATCACTAACGCAACGTTTCATTTTTCTAGGGGTCGTCCACGAAAATATTCAGTAATCACTTTAACAATGTTATTGTTAAAGTGATTACTGAATAATGTACAGAAGACAGAAAGCACAGAAGTACAGAAGACAGAAAGCAACAGATAGAAAATATTTTCTTCAGTGGAATGTCATTCCTGGTCTAAAGATATTCTTGTATAATTAAGATGTGGCTTATGTGTTGGTCTGTTTAAAACGAAATTTTAAACGGACGTAAATATAAAAATTTGCGACCATAAAAGAAAATTGTTTCAATTTTCTTCTGTGCACATTTGCTTAGTACACACATAATTTTTATAAGTGTGGTTTTTAAAAGATGGGGTTTTTTTACACACAAACTAAATAATTTTATTTTAAATTTCAAGCAAAATTTTTTTTGGAACATATTTTGACCAGAAAGTTATACAAGACATTTCTTACTTCACACAATGAGAAAATAAAAATAATTAAACAATTAGCATATAAATAGAGAATATATGATCATCAAATCATTAAATAACAATATTCAAAAAGTTATATGCACTTTTTAACAGACAGAATTTTTTTTAAATACATTTATAAAACATTTTACACCCAAACAAACATTTTAATTTGAAGTTAAAGGAAAAATAAGACACATGCAGCTTAAAATGTAGAGCGGTTTTTTTAATAACATTTACCGACCAGGAAGAGAAATATAAAAAATATATTTTAGAAATAGAAAGAAAAAAATTAAAATGAGTACTAAAATCTCGAAAATTCTTTTCTCATTGTTCATTAAATCTAATTAATAATTCTTATAAAACAGGAGTTTTAAAACGTTTCATTTTCGTAACTCTGGCATTAGCTTATGAGTATGTTTTTCAAAATATTCTTTAACAAAACAATAGTTCTACAGTAAAAAATATTTCTAGCAGTTCTTAAGAAATTTAAAAAACCAAAATGATAAAAGTGTCTTAGCTTTGAAATGATGTTAATCTTTGAAGCAATTTATTGTGATTGTAATGAAAAAAGGAAGAATAAATACTTAACATACAAGCCATTCATTTTTCAAAATATTGATACATTCAGGTACACAGGGAACTTCATTAATTAAAGTATCACGTAATTTAAATAATTAAAAGTTCAAACGGAAATGAGTGAAAATAAAACTTTTAACTCTCCTTGTAAACTGAGAAGAAAACGTGAAAGGGTTTCATTGGCAACACTCCAGAAAATCAAAGTCCTTCACTTTGTTTTTTTGAAGCCATCATTGGACCAGAATCAGAAACATTAAATTTGCTTAGATTAAGTTAAATGCGCTTTAATGGGTTTATTATTTAAAATGAGATAATACTTAATTATGTGTCTGAATGACGCATTAATAGATAAGCAAAAAAATCGATTTAAAAAGCTTTAATTTCTATCAGAAAAAAATATGTAGTATATGGATTACAACTTATATATATATATTTTGAAGTTTTCGATAAAATGTTTGGTGATAATTACCAAAAATCGGCACATATCATATATCTACTTTTGACTATTCGTGTGTCTATGTAGATAGTTCCTCTATCAGGTTAATTGTCATGTATTTATTTTTGACTATTCTTGTGTCTATGTAGATAGTTCATCTATCATCATGTTCATGTATCTACGTTTGACTATTCGTGTGTCTATATAGATAATTCATCTATCATGTTACATGGCATATATTTATTTTTGACTATTCTTGTGTCTATGTAGAAAGTTCATCTATCATGTTCATGTATCTACGTTTGACTATTCGTGTGTCTATGTAGATAATTCATCTATCATGTTACATGTCATGAATTTATTTTTGACTATTCTTGTGTCTATGTAGATAATTCATCTACCATGTTCATGTATCTACGTTTGACTATTCGTGTGTCCACGTAGATAGTTCATCTGTCATGTATCATGTCATGTATCTACTTTTGACTATTCAAGTGTCTATATGGACAATTAATCAGCCATGCATTATGTTCATGCATCGATTTTTGATGTTGTTCATGTATTGATGCCCAGTGATATCTATAAAGAAAAAATGCATTTCAAGTATCTATTTTTGAAAAAGTTCATGTACCTAACAGACATCGATCATGTTACCAATTTTTAAATTCAATAAATATTTCAATATTTGTAAAATATGATTGCTTCTTTTAAATGAAAGAATATAATCGATATATTAGCAAAAGTTAAATTTATAACATTTAATTAAGAATTGAAACAACTTTTCTTTTACAACATAATCAAGGAGTACTGTCTTCAATTCAATGTCTCAAAAAAGATATATTTTTGAGAACGATTATGAATCCGCAGAAAAAACAGTATCATTTAAAGTTGCACTTACATTTATGAAGTACCAATAATATAAAGAAGATGCGACAATATTTAAATTTCTTTCCTATTTTCCCTGCATGTATTAACTTTTTTCCTTTTAAACTTACTCGAAATTACTTTGTTTAATTTTACATAAAGATGAGGAACTTGATTTCAAAATATATATATGAATATTTGATTTAAATTTATTACAATTACATCTGTATATAGTTTTATAAAATTCCATATGACGAATATTTGAATTACAGCTATTAGTAAATGAAGTATGATCCAATCATACAATCTTACTAATTAAAATTACATTTCGTCTATCGTATTTTGTTGTAAACGATATCCGACTCAATAGTACACTTGTTAGTCAATTCAAATCTTAATGATGAGCCCGAAAAAAGAATATATTTAAGAAATAAATTTGCGTTTTATTCTTTCTAATGAATTTGATAATAAAAGTGTGAAAATATTATTTGAGAGCAATTAAAAATATTAAATTGATTGAAAAATTAAATTAGAAAAAACTTATGAAATGAGAGCTCTGTCAAAACAGAGAAATGGATTAAAATCGTCAGTTTAGGTAGAAAAACATTATTATAGGGACAATAGACTCTAGCTTCTAAAGCATTTATTAAAATGCTTGAAAGATTTCTTTCGTTGAATGTAAGATGATCTCATTGCTTGGTTTTCCTTTGAATCAGATGCCTGGTGTTGATTCAGTGAGTTTAAAAAAGCAAACAGCTTCTTCGAAATGTTTATTTTTTAAGAAAAATATTCTTTTTTTTTCTCTTAATAATTATTTTTTATAAAAGAAAACAAGAAGCATGTTTTCTGTAGGTAGAAAAAATATGGAAGTTATTTTGATTTTAAAGAAATTCTTTGAATTTTTCTAATGGGGTTTGAGTTATTTAGTTGAAAGAACAAAAACATATATTTTTCTTTTATTTATATTTTAACCACATTTTATAACGTGTTTATTTGCCTTGAAAAGATTTGTATAAATTATATTAACAATTTATATTATAAAATATAGTTAGTGTGGCTTTTATGAATGAGCAAAAACTATAGTAACTGGAGAATATAGTATTTAAATTTAGGAAATAAAAAAAATTAAAAAAAAATTCACAAGAAAAATCTTACATTAAAATCTTTATTTCTGAAATATGTGAAAGTGGTTTAATTCTACTATCAAATTAGTTTTTTGAGTGTTTTATTTCACGAATTTATAAAAAATATCATTTAGTTCTTTAACGTTTTTAGTATATTGTAAATATTTTTAAATTAACAAGTGTAAAACTAAATAACATAAATATTGAATGACAATAGAAAATTTGACATTTGTAGGTAGGTTAAATCTAAATCACATAAATTATAAAAGAAATCAAGTAACTCTAAAATCCCTTTTATTAAAAAATAAGAGGGAATATTTACTAAATGTACTCATATATCTAAAGCATATTGTATATATATATATATATATATATATATATATATATAAACTCAGTTTTAGTGTCTAGAATACCTCGCGCGTTTTATTTATTTATTTTTTTTAGCGTTAACTAGTAAGAATATATAGATTACAGCTATTTTTAAATATATTTTATTTTCCAAAATTAATTCCTTTTTTAATTAGATAACTGATTTGATACATATTCTACCCAAAGATTATCTTCAGAATACGTAAGTATGTTAAAAATTTCATTGTCTCTAATGTCTTTCTGACATTGAGTAGTGGAGAGATGGCAGCGCCAGTTTTGGTGTTGACTTCGTTATTGATAGTGGCTCAAAATTCTGAGGTGGTTGGTTATGTTTAGTGGGAAGAAATAAACATCTGGCAACGACCACAATAACATTACTTAATTTAAATTGGGGAATATATACTTTAGGGTGTACATTGACGAAAATTGGTGATTTTTATTTCGCCAAGCTTGTTTCCATGCATGTTTGAAGAATCACGATGGACCAACTAGAAATAAACCAACATCGCTAATAGTAGAGTGCGAAATAGGTGAAAAACTGAGAGACACCTTAAGGTATAGGCTAGACACAGCGGCCGTATAATCCATGATTCCAAATTCTGAATTTTTTTGGTGAAGAAGTAATGTTGCCAAGATGACGTATCGTGATATGCGCGATGACGTAATAATTAGGGTTACCAAAATAAAATTTTCTGCATAATTCTTATAGGCCTCCATATGTATGACGTAATAAAAACGAGGTTGCCAAATACATAAGAACTTCTGTCAAACAATCGCCAATCTCAGAATTTGGAATCATGGATTAAGTTGCACTTGTGCCATGGCTATCTTTAAATCGATTTATATTTTACAAATACCGGTAAAAATTAAAAGAAATTAATAGGTCATTATAAGTGATAAAATGTACTCCTTTATGTAACACGTATTTCGTAGTTATTCTTTTATATATATATATATAAAATAACATAATATAAATACAAAAAGAAATTTTCAATGAAGAAAAGCCACAAATAAGCATGGGTGGCCCATTATTATTATTATAGGATGTGCCGCCACTTTTCACCTATTTAGCGCCAAATTATTAGCGATGTTGGTTTATTTCTGGTTAGTCTATCTTGTTATTAGCACCATCTTTTTCATGAAACATGCACGAAAACAAACTTGGCGAAAAACAAAATCTTAAATTTTCGCCTAAAGTATATTTTTCCTAATAAGCATAAGGAACTCAGAATATGTTGTGGCAGATTATTCTTATTGGTATTCTGAAACTGTCGCACTCATAAGAAGGAAAAGAAAACGCACTAAAATTACAGATATTGAGTAAAACAAACAAGGAAGTTTGGTGAAATAACGCGGATTTTCAGATATGTTTCAAGAATTAGATAAATTTACTTAACAATAATATTGGTTTTTCCCATAAATTAAGGAAAGATAAAAAGTAATAATTTGTTTAGAAATAAAATAATCGATAAGAAATTTGTAAGATGCACATTAAAAATTCCGAAACAAAAGGTAGATGAAAAAGAATCCTTTATTACAAAATAACATGAAAAAAATTGGAGAATTTTATTTTTATATTTTGATAGGACAATGAGAAACCTATTATTGTCGATTTGTAAAATTTATTTCAATGAATTTTTCACTGGAGTAAATGCAATAGAGATAAATCTAAAAATTCGAAGAGGTTTATGAAAATCAAACAATAGTAAAAGATGAATAATTTGCATATTATAAATTTTAAAACTTAGCAGCGGAAAACTTGATATTCAAAGACTTTTACAAAACTTTTTGTATTAGAATATAAATCATCACATTAAAAACATTTGATTATAAACCAAGCATATCCGCAAATGTAATTAGAAGATTTTAATTATATTATTATTACACAATATACATATTTGATATCTGATTTTCCTTATATAATCTAATATAGAAATATCAGAAAAGTAATTTTTAGACCAATTTAAAATTGCTTTCAATTATAATAAAATCTCATCAATAATTTAAAGATTTTAAATTTCATACCTTTCAAATGATTAACTTATTTATAAAAATATAGAAAGGGAAGAAATAATGTCTTGTAAATATATAATTAAAATTATACATTTTCCCTTAGATTGTTTATAATCATCAAAAACTTCATATTTGAGAAAGACTATTGACAAGTATAACGTTTTTCTAATGAGAAAGTATTGATTTTATTTTGATCGAATCAGCGACTTAGGGTTACAAATATTTATACAAATTGGATATTAACAATGTTGTAATTATCGATATGAGATGTAGAAATTTAGAGATGAAAAGTTTTCTTGCGATTAGGTATTTTGTTATTTAGCTGTATCTTAAATATATAAATCATTTTCTACCACAATATCCAGTTGTGTCTTGGCATGTATTCCTGTTACACTAATATACTATTTAACTCTTAAGGATTGTGTAACAAATATCAGTAACAGTTACCATAAATATCAGTAACAGTTACCATGAATATTAATAACAGTTACCAAGAATTGAATTAACGTGGAAAATTAATGATATGTACTGCACTCAAGTATATTCGAAATATTTCGAAGTAGAGACGTTTTAAGAAAGCACAGAAAGCTAGACACAATGGCGATCACTTTCTTTTTTCTCACATCACGTGATCTCTGCTAATGCATCCTCTGAAAGCGAATTGAAGCATAAAACGAGACTGGTTTAGACAAAAGAAAACATCGAATACACGATCCCAAAAGTGGGTTAGCGAAAGTGGTGATCTTTTTTTTTTTTTCTTCTTTTTCAAATGAAAACGGGGTCGAACCCATCACTTCCGGATTCCCTTTTTGGAGGAAGTGTCCCACGTTTTATTTCACTTCACTTTTTTTTAATTCCGTCCTTTCTTTCGATCAAAGTGACCTCAATATCAATCCTTTCATGTTTTCCCTTTCGAATCATGGCGTCTAGCTGTTGTTCCTTTTTACGTCGTATTATTTTTCTAAATGGACATTCCTTTAGGTACGAATACGAAAAATTGAGGGGACAAAGTTGTTAAAAAACAGATTTGTCCTCTTTGGAAAGTAAGTAAAACACTACAGACATTGATTCTCCTAACTGATGTGTGATAACCTGCTAACTGCATGATTATACGATTCGAAAAATTATGCTTTGAGACGATATTTATAACATATAAAACATTTATAGATTAAATGTTTATGTAGCTTAATTGTCTATCTGTATATCGTTTTCTATTTGGTCTGTTTATTTTCTGGTATATAAATGAGAAAATTTTAATGACAAGAAAAAAAAGTTTTTTTTAATATATAGGTAAAATTTTGATACTTACAAATATTATTGAATAAAATAGGACAATCTTACCAAGTAAATTCTCATTTTTTTTTTTGATAAATTCATATTGTTCTTTGAAATGTAAGTTAAATTAGATTTTGAAAAGAGAAAAAACTTATAATCAGAATTATTTACTTCTAATACACCATTCAAGATACTAGGTATGGTTGTAGTTCCAGTGTCCTGCGTAGAGTTTTATAACCAATTACAATAATTGAACACTAAAATCTGCCAATTTCAATGTCTTTTACATTTTTTTTGACAAGCTATATGCATTACTAGGTTGTAATAAGAGAGAATTATTTCACACGGTGATCAAAGGATGATAAGAGAAATGATATTACATTACTAAAAGGATAATATCTCACTATAATTATTTTTATACATTCATTAAATATATATTTAATTATGTAAGTAATATTATAATTGAAATACCTTGTGAAAAATTTCCAATAAAATGAATCAATTTTTATTATATTTTGTTTAATAAATATCATTGAGTTCTGACGCTAGGAGTGATATTATATTTCACTGAACTGTCAGATTTTATTAAAAAATTTTCTTAAAATGGAGAACTTTTAACTAAAAGAATCGCAGTATTAAAAGACTAAAATACTATATGTATATTAATCTGGTTTTAAAAAGCTAAAATATAAATTTTTTTAATAAATTAATAATAAAAATATAATTATTCATAACATTTTATAAATTATTTTGCGTATTCATGAGAAAAAGCGGAATATCATTTATGCCGATTAATGAGATTTCATATTTTTATAAAACAATTTATAAAACATTGACTATCCTTTCGTAAAATTATCAAAGGCGATATAAAATGATGTTTAAAATAATCAAATGAATTTATGCACAGAGATCGAATTTCGAAAATGAAATGCTCAATGATTTCTAATAAATTAATATCATGAACTAATTACAATATCAAAACTTAATATTAAGAAAACAGAAAATAACTACAATTATAAGAATGTTTTTAAATATTAATTTAAACACATAGGGAAAGGGAAAAAGAAAGTCCACAATTATCAACAGATCTGAACCCAAATTTTAAATTTTTAATTCTGTTTGAAAATTTATAACTTTTGATTGTTTAAAAATTAATAAAATTTATGTTAAATACTTTTTATAGAACATAAATTACTAAAGCTTTTTTATTATCATCTATTTTCAAAACATCTTGTACGTATTCAAAAAACGTTTTATGAAAGAATAATTTTGTTTTCTTTTTAAATTATTTCTATAAAGTAGATTTCCTTTACAGCAGTCTGGAAAAAATGGTGTCATTCAAATACACTTTCACCAATTATTATCAGGCAAATTAGTTTCTACATCCATTTAAAAATTAATAGATCTTGATTTTAAGCTTGGAAAGGCAGAACGCCAAAAGAATAATACAAATCTAAGAACATCCCATTTGCATATTTCGCCGATGGCCTAATTTGACTGGCATATCTTGGATTGTGACACTGATTTCCTCCTTCGTGTTTGTTTGTTGTTGCCGGAAATCAAGTTCTGAAAATGATCTATTTCACGAATGACTTCCGTTTAAATAAAGCCTTTTTTTTCTGTATTGATTAGTTTCATTTTCATTCGTGAAATGGCAATCAAGCATTCTAAAGAAGTTTCATTTTGGCAAACAACTTTTAGTTACGAATCGTTTGGAAAAGAAATGAACGTTTTTTATTTCCCTTTTTAGGAATGGCATCGCCAGCGGGAAAAGAACATCTCACGTGCTCCTCTTCACGTGCAGATAATGGAGAGAAAAGTAGTGTCACGAAAATTTTGTTTTTCGTGTTTTGCGCGAGCATTTCTCTTCCGTGAAATTATTTCTTCCACGTGTTAGTTCCATTTTTCTTCCTAGAATGTCCACAACTCTAAAATTACATTTCTCGATTATTAAATAAATGTCTTTTAAATGTTTTTTTTTAATAATAATCTTATCATAAGCCTTGTTAAACGAAAAACTATCGCACAATTCAATTTGTATATTAATAATTTCAATCTTTCTTCCGTAAGTATAATATTTTATCATAGCATGGTTTGTTTCAGAAATGTGTCAATAAATTTAGAATTTACTAATTTACTCGTTTTGTGTGATTAAAATGAAAAATTATCAAAAATTTTCTCATGTGTATAATAATAAAAATCATAACATGATATTATTAAAATCCTGCTACTTTTTTTATTCACGTACTCGTATTTAAAATATTTCAATTTTTAAATGTTTTTTGATTTCAATTATGATTAAATTTTATTAAAATTTCCATTATTGTTATAGTAGATTATAGATTTTTTTACAAATGTCACTTTAATGGGTACCAGTTAACTTAAAAGGTGGGAAAGAATTTTCTGTTTTACATTATTAAAAAATATTTATGATAAGTTTACATACGTCTTACTAATTTTATTTAGCATTCATTAAATTTATTCATAATTTCTTTTTTCCCCATCAGTAGGAAATTCCATTACGTGACTCTTAAGTTTTGATTTCCATATTTTTCTGAGCTTTTCATTCAATAAAAATGAACAAATTCTACATACATACTTTTAGATTCAGTTTCCTTTAATGTGAGTTTGAGTTATCTTTTTTCACAGTATTATTAATATCCTAATTAAGATAATGTCTCACATTAATTGGTTAGCATTTGAAGAGATTGGAAATAATAAAAAATTATATTTCTTTCTCATGTTATAAAAATGAGTAAAGAAATATTTTTCTAACCTCAGCCGTTCGACAACTCAACTGAAACTTTTCAAAATAGATATGTGTCAAACTAAATAGCATGATTAAAATAAAATGTTTTAATTAGCACATAAATAATGTATTTTTCAGTTAAAAATAAATATTTAAAAATTTTAATTCTATTTTTTTCAATTTCAGTTCTTTCGTATAATTAATTATAAATCTTTGAAATTTTCAAAATTTCTGACGAAGAATTTCATTAACGAAATGTTTTTGAAATGTAACTTTTTAAATTAATCTAAATAGAATATACTATTACATAATTAATATAGTGTTAAATAAAGTGTAGTATAGAATGAAATAAATTAGTGTCAAAATAGCAGGAAGAAATAGAGAGAGAAAAATAAAAGAGAGAGAGAGAAAGAAAGAAAAAATAGAGTGAAAAAATAAAAAAAATAGAGAGAGAAAATGACAAAAATAGAGTGAGAAAAAGAATATAATAGAATGTGAAAAATAAAAAATTTAAAGAGAAAATAAAAAATAGACTGAGAAAAATAAAAAAATAGAGAGAGAAAAATAAAAAATGGAGTGAGAAAAGAAAAAGTAGAGCGAGAAAAACAAAAAATTTAGAGAGAAAAGAAAAATAGAGATAAAAAAAAAATAAAAAATAGGGAGAAAAAAGAAAAATAGAGAGAAAGAAAAATGAGAAAAGGGAAATTGAAAAATTCTCAAAGAGAATTTAAAATTTACTTCATTTCTAGATTTTTACTTAAATTATACTACTCTCCTCAAGAAACAAAAAAAGATCTTGAATACTATTTTAAAATTATATCCACAAAGAGGAAAACTGTAGCCTTGAATTGATGATGACAAAATATGACACTTATTAAAATGGAGTTTTCAATGGCATTTAAAATCTAATTTTTTGATTTATTGTAGAACATTTTTATTGATATTTTTAAATAAGTAAAAGAATTAATGTTTAGTCATATATAAGTTTTATGATGTATTTAGATATTTGTTTGTTTATTTTTATTACTTAAAAACTTTTATATTTCCAACTGCTCCGGTTAGAATACAAGAAACATATACAGATAAATAAAATAAAGATAATTTCGCATAGCATTTACATTTTCAAATTCATAAAGAAATAAGGTAGTAGTCCGAATTGTGCTCATATGTTAATGAATTACATTTATTTCTGTTTGAGAATTAGATTACTATAGGGTTGATACTGAATTCTGCCGCTTTTGTACTATGCAATAAACGCTGCAACCTCATCCACAAAAAAAGAGTTTTTATTGTTTGAATAACCAAGTTTGCATCATTTGTCTATTCTCGTCATCCGAATTCACTATCAAGTAGCAACTTCTTCAAAGGAATGAAGACTTTGATTATGTTAAATTAAATGATTTAAATGTAGAAAAATACAAAGCCAAGTCAGTGCCTTTGTTACACAGATAGTATGAAACCTATTATCATTAGTATTATAGTATTATCATTATAGTATTTTCATTAGGCGCGAGCATTTTTTAAACAGAAGGCAGTGAACGAAACAAGAGCTGTCTAAAGTCGCCAATTATATGCCTTTTTTCCTCAAGTGCCCAGAGAAAAAGGCGAGAAGAAAATTGCTCAGTTACTGTTGAAACTTCATAGCATGTACCAGAATGAGTTAGTTGCCATTTTACTAATAATTTATTTTTACGCGTTCTATAAACTACTAAGTACACGGCTATAATAGTCCTTTTTTGCTACAATAGTCAGTTTATGTATTTTTCGGAATATTAACTATCTGATTAAGTAAATCTATAAGAAAACTTCTTTATTGATGACAAGGACTATCACTGACCTAAAGCAGTAATTAATATAATTTTACTTTTTTTTATAGCATTTTAATTGTGCAAAATAAATCTGATAAATACAGAGATAAATTTTTTCCATCATGAAATTTCTCCACTAAAATGATATTTCTCTAAATATGCTTCATAGAAAGTAATATTTAAAAAGTAAATTCCTTAACTTCAACTTCATGCTCCGATCTGTTATAGAATGCACGATCCTTGGAGATTAAGCTCTAGGTCATACACATATCGTAAATGTATGTGACTTGATGGTTACTTTCCAAATATTATGGATTCAATAACAGATCGGAATACGACAACGAATTTCAAAAGTTTGCTCTTTAAATATTGCTTTTTGTATAAAGCACATTTAGAGTAATATTAGTATTTAAGAAGAATCCAAAACAAATTTCGTTGGAGAGGGTAGCATTGTTCCTCATGTCACTAAGACAACCATCAGTAGAATTATATCGAAACATTCTCATCATAGTCATTTCGATGGATTTAAGAGGGTGAAATGTATATTCTATCATTAACTAATTCCTGAAATAATAAAATAATTAAAAAAGAAACTCCAGAGCGAAAACATTTGTGAAGTAGTGGTTTGCAAGGATTTAATTCGGTTTATATATATATATATTTTAAAAAGAGTTAAGCGATGAAAAACTAAAATATAAATGAATCAAATATATATCTTTCTTATTTCAACAGAACTTCATCGAGAGCTACAGAATATCCACATTTATAGTTAAACCACAATCAGAAAGCACTAAACCAAGCAAAATGTCTACGATGTAATCAAACCAAGTCTTAACTATTATTTCGAACAGCGTTTCATTCAGAAATGAACCAATTTATACAATTTTTATTATTTTTAAAGGCAATTTATGTTGAGAAATTCCTTCTCAGATTCAGATATCAACCATCTGGATTCCAACAAGAATGCAAATCAAAATGTTAAGTTGGTGTAGTGATTGCTTGGGAAGCAATACAATGATATTTTCAACAATTATACAACTGTGCGTAAGTCATTGCTCGCCAAAAGCTATTGAGCAGAAGTGAATGATCCTGATCGTTAAGATCAAACTTAGTCTTTCGGTGATCATAAATTTGGAGGGTACATGAATTTATGTATATTTGCAAATCACATATCAAGCAAAAGAGTAAATTGTCCAGCACACCACAATTGAGATTGAATAGGCATGCTTACTCAATAGCCATATTTGAACGCCATAGAATTGCAAAAAGTTACTTCAAAGAGCGACGAAGAAAAAATTCTTTCGTACTCGTCTTTAATCTAAAAGATTAACAAGGCACAATTCCACATCTTTTAAACATAATATGTATAAATTCACATTAAGAGAAATAACGCTGATGTCCATAGAAAGCCTTAAATAAGGATTAATAAATTATTTTGGGCTAAAATAAGTTCTTCAAGTCTATTCATGCAACAACACTTGTTTACAAATGGATTCATTTGTTATCAAATTTTGTTTATTCTTTGAAAAATGAAAAATTAAAAGGCAATAGTAGGAATAAAATGAAGAAATGTTTCTAAAAATAATAATACATGGTATTTTTACGCCTGTAATTTTTAACATTTATATGAGAAATAAGCAATGCTTTTTTAGGGCAGTTTGAAATAATTTTTTAGACATTAATAATTAGAAAAAATTAAAACAATGCATGCTAACTATAAAGATGAGAAACAGTTTTATATCAATTGGGTAAATCATTACAAATGTATGAATAATATTACAAATATCTAAACATTTTTTTAAAATTACTTATTTAAAATAGAGCACATTATTAATAATCTATCAAATAAAGGTGTTAAACACATTGATAAATTTCTCTCATAGATTTAAGAGATCAGCTGGAGAATAATTAACCATTATTTAAGCATTTTATAACTTAAGTATTTAATATCATATCAGATTTATTTTCATAAAGATATATCCATAGCTATACTTAAGTATTTAAATATAGATTTTATCCAAATTGTTATAAAATTTTACTACCTTACGTTGTAAGTATATACTATAAATGTGAGTTGGGTTTATTTATTTCTCTTTGAAATATAACAAATTGTTTTTTGTAAATAATAGATCAAATGAATATATAATTGAATTTCTGTAAGATTAACTTCAATGTGATCAAATTGTTAGTGCAACTAAAAACTTCCAAAGATCCAGGGAAATTCCTATTAATATCATGAATGAAAATCAGAAACATCGTTATTATAAAAGTCAGATTCCGTGGATATTTTAGAATGTCCTAATATATTCTAATCGAATTAAACTATAATAATATAATATAATGATGACGGATAATACATTATATTAAAATGTTCGATATAAATGTATTTAAAAAGCTAGATATGAAGACGAATTTTGTATTTACACATTTTATAACAAATTAAAGAACATCTGCGCTGATATTGACATGTTGTTGTACCAGCATGCTTCCCTGTACCTAGCCCTGAATTGGGCTCAACCAGTTACATAGAAGAGCCGAGTGAAGTCTCAGTGATTTTGAAGCAAGGACCAAGCAGAAGATCTCCAATACTTGGACTGCAACCCCAGAGGTATCATTTCACTTGGAGGATATTGCGACCACATGGCTCCTCATATTGAAATATGAGAGTTACCTGATTGCTCATTAAATATTTTTGTTCATATTCAGTAATTATGAAGATGATGACATTTTCATCTTGGGAATTCTATGCACAATCTGGACAGGTTAATTTAAATTGATTTTAAATTGAATCGAATTTTTCTATATTGATATAAAGCCTGCATGTGATTTATATAAGCACAAGTTCTCACAACCATTGAATTAAATTAATTTGGATCATTGAATGTTAATTTATTTTTCTGACTTATCACCCATTAAAATATTATAATTGTAAAATACACTACTGGCCATTAAAATTGCAACACCAGGAAGAAATACAGATAACAAAATGATATTTATTGGACAAATATATTATACTAGAAATAACAAGTGATTAAATTTTCAAAAAATTTGGCTGGATATATAGATCCTGAGAAATCAGTGCCCAGAACAACCACCTCTGGCAATAATAACAGCAGTTATACGCCTGGGCATTGAGTCAAACAGAGATTGGATTGCATGTACAGGTACAGATGTCCATGCAGCTTCAACACGATGCCACAGTTCATCAACCGTAGAACCTGGTGTTTAGTGACGAGCCAGTCGCTCGGCAACCATTGACCAGAAGTTTTCTGTTGGTGAAAGATCTGGAGAACGTGCTGGCCAGGGCAACAGCCAAACATGTTCCGTATCAAGAAAGATCCGTACAATACCGGCAACATACGGTCGGGCATTATCCTGCTGAAACGTAGGGTTTCGCAAGGCTCGAAAAAAGGGTAGAGCTACGGGTCGTAACACACCAGAAATGTAACGTGCACTGTTCAAAACACCGTCAATGCGAAAAAGAGGTGACCAAGACGTGTATCCAATGGCACCCCATACCATCACGCCAGGTGATGAGCCAGTATGACGATGACGAACGCACGCTGTCAGTGTGCGTTCACCACGATGCCGCCAAACACGGATGCTACCATAATGATGCTGTACACAGAACCTGGATTTATCTGAAAAAATGACGTCTCGCCATTCGTGCGCCCAGGTTCGTCGCTGATCACACCACTGAAGGCGCTCTTGTCTATGACGCAGCGTCAAGGGAAGCCGCAGCCATGGTCTCCGAGCTGAGAGTCCATGCTGCTGCAAACGTCGTCGAACTGTTCGTGCAGACAATTGTTGTCTTCCAAACGACCCCGTTTCTTGACTCACGGCTCGTGACGTGGTTGCACGATCCATTACGGCCATGCGGATAATATGCCTGTCTTCTCGGCTGCTAGTGATAGGTGGCCTTTGAGATCCCGCATGGCGTTCCGTATTACCGTCCTGAACCCATCGATTCCATATTATGCTAACAGTCATTGGATCTCGACCGACACGAGCAGCAATACTGGGATAAGATAAACCGCAATACAGGTACACTACAATTCGACCTTTATCAAAGTCAGAAACGTGCTGGTATGCATTTCTCCTTCGTACACGAGGCATCACAACAGCGTTTCACCAGGCAACAACGTTCAAATGCAATTAGTGTATGAGGAACCGGCTGAACAATTTCCTCATTTAAACACAATGTATGTGTCGCTACTGGCGCCTGCTTTGTCTGAATGCTCTGAAAAGCTAATCATTTGCATATCACAGCACCTTCTTTCTTTCGTATAAATTTCACGTCTGTAGCATGTCGCCTTCTTGGTGTAGCAATTTTAATGGCCAGTAGTGTATATTCTGAATGTATCTCAAACACCACTTATAAGTCAGACGCCAGAATATTTAAAAACTCATATAAGTACAATTGAACTAGATAAGCAAATATAATTAGTTGAGTTCGATTCACTAATTAATTTATAAAATTCATTAACTTATTCACACTGAATAAAATTCATTAACTTTTTCACGCTGTTATGCAGATTTAGCTTCAATAGATGTTATTTAAATTCAAAAAAGGGAGTCACTATTTCACACATGCTGCTACATTCAAGATTTCCAACATTAAAAAAGAAATTATTTTATGTATAAAATTTGAAAGTTTTTAATGAATTACGCAAAATTGTTTGAATATTTTATGAATTTCTGAATCAGATACATTACTCATTATTTGAAAATTAACTGTATTAAAGGAATACAATAAGTAATCAATCGTAATTAAATGATGATTGTTCCTAAACTTTGCCGAATTCCGATGCTTACTAAATTGCCATATAAGGAAAATAAATAATCAATCGTAATTAAATGCCGATTGTTCATAAATTTTCTCGAAATTTGATGTTTATTACAATGCCAAATAAAAAAATATATTAGTAAACTTATGGCATTTACTCATAGAACAAATCATATTTTTTCAGTCGAAAAACTTCCATACAATTTTTTTTCTATGTTTAAATAGCTGTTCTTTTGCAGTATCTTTCTTTGATCATCTGCATTGACCACTTAATAAGAGGGATTGGGCCCGATTTCTTTGGCATCCAGACAATGCAATTTAACACCACTGGATATTTCATTTTGGAGATACTCAAAAGAACAACTATGAAATGAATATAGATTTGATAAGTTGAAGAACAACAAAGAATTACAATTTCAATAATCACGGTGGAACATGCCTTTCTGTATCTGTCAAAAAGTCGTAACTATCTCGCTATTGTCATGTAAAGAAAGGTAAAGGTGTGAAACTTCATGAATAAAATGCATAAAACTTTTTATGGCAATGATGTTAATTTAAATCCATTTTAATTCCATGCCTTATTAAAAAAAGAGATCGAAATTTTACAGATATACTCACATGTTACTCTGTATTCTGTATTGTTTCACTCTATTAACTTCATAATACCATCAGCTGTGGTTATAAAAATGCTATCGTGAGATAAGAAAACAGCAATATATGCTAGAAGACGAGTATGACCTCTATCAGAAAAATTGTGAAGCTGGGAATTTTATCTTGAAAACTAAGTGAATTACGGAAAAGAAGTCAGTTAAACAGGAAAAATATATAGAAGCTATGATTTGATTGCAAACGAAACTTTGGTATGAGAAGATAAGAATGTATATAAGCTCATTGGCTTTTACGTAAGTTCTAAAGCTGTTATGTTACATAACGAGTCAGAAAGGAATTATTTCTCTTTCACTCTTAATCCCAGATATATATTGTGACTAAAGAACTGATTGAGAACCAATCTTAAATGTTCCAAATGACAACTTGTTGCCAGTTTTCACGCACTTCCTGCTGTAATTGTATTGGAATTTGCGAACGATTAAATGTGTATTACGTGCATTTTTCTTTTAAAATTTTGTTTAAACTACCACTTTGTAACAAATATTTCTATTACTTTGCAGGAATCTTTTTCCTGTATCTAGCTTTTCGTAGTTTTTCAAATTCCATTAAATATTTTTCAAGATAAGATAGCTAACTCTCAAATTTTACCTCGATGGATCCATCAAATCGTATTATGTCTGGTAGATTGGCTAATTTTAATACTTTTTATGACTATAATTGTCACCATTCCAAACTAAAGATTTGAAATAAGATTTTACTGGGGTTTCTGTATTGTGTAACGTAAGAATGACATATTATAATATGAAAAAATATTTAAAATGGTTCCTAGAGACAGTAACAGCTTGGTTTTTGCTATTATAATATATATATATATATATATATATATATATTAAAGTGTAGTTATCAATTTATTCAGAATATTCTAAATTACACCTATAAAAAATAAAATATGATGTTATTCTTAACATTGAAGGAAAAATCTGAATGCTCATTTTCTATCCATCAGCTATTCTTAGGTTATTTTATTCAATAATTTTGGCTTTCTTCCTTCTCCGAATGCATTTTTTTGACAAATTCATTTTGGCAATCATTTAAAAAAATCTTTTCCATGCGATTTCCTAATTTCTACTTTTTTTTTGCTAAGCAGAAGTTATTTTCACTCTTTTTCAACTTCCTACAACACGTATTGCGTTAATCAATGAAATATATTTCTTTTTTTTTTCTTTATTGCTCAGATAAAAAATGTATTCTTTTTTATGTCATAGAATATTATATTCTTTACACAAAAATTTGCACGATATGAAACATTATAAATATATCTTATGTTCAAAAAGAAGAATATGAAAGTTTAAGGATCATTATCAACCAATTTCACGAAATTTTATCATGAATTTTAAGATTATAATAGAGTCGAGACTTTAAAATTGATTAACTTCAGAAGAATTCATTAGATTTTAAGTATTATCTTGATTTGTTTGCTTTTAGAAACAGTACTAGAACGTTTTGTTTACAATAAAGATAAATAAAGTCTAAGAGTGTTTTAAAATGTTTTAAGAGATATAATTGCATTAATTATGTTAAAATCAGTTTTAAAATAGATTAAATTATTTTCAATCCGATGTTTGTATTGATAGTGTTACTTCTATATTTTACTATTATTAATAACAGCATTTCTGCCATAGTTCCACAGATATATTATGAACTAATAAAAATAATTAATTGAGTAAGCAAAACGTACCATTTGAATCATCATTGCAATTAGATCACAAAGTAAGCATTTACTAAAATAATTAAATAGATTTTTAGGAATTGGTGTCATTAAGGAACTCAATTTTACATTCGAGTCATGTAATATATTTTGTCGTCAATGGAAAAAATAGCACAGAAATTTGAGTGACAAATTAATATTATTTGTGTGCCATTACTTCACTTTGTTGATATGATTAACTATATCCAAACCGATTTATGGTTGTTGTCTAGCTTTTTCTCCTGGCAATTTAGATTTTGAATCCCTATATGACAGTACAAATCATTCCTACGTATGTCGATCGCAATTTAGATTTTGAATCCCTATATGACAGTACAAATCATTCCTACGTATGTCGATCGCAATTTAGATTTTGAATCCCTATATGACAGTACAAATCATTCCTACGTATGTCGATCGCAATTTAGATTTTGAATCCCTATATGACAGTACAAATCATTCATACGTATGTCGATCACTGCTAAAAAACACCTCCAATAATTTATTTTAAAAATTGCCCATCAAATATTTGCATTTACTTATTTGTTTATCTAGTTTATTGTAAATATATAAATGAAATACAAAATGTTGCGGTAAGAAGTCTATAAACAAATAAACAAATCATTAATTTAATAAACAGATCCGACTCTGGGCTGGAACATTTAATAAGTGCCAAACTCTTTCCTTTCTCTCTCAAATCATTTAATATAATTTTTTTCAACAATGCAACATAAAGTGCCTTAAGTAAGAAAAAGAAACAGAAAGATCAGAAATAGATAAAGAAATTATAAAAATTAATCAAAGTTTGTATTCTTATCACCATTACTCTGGAAAATAGATTATTGGAAATAATTCAGAATATTTTTCTAAACGCTACTGAGAAAAATAAGTCTTATTTTTGAACCATGAAAATGCGAAAGATCAACATCTAAAGTTATTTCTCCCTCCTTAATTTTCCAACACCTTATCAATGAAAATATATTAAGCAAGCAAACATAGCTTCTCGTTAATAAAGTAGCCTTTGAGTAGGTTGGGTTCAAAAAACAGTTTGTACAACTCAAAACATTTTGGACCAATTAAAAGTTATCAAAATGTTCATATTTTCCATTGATGACATGTAGTAAAAACAATGTATTGAGGATATTTAATTTCTATGAACAGTAAAAAATTAATTGTGAGGTTAACAATCCAATTTTGATAGTCAGTATGTCAGCAAATGAGACGCATAAGTAACCTTTTTTTTTTTCATAATATGTATCAAAACACGTTAAATAGATAACAAAATGTCACACTGAACAAATATTTTGAATATGATATTTTCCAAAAATGTTACCTTGAATCTATATTGATGGATATCTTTCTATCACGAAAGTCATGATATGTAGATTTAATGATGAATCTTTGTTGTATTTGATATCGATTCTCAGATATCATTTTTGCAATTAATTTTAAGGTCATAAGGTATAGGATTTCAGATCTTTCCAGTATATCAAAATAAGATCAAAAATAATATTTTGATTGAAAAATAAGTGTTTCTAAGATCTACTATAAACTTACCGAGAGACTTATGAAGGATTTGCTTTTACTTAAGAATAAAGATAAATTTTGTAATTAGAGTACTTTATATTTTTAAATTCATAAAACACTAACGATATTCTTAAAACAATTAGTTGCATTGTTTAAAATGATGTTACACCTTGTTGGGCAACTTGATGGTATGTATTTTCATTGGAATAAAATATTAAGAGAATTCTGCGGCTAATAAGAAATGCAAATAAACCTGTGGCAACTCAGCCACAGTGAATCCCTAAAAAGGGAATGAAAAGCGCATCTTCCCTATCCGATGGGGAATCTAACTCAGTTGCTATTTGCATGCGGTCGTATGAAGACCGTATCGGCACCAGTGTATTATGGTGTGGAACTCATTTTATAAAAATTAATTATGAAGATTGTTATTGTAAGATTTTTGATGTTAGATTGTTAAAATAAAACTTAAAAGACAATAGGACTTATTGATGAATAAAATCACGCAACTAAAACGTAACGCAATAAAACCAACTTGATCTCCATTCAACTTCCCGAAATTGTTTCTGTTGATTCAAATCAATTGATGATTTTATATAATCACATTTTCTACAGAACTTGAAAGGTAGTTAAAGAATAAACAGAATTCGATATAAAATGCATGCATAAAAGTTACAACATTTTTAGACACAGCATACACAGAATTCACGTTTTGTTATAGAATTATTGTTGCAACTGATATAGTTCGGCGTCAAATATTAAAGAAATCGAGTTTGAATAGTTTAAAACACGGTTAGAAAGGTTACAATACCAGTAAGTTCTTTTGGGATGGGAACTTAGTGTCACCGGGTAGAATATTATTATATATTATTAAGATGAAATATTATATTATTAAGTATGCCACTCATTCCTTCTCTAATTTAATATTTAATTAATATAATATATTAAGATGAAATATTATATATTATTAATGAAATATTAAATTAGAGAAGGAATGTGGCATACTTCTCATGAACAAATTCAAATCGTAAGACCCTTCGTTGGTCTAAATTGGTCATTTATTTAAAGATGAAGACCAACTAAAGTGTATCTCACATCTAAAATTAAACCAAAATCGTAAACACGAAAAAATGAATGTATTTAAATCTATATACTTAAATTCTATGTTGTTGTCTAGGAAAGTAATGCAATGGAATCAAACTGATCCAAATGAAACCAAGACATGTGACCAAGATATATGAGACCAAGACAACTCTGGTCACATCTAACTTTCGAAGAAATAAGAGAATTGATGCAAAGGGCCGCGATGGACCCTATAGAGCTTTGCCAATATGGCAGAACAATTCAAGATATGGTCAGGAGAGAGTTCAGTGTTTGTGCAGAGAAGACAAGTCTTGTATCTTCGATGGTCCACTGGGAGATATTTTCATTCCCTTGAGATTTTTATTGCGCAATCTGGCGAAGTTTGCAGAGGTAGCACGGTTACAGTTTAGAGCAGAGATGGAGAGCTTCTGAGAAGAAGCATGAAGTAGTCTCCGGATAAATATTGAATCAATATTAGTGAGTGTCAGGTTATTGAAAAATTGAGGGTTGTCTCAGGCTTCTCTCTCTCCTTTGTGAGGATGTCAGCTTTCTCACTGCCCTAGATGTCCACGGTATCTATTAAAGTGCAGGTTTTTTGTGGTATGGTTGTTTTGTTCAAAAGTAGGATGATATCTTGGTTGAGTTGGGAATTGATCCTTAAAATGGATAGGTGGGCTGATTTAGAGTCCGAGAATAATAAAAATCCATTGGAATTTTGGATCGCTTTAAGGAAGTAAAGGTTCAAAGCCTCCTTCATGGCCACTTGCTTTCAGGTGTAATTTGAGACAATTTTATAAACAGGTATTTTGCGGGATTCAGATTTTCTATTTGCATAGGTGAAAAAGATGCTGGCATTACTTAAATTTTATGAGAAATATACATCGATAAAATTAATATACTGCTCATAAAATCAGAAATTAACTCAGGCTTAAGCGTGGGCATTATCATCTTCTGTCATGCCTAAAACATTTATTAAAGACAGTGAACACCAGTTTATTTCCTGTTAACATTGAAGAGAAAAATATGTAAGATAAACAGACGAATTTTATAAAGCTATAGCGAAATATAAATAGATTCTCTTTTACCAAATAAATATCTCGGTGCGATCAATGCTGATTTCAAAAGTTTTTATGCAGAGCTGTTAAATTCAAAAGTTTTGTTTAGTATATAAATGGATTATATTATAGTTTAATTAAAATAAATTTACCATAATTATTATACTAATAAAATTTTCATTCGAAATTCAAAACTGCGGAAAACTTAAAAGATATAAACTTATATCAAAATCAAGAGAAATAAATATTAGTATTTGAACTCTTTTCAGTAGATGTGTGTTTTTAGGAACTAAATTAGCCACACTACGAGTACTTTGAAATATTGGCGAGGTGATTTTGATAGTACCTATGCAATCTTTGCTCAGAAAAATATGTAAATTTTTAGATCTGGCACACATATCCAATTTCTAGGTAATTTTAAAGAAATTAACTTTAATGTTTAAAACACTTCCATGATATTTGATCATTTGGCTTGTCTCAAATTGACTGAAGACTTTGATAGAAGTTCGTTGAAGCTTAGAAAGAAAATTATGAAAAAATTGCCACCTGTAATTTTAACTAATATAAATGTTACTTGTTATTTGTTTCGTAATTTTTAGTTTTAGTTATAACCATATTAATTTAAACCAAAAAAAAAATATCTAAATCGGAAAAAATATCTCGAGCTAGATAATTTTGTGGTGTTGTTAACAACATACTTATTAACAAGAGACTGCGACAAACATGCGAAAGAATTCGTAAGAACTTTATGTTTTTCCTTTCCTTTAAAAGAATGGAATCACACTTATGTGATGAGATTCTAAATGTAAAACAACATCGCTAAATTTATAATCGCATTTAATATACAGAGTAGGCAATCCTAATTCGTTTTCATTTTATAATGAATAAGATATAAATCATTACATTCAAGTACGCAAAATTTCCTTTTATAGGTCTTCATATTTTGCATCAAGATCGAGATAGTTGATATTTTTTTTCCAACATTACAAACAAGTTATATCCACAAATAAAGCTACTCTTTTAAAAAGATAAAAAGAAACCATTTTTTTCTTCCGCTATATTTAAACACGAATAGTTGCGTTTGAATTATCAGCCTGCTTTTAGTGGATTATGTAATGGCAAGTTAAAAGGAAGAGAACACACAGTTTGACCCATTTAGGGGAAGGAAAAAATTACCTTTTATTAACTACGTTATTAATGTTTTCAGCTTTGATAAGAACCTACTTTTCGTATCGTTTGGAAAACGATGCGAGATCGTTTTTTTTCCGCTCGCACAAAATAGCACTGGAACTGGGAAAAATTGTTAAAAGTTGGAAGAGATCTTGGGTTGGGCTCAATAATAACTAAAAACGCGAGATATTATTTTTTAAACTATTGAGCTGTACTCGGTTTTAAAATTGAGTACTGATGCCATTTAAATTTTCAACTATTAATGCGAAACAATATAAAGGACTACTTTTTAGAAAAACTAAGGAATGAGGATTAAGGTTACAGCAAAAAAGAAATAAATTTCTAAAATTTTGCAAGCTTTTGTTCATTTCTTTTGATAAGAAAAAAAGTATAAAATATTATATAAAACAGTGTAGTGCAGATTTAGTTTTTTAACTACAAATTTTAAATCTTTTTAATTCATACAAAGATGCTTTTTTGATTAGCCGATTTGATTTCAAGAAAAAAAGATTTCGAAGAAAAATTTTCCCAAAGGAGCTAACATGCCTTCCCAAAAATTTCATACTAGATATTTGCTAAGGCAAATAAGATAACAGATAATCGGGAAAAAGATTTAAATGGAAACTCATGCGTTTGGACAATATTGGAAAATGTGATTATCACTAATTATTAACTAAACTTTTTTAATTTTATTTATTATTTGCAAAATGCACATAAAAATCTCACAATTCAAAAGCAATTCAGCATTTTTTGCTCATAGATAAAGTCGGATAATTACGGCATAATTTGCACGTATTTACGGTATTCTGTAAAAAAATCATCGTTAAGGTTTTAGAACAGTTAGGAAATGGCACAAAAAATTCCATATCTCTTATACCCTAGAGGGTTTCATAGAGGGTACTTTAATATCAAATATGTATTAAAGTTTCATCTTTTTCATTTTCAATAAATAATGAATGCATCCCTATATATATATATATATATATATATATATATATATATATATATATATATATATATATATATATAAACACAATTAAAAATGCAATTTTAGATTTAATAATAGCTCATAATGAGATAAACTTGTGGTATTAATGGAGCAGAAGGATTGATATCTATTTCTTAAAAAGATAATTTTTTTTATCAGCCTGATTTTTTAATAAGATAATTAAAAACTTAAAATAATAATTATCTTAAAACGATAATTTTTTAAAACTATAGTTGTTTTAAATTCTTAACATTTTTAAAAATCACCCTAAACTATTTAAGCAGATTATTAATCCCTTTATAAAATGAAAAACAGATTTTAATTTAATCCGTAAATTTGGAGGCTTGTAATGCAATTCAAAAGTTAAGATTCTAACGTAAAATACATGACTTATATATTCTCAATTTAAAATTAATATTAATATTAAAAATCGGATTTGCGAAATAACTATTTTAGCAAGTCAAAATTACTTTCTAAAATATAAATTTAAAATTTGTGCTTGAAATCGCATATTTTAAAGTGCATTAAATTTCACTGATTTTTTTTCCATATAGATATATTTGTTTGTGTGAATATCCTACTTTTCATAGTAAAATAAAACCATATTAAAATAAACAAAAACCATTAAAAAATTAATTCATTTTTTACGAGTTTAAATATTATGATGGCAATTTTAGGTTATGTGGATTTTAATGCACATTTCATCATTAAATTAAATTAAAAATATCCCGATAACTTTTTCATAAAAATTAAGATAAGTGCAGAATTGAATTTAATGTAAAGTACTAAATTTGAAGAAAAGTACTTGAATTCAATTAGTTATTTTCTAGATTATATAGCTATGTAAAAATATTTTAATTTGTATGGCTGTATTATCACTAACTGCATAAGTGTGTTGGCTTAAAATCCTAAAAAAAATATTCAAAAACTTTTTACAGACTCAGTCACAGTTAAAAAAAATGCGATTTTTTGATTTTTTGTTGGGATTATTAACTAGGTTGACCAGATGGAGATAAACCAAACGATGATTATAATGCCTCATGAAACACGCATCTCAATTGCATCAGCACAAAAGTTTTCCTTGAACAAACTTTTATAATGTATTATATACAAAAATAAAAAAAAATTTAAAATTAAAATTTCTATGTTCTAGAGTAAATGATATTTGAAATCAAATTCTAATAAATCTTATTGTGTTTAGTAACAATGTGGAAGATAGAAATGTTATGGAAAAAGTAACATTATTAAAGTTTTAATTTTACATATTTATCTGTATAATATAAAATAATTTATTTCGGACAATAATAAGTAATACTTTGAAACTAAAAAAAAAAAAAAAAAAAAAGAAGCTTTAAGCAAAATTGAATTTTGTGGTGTTTTCACAAAAAATTATATAATTCTTTTTCAGCTTTTAAAACACTGATGAATGATAACTTAAAACCTAACTTAGAACAATTAAGCTGATGGATTAAATTTATAGATGTAGAATTATTAACGATATATAATCAAGGCTTGCGACCATTTTAAATCTAATAAAACAAGCATATATGGCCTGATACAGTAAACATGATTCTGAATACGATATTATTATGAATATGTTATCATACCTTTCATCTGGTTCTTGTAATCTATGGATTAAGGTCATTTAATATAAAATAAATACATAACTTTGATTTATTCCTTATAAAAGTCATTTACAAAGAATAAAGCAACGGTAAACGGGTATTCTGTTATCCTATTAAACCACACTATTTTCAATAAATAATTTAAATAATAATGTTTCAAATTTTATTATGAAAAGGAGAAACAAGTTAATCTAGTTTCAAATGTGAGTTTTTTTTATTATCAAAAACAACTAAATTATTTTTGATAGCTTCAGTTTGAGATTAATGTATCTGGTGTATCCAAAAGAATAAGTCATAAATGCTTTGGGGAAGTTGAAAAGAAGGCAAAAATGATGTGTTTATGTAGTAGCTCAGAAGACAACAATTTTCTAATCTATTTCAAATGTTCAGGAATTTATTAAAGTAATTTGTATTTAAAGGATGGCAACGACTCTTTAAATTCTTAACGTAAGATACAGTACTGAATATAATGAGATTCCAATAAAATATACCATTTTTTAATAAAATTTTATTTTATTAAAAAATTATAAAATTTCATTTTATTAATATTTTATTATAAAATTTTATTTTATTAAAAAAAAATTGGGAAATCCTTTTGAAGATAGTCAGAATATTTGCAGTAATTTTTACTGATGAAATTTACTCTCTTCACAGCAAGTTAGTAGGGAATTTACTTTTTATTTGGGAGATAAACAGAATATTTGCAATAATTTTACTGATGAGATTTACGATCTTCAGAAAATTTGTAATGAATTTACTTTTTACTTTTTATTACTTGGAACTATTTTCAAATTAACATGTTTTTAAGATTTATTAAATTTAAAATTTGTGTTCTTAAAATACTTTAGAGGAAACCAATTTTTACAAGAGAATCGTGCAGTAAAATAAATGTATAATACAAATTGACAGCTAAAAAACTGACAAAAGATACCATAAAAATTGACAGAAAAATAACCACATACATAATAAAAATTTACAATATACATAAAATAATGTGAAGTAATTAAAAAAAAATATGGATTGAAAAATGTTAACATTTAGTGCAAAAATATGATTAATATTTGTAAACAATTTGACAAATTTTGCCAAAATTTATGTATTTCAAAACTTTAGAAAAGTGCAAGTATTTTTATTTTCTTAAAAGGAACACTTTTTTTTACATTTTTAAGTATTTGCTTAAAAAGAATGAAAACTACAAAGTAATTGCTGAAATTCCATTTCAGAAAAAATATTAATCGTTTTTATAAAAAAAAGTAAGTGGAAATTACTATATAATAATAGGCATGTCTTTATAGATTTTGCTTTTCCTTATATTTTTGTTTAATAATATAAAAATATGAATGTTTAGTTTTTGATTTATGAATGTTTTTAAAAGTTCACATTAATAGTTATATCTTTATATTCAAAAGTACTTTTGATTCAAAGACATTTTTAAATATATTTTTTAAATAATCATTGCTCATTTAATGACATACTTGGATATTTTCATTCAATATTCACGTTAGATTTCATACATTAATTTTTATTTAGTTGCAGAAAAACCTCTTGAAAATTAAAGCCTTATTCATATTGTCACTTTAAATTCCACGAGAAAAATGTTAAAATGTTAGAAAAAGTTTTAAGTAAAATGTGTACAAGACTGTTTAATTTAATACTCATTAATTGCATTTAGTTAGTTAGTAAACATAATTTAAATTATCTTCAAAAGTATTAAAAATAATTAATACCTTCAATATTGAAAATTCCATTTAATAGTTTAAAATATTATCTTATAAAACATACATTAAAATTAAGGAGAGAAATGCACAAAAAAAAAAAAACTATTTTGAGTTAAAAACTAAAAATTAGTAATACAAAAAAGTGATAACCACTGACAAAACAAAATCTCATATCAATTAGAAGATAAACTAAATAAAATAATTTTTATAACCGGGATAAAATGTTATTATATCGTTGTCAAGACAATTCATCCATCAAGAAATTTTCAAAATAAATATTTCATATAAAACCTGGAAAACATTTGAACAAAACAAACTCTCAAAACAAAAAAGTTCTTAAATCCGTATCCAACCCAGAGTCATTACTCTGTTTACATCTAAAAAAAACAAAATATAGAGAATTCTACATAAATAAATAATCAATAATCCACCTACTTGGAAACAAAGATTAATTTACAGGTGGGCAAGTTCCTTTTTGTCAGCACCATGCAAAATTTTCTTTTCAATTGTACTTAAAAGTCCATGGAATGTTCGAACCGCAGAGAATAATCCTTTCGGTTTACAGAGTAGAGTCGCATATTCTTCCGAACTCTTCGCTTTCGTTTGCAGCATGCGTGACGTCACGTGAGACACCTGTGGCTTCCGCCAATCTAGAGTTGCGTTTCTGGGACACGAAAGATTTTTCGAACGTGGGAGATGAAAATTTTTTTAAAAAAAGAATTGATAGTTTGGCTTTGCTTTTTTTAGTTTTCTTTTCTGGTTTATTTGTTTGATCACGCTCTTGTTCAATTTATGTTTTATTTTTATTTTTGTGAAAGTGGTTTCATTTCTTTTTGTGGGTCAGACGAGACGCCCTTCCGCAAAGGTGTGGACGATGGCTACTCAAAGCTTTTTTTTTTCGATGTTATTTTACGAGCTCGTTGTTTACATCTTGTTTTAGAGGAATGAGAAAAAGTGTAATCTCTTTTGGAGACCTAATTAGTTTCTTTTCACGTACGATGCTTTTATCGTCTTGTTTTAAGAAGGTGCCTTCTTTATATTCTTCAAATTCTGTTAACAGAAAAATCGTTTTCTAAAAACAAAAACACACTAAAAGTAAATTTAATATTCCATAAAATAGAAATGCCTGATTCCGAATTCTTTCCACGTTATCGTATTTGCGCAAATATTTAAATATTTGTCTTAACCGCTATATTTCAGAAAATATTTGCTGTATTTATGAAAAATATTCTTATCATTGATACAATACAAATTTTAGAAAAGCCATTTGCCACTTATATTGGAAAAAAAGAATGAGTAATCCAGAAAATAATTAAAAAATATATTGATGTAATTGTTCATATATTTAAACAATATTTATAATTTTTCTAAATTTTATTAATATTTATAATTTTATAGTTTCAATTAAAAATTATAAAATAATAATACTGTGAAAAAATTATAGTAATGAAACATTGACATAATTTTTTTTAAAAATTAAGCGCTCTATTATGATGTATAAAATAGGAAATTAAATATTTTTAAACGCTTTAATTCAGTGATTCCCAAACGTTTTTTGTCGCGGTATTCTTGTAACGATTTTAAAATGTGATGGTACTTAAAGAAAAGTTTATAGGCGTTATTTACTTACCTATAAGACAGTGTGTAAAAAAATAGTTTATACTAATAATTTGAAATTTAAAAGGAAATAATATAATATGTACTACAAAAAAACGCTGTATGTTTATTACTTTATTCATAATAAAAAATACATTATAATTTTTACAATATACATCTTTAAAAAATTTGGTTGTACACTTTAAGAATTTGGTAGACAGTGGAAGGTAATCACTGCATTAATTTGTATAAGAAAAAAAGATTTTTTTAAAGAAATTTTTGATTCTTTGTCCTTTTACTTTCAGTATTCAAACTGTTTGAATTAGTAAAGTAAAACATTTTTAGATCGTACCAAAGAACAATATTTTAGAAATCTATTAAATGTTTTACTTTTACACTACGCAGTAGACAGTCAGTAAGTAAGGCGTTTTAGTAACCACCGTGTAAATTGTCTTCCGGAAGAAAAATTAATAAATACTGAGCGATACGTTGCAAGGATGGGAACAAGAAAACTCCCAAGCACACACCCAGCTTGAGGCAGAAACGTAGCATTCATCTCGTTGTTTAACAATGCCTAGAATCAAACCAATAACCTTTCGCTTTGATAGTTTGGCTTGTTTGTCGCTCAACGGTTATTTTTTGCACACGAGGGCTAATTAGAGCGGGACCTACGGTTTAAAGTGGATTCCGAACCACTACAAACATCCATGCCTAAGGTGGGATTCGAACTCACGAACTGTTGAACTGAAGGCAAGAGCGCTAACCATTCGGCTGCCAGCTCGGCACCTTTCGCTTTGAAGAGTGCTGTTCTGCAGGATGTTACGATGAATTCCGTTTTGATTTTCTTTTAATCAGGATAAATACCTTCAGATATTTTTGTTAAAATAAAAAATTAGATGAAGATTTATGAAACATAATTTGGCTTACACAAATTTACATATAATCGGTTATTATGTCCAGAGAGAACAGAGAAAGAAAGTAATACTCATGCCCGAATCGGGATTCGAACCCAGGACCCATTGCTCAGGAGTCAGGAGAGCTAACCCCTCAGCCATCGCGGTCGGCTTAAACAACAATATTAAAACAGTCAAATCTAAGCTTTGTATGTAAAGTAATCTTTAATTCTGATGCTTTACAAGAAGCTTTTGTAAATTATAAATATAAGCACACTGATTGTTAATACCTATTGTAGTCCGATTTCTTCCTTCTTAATTATTCTCATTTTGTTATAGTATCTGTATACACTGACTACTGTGAATACTTTTGCCGAAATTTAAAATATTACCCAAATGTTACGCGATGCAAATTTATCAGATGTAAATAATTAAGCAAATTCATCTTCTCATGGATATGTAGCTCTCCACCATCCAATAGGAATAATTTGTTTCATAAATAATCAAATACTCACATCCACGTTTTCATAACAAATATAATTTTTTTTACAATCATAGTCCTTCATCTTTCTTATAATATTAAAAAAAAAGAGACATTTGTTGTTATCTTGTGCCATCTAGGCTGACAACATGGGGTGTGCTGCTCCACTTTTCCAACTGAGCCGTAATTTGGTGTGAAGTCCGACTTCCTCAGTACACACATGCCATATAGGGACCCATTTATAGGGTAGGCAACCATTCACAATCTGTTCATACAAGGAAAGGACAAAAATAAGGAACATCCTTTCCCGAACCGGGATTCGTACTCAGGATCTCCCTGTCTGGCACTCTGACCACTAAACAGGGTGGGAGAAAAAAAGACATTTGACATAATTAAAGAGAGCATGAAATGTTTTAATATTTAAAAAATATTTTTTAAAGATTTATAAACTACTAACATATTTTTTGTGTATACATAGAAGCTTTACGTTAAACACACATTTTGATATTTTTTAAAATTAATTTCCTACAGCCTTGCCTATCAATTTTTAAGTAAAACATGCTTAAAATATTTAAGAGAAATATTTGATGAATAATTGTTTGGCATAATGCTTTGGTAGCTTTATATAATTCTTTTTTTTTTTCCCCTTTCAAGTTGCAAAAATACATGAGACTGCAATTTTGAATTGGGTGAAGGCGAGTTTATTTAAAAACAACTTTTTGCGGTATGCACTGGTTCCTTAAATCTGAATAAAGTGTTTTCATTAAAAATATCATTAGGGAGGCGGAAAATTCTAACTGAGAATATTTACCTTAAATTTACTACACAATATTATACAAATTTCCGTACTTTTTTACATAAAACCAATTCAACATAAAACCAATTCAACCAATTTTTACATAAAACCAATTCAATTATGTTCAAAAATATTTTTTTTTCACTAAAAATGAGCTATATATACTGGGTGATTTGGTTAATCAGCATAATCTGCTAAAACACTATGTTCGTTATCTGAATTATTCGTTAACTGAAAATTGATTTACCATAGATTTTTGTGTGAAATCGATTAATTCATTCTGAAGACCTTAAAAATCAAATTAAAAAAAGTATGTATAATTATATTATTTTTATTGAAAAAATAATACCTACATAAATAGTCTTGCTTATCAATCAGTTTCCTTTCCTTTTTTTTTCTTTATATGGTGTCCAAAGGACATGTCCAATGTCATTTTCTGTCTTTTTCAGAATTTTCTCTTTTTTTCCCAATATAGAACTTTGAATTTCAATAGGCAAGCAACATAATTCAAGAGAAATGGAAAACCATATTTGTGTCTTTGGGTTTGGCAACCCTGCACATTATGTTCTGAGAGTTGAGAAATGTTCGCGAAAGCTCGTTTAAGTTCGTTATCGGAACATGTGTTCGTTGTCCGAACACAAAATTTTTCCTTGAAAGTGTTCGTTGTCTGAACTGTTCGTTAACCGATCACCCGCTGAATGTAATGAAAATTTATAACTAATTAATCTAAGAATAATCTATTCGCACAATCTTATTCCTTTATTTTGAAAAATATAATTTAATATTACACATAGTTATATTGTGCTTTGAATATTTTTGTATATTAAGAATATTTTTAATTAAAATCTAACACACATCACAGTTAATAAACTGTTTGTTAAATGCACTACATAATTATGTGTTAAAACTGAAATTCACTTAATTAATTAAAGTATTAATTAGTTAAAAACATTTTTTATTTTATCATTTTATAAAAATGGAATATGTGAAATATTTCATATAAAACTTATGCAATTATAGTAATTTGCTATGGGGATACAAATTTAAATAAAAATTAATCCAAAACAATTTCCAATATTGTAATTTTACGCAATAAAATGTATATAATTCTTTGAAAATTCCGTAAGATTTTTTTTTTTTTTTTACTATGAAAAATTTTAAATGTTAATTAATTTTATATAACTGAAAATAACTTGCTATTATAAAAAAAAATATTGTATGTTTAAAATGAAAACCGCTATTTGCCATGTTTCTAGAGCCAGACATTTTCAGTTTTAGAATTTTACTAATATTTCTGTTCCTATTAGTAGAATTTTCTTGAAAACATACAATACTCGTATGAATACAAATGACGAAATTTGCCAACGCAACAAAATTTCCACTTCACTTTCAATTTTTAGGTTTTATATAAATATGATATATTTCGTAAGTTTGAATTCTTATTTCCGAAAGAAAAACTAATTATACATTAAAATTCAGACGCTAATAAAGTTGTTCCTATATATAGATTTTAGTATTCTGTCAAGATTATTCTGCTATAATTAATACTTACTATTCTTGTATAGTAAAATCTTGAATATAAATATGGTAATACATATAAAATTATTTTCCTGAACTTTTATTAGTTAAATAAATAGGTGGTAACTAAAATTATTTTTTATTATAAATTTCATTTGTACACTTTACTTCAAATTTATTTAAAACAAAATTATCCTTTATTGTATTTTTGATGTCATACAAATTTTTAAAATTATCTTTCACTTAAGAGCTTTTAATAATGTATGTGTGTATTTTTATTTCATTATGGCAATATCTCTCTTATAAAAAGAGTTCTTTCACTCCTTCAAATAAGTAAATAAAAGTTCACTGTTTTTATATTTCAATATAAATTTTGATTTTTTTTTGTTAATTTGCGTTACATTTTTAAAATTATATTTTGCTTCATTTTTTTCCTTTGAAATTAAGGCTTTAGTTAAACTATGTTAATACACTACTGGCCATTAAAATTGCTACACCAAAAAGAAATGCAGATAACAAAATGATATTTATTGGACAAATATATTATACTAGAAATATAACAAGTGATTAAATTTTCAAAAAATTTGGCTGGATAGATCCTGAGAAATCAGTACTCAGAACAACCACCTCTGGCAGTAATAACAGCAGTTATACGCCTGGGCATTGGGTCAAACAGAGATTGGATTGCATGTACAGGTACAGATGCCCATGCAGCTTCAACACGATGCCACAGTTCATCAACCGTAGTGACTGGCGTTTGGTGACGAGCCAGTCGCTCGGCAACCATTGACCAGACGTTTTCTATTGGTGAAAGATCTGGAGAATGTGCTGGTCAGGGCAACAGCCAAACATGTTCCGTATCAAGGAAGGTCCGTACAGTACCGGCAACATGCGGTCGGGCATTATCCTGCTGAAACGTAGGGTTTCGCAGGGCCCGAATAAAGGGTAGAGCCATGGGTCGTAACACACCAGAAATGTAACGTGCACTGTTCAAAACACCGTCAATGCGAACATGAGGTGACCGAGACGTGTATCCAATGGCACCCCATACCATCACACCAGATGATGGGCCAGTATGACGATGACGAATGCACGCTGTCAGTGTGCGTTCTCCACGATGCCTCCAAACACAGATGCGACCATCATGATGCTGTACACAGAGCCTGGATTCATCTGAAAAGATGACGTCTCGCCATTTGTGCGCCCAGGTTCATCGTTGATCACACCATTGAAGGCTCTCTTGTCTATGACGCAGCGTCAAGGGAAGCAGCAGCTATGGTCTCCGAGCTGAGTCCATGCTGCTGCACACGTCGTCGAACTGTTCGTGCAGACAATTGTTGTCTTCCAAACGACCCCGTTTCTTGACTCACGGCTCGTGACGTGGTTGCACGATCCATTACGGCCATGCGGATAATATGCCTGTCTTCTCGGCTGCTAGTGATAGGTGGCTTTTGAGATCCCGCATGGCGTTCCGTATTACCGTCCTGAATCCACCGATTCCATATTCTGCTAACAGTCATTGGATCTCGACCGACACGAGCAGCAATACTGCGATAAGATAAACCGCAATCCAGGTACACTACAATTCGACCTTTATCAAAGTCAGAAACGTGCTGATATGCATTTCTCCTTCGTACACGAGGCATCACAACAGCGTTTCACCAGGCAACAACGTTCAAATGCAATTAGTGTATGAGGAACCGGCTGACCAATTTCCTCATTTAAACACAATATAAGTGTCGCTACTGGCGCCTGCTTTGTCTGAATGCGCTGAAAAGCTAATCATTTGCATATCACAGCACCTTCTTCCTTTGGTATAAATTTCACGTCTGTAGCATGTCGCCTTCTTGGTGTAGCAATTTTAATGGCCAGTAGTGTAGTTAGTTTGTGAATAATGTTTATTTTCTTTATTGTTTAACTTTTAAATAAGGGATTCTAAGGATTTAAAGCTTCGTAAAGTGTTGAAGGTTTTGATTACAGAATATTCAGGATTCACCTTATCTCTAAAAGAATATTTATTTTCGTCATATATATCCTGATAGAAATATTAATTTTGGGAATTTATTGAGAAGATTCTAAAAACAACTTTAGTACATGATTGAATCAAAATCTTTGAAGACCTTTTATATGTCGTCACAAAATAAAGACTGGTTCCACCAATAGAGATATTTTGTTTAGAGGATAAATTTTATTTTTCCTTATACACACAGTCAGTATTTGTACTTTAAATACCTTATAGTATGCATAATTTATTGTATTAGCACTTATTTACCTTACCATTTTAAAATCTACCTTTGCTTATCATGGTTTGAAACCAATATAGAAAGTACAGACAGGAATCTTCATCACTTTCCATTTTCATACTGTTTATTGTGACTTGTTCAATTGATTTCTTTAATACTTTTCCCATTAGACATTTGTCCTTCGTGCATGTCAGAACAGAGCGCTTAATTTGCATAGTTGATCATCCCCCTCCTGACGAAGACGTTGTCCCTATGCTTTCCTCCTATTCTTTGTAACGTGGTTCAAATTTTGTTTTACTTATTTTAATGTTTATCATGTTATATACTGTTGATACTGACCAATCTCTCTTTATCTCTTTTGAACTTGTTGATTGCCAATAATGTATATTAGCTGGTATCGTATTTTTTTTTCATTTCGTATGCTGTATTTTATTTTACATACTATATTTATTCTCTTAGATTGTATTTACTGCTCTATATATGGATGGAAGTTTCTATAAAGCGTAGAATAGAGGGCGCTAGTACCGTGGAGATCTAGAAAACTTCCGGCATGAAACTTCCTGCTTACTATTCCATTATTGTCTTGTACCATTGTGCTTGTTTTCTGTTGTTTCCATTGCTTTTGAGAAATATTCATTTAAAAGTAATTATCCTGTAAAATTTTTTGAAATACAGAACGCAAATAAAGGTAGTAGTTGTTGCGTAGCATTTGGTTGCAATATGCGAGCTGGAACAAATTTACTTTCACAAGTGAAAATCTTCAAATTTCCAATAGAACCAGATTTACAATCCTAAATGCAATTAGATATATATTAAATCAACTCTAAAGGCTTAAATTTTAATTGCAATAAAAACCAAGATTTGTTTAAAATATTTATAAACAACAAGTAAGTAAACAACAAGTCATAAAAATTTTGTTTTACTCATTATTGATACCAATTCATATATTCTAGCATGATCAAGAAAATTTTAATAAAATTTATAATACTATAAATGAAAGCATAAATAATAGCTTGCTTAATATTTGAAATGATTTATAGTTCAATCGCGCGCAAAATATATTTCCTGAAATTTTGGAATAAATGCATAAAACTAAAAATTAGTTAAAGAAGAAAATGATTAACAATTGAGATAAATAATAGCAAGAGTTAGAATGTGGATTACAATATATCCTTCATCAACAATTGATCCTAATATCGCCAATAAGAGCGATTTCCCGCAAAATATGGTAATCCATCAGGATTATTTAAGTTAAAATTAAAATTTTGTTTAAAAATTTACGGGATCACCACTGATTGCACTCTTATTAAAAATTATGATTTTAATGGATAAAATAAAAACCTTTTCAAAAACCGAAATAAATACCTGAAAATATTTAAAATATTTTTGCGATTGCATTCATTTCCAATGGGAAGAGAGAAAACCGGAAGTATTTGAGATGGCTTCCTGTCAACTGAGGTTAGTTTTTGTTTACATTGAAAACTCCTGTATATATATATATATATATATATATATATATATATATATATATATATATATATATATATATATATATATATATATATATATATATATATATATATATATATATATATATATATATATATACTCAACATGAAAAGTGAATGAAATTATAACATAATCAATTTTTTTCACTTTCGTTAGAAATATCTTGGAACAAATATAATTTTTAACTTTTCATCAACTTTTTAAATGTAATTTTAATCATTGGAATGAAATTTATGTAACTATTTTCCTTTATATTGACAATAACAATGAAATGTCTTGAAACTTAAATAAAGATAACAAGTAACTGACTTACACAGTACCATTACATCACTGCAGTTATGTGTCCATTATTTGTTGTTTAAAATTATTTATTTGTATTTGTAAGGTAGGTAGATAACAAAATGAAGTTTTTCTCTTAAAAAGCATGGCGAACTGAAATGCTTAATACCTTATACGTTCCCCATCATGGAATGGAATACAAACATAAGCCACTTTTGTAAAACTGTGTAATTGGTGACTTAACAATTCTAAGCATTATAAATAATTATCGATAAGAAAGTAAATAAAGTTTTTTGTTATTGATTTTTCAAAAATCCATTTGACTCCTTTCATGAAATATTACTCCTTTACTTGAGACAGACAGAGGTTACTGACATAAAATTAAAACTCAAAACACGTTTCTGGAACTGATATATTATTCTAATACTTTTTAAAAGTCATAAATAATCTTATATTCTATTTTATTCTATTCTATAAAATATTTTTTTTATCTTTTAAAACAACTGGAAATGTATTCTAATTTACAATATATTTTATTTAATTGCTTTATGGAAGTCCCCAAAATATTCCATTATCGATGAGAAAGTACCCAATAGCTATCGATAGAAAACTATCGATAAGAAGATCGCCAGTTATTTCAAAATTATTTAATTTGAAATAGGATGTATCTCTCAAAATGTGAGATTTTGGTATATTTCAAAACTTTCTAGTTGAAAGTAGGAATATTCGGTCTATCTTAATATTTAGGCTTAAAAATATAATTGGCGGAAAGATATTGATTTAAAACACTTTGTAAATATTCAATACACTATATTATTCGTTTAGCAAATTAATTAGTAATTAAGTCATTGAAACAAAATATAAAAAGTCGTAACGGGAATAATGATATTTAAGAAGATTAGGAGACGTACAATATTTTACAGTATTGTGAATTACTATGAAGCATTACATGGTTTCATCCGTTATGAAATTTTAAAGATCATCAAGAACTAAAGAGGTTAAATTAAAGTTTATTTTTTATTTGCAGATAATAAATAGGAACTAGATTTAATTTTTTAAAAGTCTAATCACACAGAATTGTTTTTTTATCTTAGCAGTTTTCTTAAATCTAATAAATATTAATCAAATTAAAAATAAATTTCTGTACAAGAAACAGCTTAAAATTCACGGTATAGAAGTTTGATATTATATTAATAATATTAAGGAATATTTAAATCCTCATCCAACGCATCGAAATTTCTTTTATAAAACCTATCCCACATTGAAAAGTGTTTGGAAAATATTTTGGTTGGAGTTGATATTCTATATATATAATTTATCCGATGACAAGCATATAATTATAATAAAAAAATATGTATAAAAGTTTTCATAACTTAGGGTCATCTATATTTTAATTTAATTTTGCTTAGTACATACATCAAAAGAAGTGTAAATATGATTTTTAATTCAGTTATCTCTGTTTGAACGTTATTTATGCAATATAAATTCAATAAAGATAGTAAATGAATTTGCGAATTTCTTATATCATGTAAAAATATGTGATCCTGACATTAAATAAAATCCGCATAAAAACAAAAACCTCTGAAATTATATGCTAACAATTTTAATTAAATTAACGTAATAGAGATTTTTTAGTTTTTTAACATTTTTATCATATTGTTCTGTTGTTAATATATATATATATATATATATATATATATATATATATATATATATATATATATATATATATATATAAATGTGTGTGTATTGATAAGCTATAAGTTTATAAATCATGTCTTGTTGCTTAGTTTGCTATCTTATCATTGGACTTACAAATGTATTATTAAAGAAATTATTGAGAAGTTATCAAAAGCTGCTAAGATGATAACACAGATAGATCCGGGAGTTTTATTTTATTGTAAGATATAAGAAAAAAATTCGCAGTATTACTGATATGCATCTGAATGAAAAGTAATGCACAGGGGGAAGGGGGGTGGGGAAAGGATATTTATACTCATAAAATACACTTAAAGTTGTTTTTCAAGGTGTGTCACCTGAGATGTTATGTACGCAATATATGATTCGCAACGTAAGACGTACATAAAAAAAGCTTTATGTGTTGGTTGTGTAAGCACGTGAACACAATTTTAATATACTGAAAAAATAAATGAAATAAAAATTTCAAAAAAATGCTGTAAGAGAATTTATTGCAGTTTTGAAGAATTTGCTTGTAAAAAATGCTTGATCCTAAAATTAGGAAATTAAACAATAGTTAATTAATAAAAAATTTATAACTGATCTATAATTATCTATTATTTCAACATCAATTCGATAGTAATTTATGGATTAAGCAAAACTCACACACAAACCATATTAATATTTAAATATGGAAACAATATTCTTCTCTACATATCATCAGTTTTAACTATTCTAAAAAATCAATATGAAGCATTTTTAGAATAGGGTGCGTTATTAGAAAATAACAAAAAAATTAATATTTAGGATTATGGGTTATGGGATTGAAGAAGTTTGATAATTATTGGCCTATTGAAAGAGGAAGTCTAGGTACACGTATGTTTTTCTAATGTATATGCTTAATCCCAGTAAAAGATTTAAATTTTGGATGAATTTTCATACATAATAAAATATTTAACGTAGAACACAATGGTAATGTGTTCTTTTTAGCAATGAAAGTACAACTTGCTTTTTTCTTTTCTCAAATGTCTTTATATCTATCCTATATAAAGGCATTTGAGAAACTTTCCTACTTGTATTTATCGTCAAGTAGTTACGGAAACAGATGTAGGTGTTATAGGTTTTGACCCCATAGGAATTTAGTTTAAATTTAGGTAAAATTTGATGCAAAATCCGTGTTTGAATATCTTTAGATATTATAAAAACTAATAATCTAGTCTTAGTTTTGTCAGATTGGTCAATCTACGACTATGCAGTTTTTTTAGAGCAAGAATTTATAAAACCTCGCAAAGTTTGCAATTTAAAAGTTTCTAAGAATTTTTTTTAGAATAAAATAAATGTGGGGATTTTATATGTGTGACAAAGTTTTTTGATTCTCCATAATTAAACTTTTTTCATTTACAATTTGTATGTAGGACATGAATGTAATCGAAACTAAAGTTTCGAGTTATGAACGATGCATTTTCCATAAAATTTGAAAATGTTAGTGCCTTCAGTTTACTAACTTCATTTATTTCCGAACATCAAATCAACATCAATACCGAGGAAAAATAGTTATTGCCACCATTTAGGAAAAATATTAATTTTTTGCTGAACACTATATTCATAAAACGGACTTAGCTCTGAAGAATTTAAAGAAAATGTTTTAGATAATTAGCTACAAATTTTTTCTCACCTATATGTTGTCACTATGATAAAAACAATAAGATTATAAAATTCTTGTAATCATTATTAAAAATCCTGTTCTATAAGGATATGGCTAGCACTTTTCTCATCTTGGTTCAAGATTACATTCTTGTAACAAACTTCTAAATTTGGAATTATTAATGGTTATAAAACAAAAAAAGAATAGCATTTTCATCTCGTCTTCTAGTAACTGTGTTTGGCAAGCAGACGAAATTCTAAGTAAAATTATGTATAAATATATCTAAAATTGTTATCAAAATAGTTTTAATTTGATATTTATGATAGAGAAATACTGTATTATATTTGCTTATTAACATTTATAAGATACAGGAATATTGTCTCGTAATTTTGAACAGCTCACAAATATTAATGCATCAAGATATTTGGGGTATTTTCATATTTTAGCTTTTCTCTCTTTTTCCTTCAGTTGGGAATTATTAGTATATACAAAACTCATTAAGAGGAATATTTTTAGTTGAATTACAAAGGAAACCAAACTTATTACTTTCTTGTCATGAGAAAAATGAATTTTCATTTGTATTGCTGTGATTATCACCGCACAAATCTCAATTAAGTAGCATTAAAAACTTAAATTTTATATTCTCCAACATAGAAATAGAAACACCAGCAAACATCTGAGCTTATTTTTATCATTATAGTGATAAGTTCATCAGGCGTGATTGCTAATTTACTCTTTTTTTTATGATCGAGCATTTACTTGTTAATTTTCTACGACGTAAATTATAAAATTAACATTATGGAACTAAATGTTAAAAAAATAATTTCAAAGAAATATAATAATAGTACAGTTTTAAGATGTAGAACATAATAGCTCTAAACTAGGTAGAAGATGGCTTAGAATAAATTCAATCAAAGATTGGCCAATGGAAGCAGCTCTGTGTAACTCGAGAAAGAATAACTTTCATTCCAAAAGAATGTAAATTCCATATATTCCATTCCTATAAAGAATGTAAATTCCATTATCCAATATTTACGAAGTAGTACAAATACTATTGTAAAAAAGAATTCAACTTCCAGTTTTAATCTGCGGAAGATATCTTTTGAGAAAACATGTATATTACGTCACTTTTGGATAATATTTCTAATATTTCAATTATTTCATTCCTTTTTAGTTTTTCCGCGTACGGATCTCGTTTTCAAATCTAGAAAAAAATATTTCCTTCAAAAAATTGAAGAAATCAATTTCAGTTTTGTTTCCGCCATTTTACCGAAGAAGAAATTTTATCATTATTACACCGGATGGATGCGATCAAACAGCAACAGGTGGGCGTCACGTGACATCGCGTTCAATGAAAACTGGGTCACGTGCGACACCCGGAACGTCGATTAATAAGTAAATAAAAGAAATGGAGGAGGAAGAATGGGAGTTTGGTGTTTATTTCAAGCGATCTTGGAGGAAGAAAAAAAAAAAAAAACTTTTACTTCTTTTTTCCTCTTCCGTCTATTTTCAGGCCTCTTTTATGGAATTATTGTGGACTTTTAAGTGGCCTAAAACTGGTGAAAGTGATTATTTAATTTTTTTATTCTTCCTTCAGATCATTTCGCGATTTCGATAGCTTCTTCCGGTGTCCGAGTTCTACGCTTCATCGATATCGTATCGTCTGCGTCGAATCGAAAAGTGGAACAATGGTTGTGCGTTAGAGAATGAATGAAAGTAAACATGTTTAAAAAAAGGAACAGTGATTTAATCACGGTTATTTATCAGTTTTGTTCTTTGTTATGGAATGCATAAGTTACCTCAATACTTGACATGAATTCAATACTTTAAATCAAGAGATAATTAATTTGCCATGAAGCAATTTATCAATATTGATTGAGGTAAAGAGATATACAATTTCAAGTTTTATAAAATAATATATAAAATTCAGTTTTTCCTTACATGTGAAATTGTTTTATTATCGTGAATATGTATTGACTTAATTGACAAGATAATGAATAGTAGGGACGTTAAAGTTTCAGTATCGTGGCTGGTATGGCGGGAAATTATCGATACCAAGTGTCATCCAAGTTTGATAACGTGACTTCACAATAATTAAACATTGCATGACAGTATCTACAAGTAAATCTTCTCAGAAGTCTTCGTGGAGTGTAGCTAACAGTCCATTTGGGTTGGATTCAATTTGTCTCATTTCATATCTGGGTAATAGACCTTTCTAAAATCGCTTTCGTAAATGGATTAAGGGAATATTTGATTTTTATTATAAGAAACAACTTTCGTTGACCCTAAATACTACCAATTTGATGTTCTAGAATCTCAGTAGTTTTCCTTTATACTTGTTACCCAACTTTCATTATCTGGTATTTAGATCGATTCTTTTACGTTACTTTAGATTTGTATAAATTAGAAAGAAGACAGAAAAAAAAATAGAATGGGTAGAATTAAAGATTTTTTAGTTTATAAGAATCTGACTTTTAAAATATTGTAGTTTCTTTAGAAATAACTTTACATGATCATGACATTTATATGCTTAAACAACTTCTAACATACCCAAGTAATTAGCAACTTAAATCATTAATTACTTTTTTCATAATGATGAAGATTATCACTTATAATATGTACGAAGAAGGACGGAGGATAGCAATTAATTGTGAGAATCAGTCATTTTTTTCATGCTTTAAATAAATTTAAGTTACCATTTTTTTCTTTTTGAATTTATCTTATAATGTTTAAAAAATGGTGTAGAGTAAAGGATTTCAAATATTCAAATTTTTCACAGTTAAAATAAACAAAATTAAATTTTTCTTAAGAATACTTGATCCGCAATTTCAATTATTATTATTTTTTTTTTAAAAAAAAAGCTTCCTTACACCTAATGTTTGTATACATTTAAACTGTCGAAACACTGTGTGGCTGAAATTTTTGAGAGCATTACACAATATCGCTATCTTCATTAGCTTATTAATGTAACATTTTCAATACTAGGGATGAAAGGAAGACTACTTTATTTTAAAGAGGTACATATTTTCTATAATTTGTTTTTACTTTTGCGCTCTAAAATAAGTGGTTCAAAAGAGAATTCGACATACTCCTACTATATTACACATGCTTGAATTCAAATCAATAATTGACAATTATTGATTTGAGTTCAAGCATGTGAAATCAAACCAATAATTGTCAATTATCTTACAATGTCTTATTTCTTAGAAATATGTTAAATCTTAGAATGACAGGTCTTGGAGACTTCGCAGTCGACAGAATAATGGCTTAAGACTATAATAAGGCACTGTGATCTCCTGTCCGTTGTTTTCCTGAATCTTTTTATAATGTCCCTCATATTTTCGGGTTACAAGGAAGTAAATCCGGAAAACTTCCAAACATCCGACAGAAGTGAAAGGCCCATTCTCGGGCTTGCCATAACCTTTCGGGACTTCAGAACATGAAGTCCCTAACTTGATCCCAATCATTATTCAACAACGGGAAATGGATATTGGTCTTCTGCAGTATCGAATTGCCTTTTCAGAGGTTTCACTAGCTTATTTCTTTGATATTACTGTTATTAGACCGTATTCATGAGTTGTAAGTGATATAACCAGAAAACTCCCAACCACTCAACTTGATAAGTATGCACTGAAAAAGTGGAGGGGCAACATCCATCTCTCGACTTCAGCAGTGGTGGACAGTAAACACATACACTATTATTCTGAATAGTGAGGTACAACCACAAGATAGCAACTACATTTGAAGCAAAATATCTTATAAGCAAAAGAAATTTTTATTCAGTCTCTTTTCAAGGAACTCGGGAGAAATATTTTCTTATCAGTCACGTGGGATGCCCACCTCAGAAATCTCTAACAGTCTTACATAAATGGCTTAGTAAGAATAACCAGATAAGAGGAATAAATAGCACAAATGAAAGAAATTATTATTTTTTTCAAAGAAATTACTGTTTAGTTGCATTTTTCTACAAACTTTTACTTCTACATTTTCTTCTTCCTTAATAGTGTAACAACCTATTAAGGAAGGCCTACAGAGCGTTTTGTCCAGCCCAGGCTGTCCAGAGAGACACTTTGCCAGTTCCTAACTTTCAGTAGCTTGAGGTCATTTTCTGTGTCAACGAGCCATCTTGTTGGTGATCTTCCTAGGGCCCGGGATCCTTCTGGGTACTTCTACTTTTTACCGTTTCCTTTTTTTGTGGCAGTTTGCTGAAGATTTATATTAATGATTAATTTTTTCTTAAGATGGATAAAGGTACGGAATCAGGAAACTCTACGAACAAATCATTAGAAGTATTATGAATGTAAGTAATATACTGAGAGTCGGAAGTACAGTCGCTAAATCCTCCAAACATGTCAGAAAATAGACTCAAATCATATTTTTTAGAGTGTATAAGATTCAGAAAAAAGTAAAATAAGAACAACAGTCTGCATTTTACACTGAATAAAGTAAATAGGTTTAGTTTGCTTGCATCTCAACGGAAATCTTTTGCACCTGAAGCCTAGTTAGACCTGGCCATGCAATTTAAAGTATATATAAATTCCGAATCATTACAAACTTAGAAGCCTGAGGTGAGAATTCCCTGAGAAATATGTTATTTTCTTGCCGAGAATGAAAATTTTCTGGAATAGTAAACAATACAATAGAAAATTATAAGGAAATAGATTGTTAAAATAATTTTCCGTTCGAAAAATTTCATTAGTTTACTGAAAATTCAAAATCAGGATACGAATTTTAATGTGCTGGTGGGAAAATGCTTATTTTATCTAAGAATGATTTAACTAACAGATGAATTTTGTGTTTTGAAGAAATGAAACCAAGAAAACTAGTGTGTTAAATCTCTTACTCCAATACAGAATTATTTTTGACACTTCCTTATTGGTTGAAATAAATGAATAATTCTGTTAAGTTTTCTCAGGGAAGTGGATATTATAACTGATTACCAACTCCATATTGTTCCCCCAAAAAAAATTAAGGGATAAAGTAAAGCAAAATGTACCAAATGTACCAATTTACATTCGATTTAATAATTCACTGTCATTGGCTTTTGCGGTTTCTTTCCCAAATATCTGTGATGCGACTGCCATTAATTATTTGAAAATAAGTTAAAAATTGTCTTATTAAATATTATAAAATTGGAGCAAGTAATATTATAATGCCAACTGTGTCTTTTGTTTAACACACACAAAACAATTTACTGATATAACATAATAACTATAAATCGACAAAACTAAAATACTTTAGAAATTGTAGTAAACATGTAACTAATAAAGTAAAAGATTTTAGAATAAAATGATGGCTTTTATGGAGAATTATGTACGATATAGCTTTCACTTTTTTCAAGATTTGATTTTGAAAATCAATATGCCGAGTAGGCTGCCTAATAGCTCCAACTCTGACGTTCTGATCAACAAAACCATGTGTTCAATTTTGATTTCAGCCTTGGATACTTTTAGTGGATAACTAAAATGTGTAGTATCCAGTTTTTAATTAGACTTTCCAGTCCAAAAGTATAGGATGCAGTCTTTAACTAGACTTTCCAGTCCAGAAGTGTAGTATCCAGTCTTTAAATACACTTTCCAGTCCAAAGGTGTAGTATCCAGTTTTTAATTAGACTTTCCAGTCCAAAAGTGTAGGATCCAGTCTTTAATTAGACTTTTCAGTCCAAAAGTGTAGGGTCCAGTCTTTAATTAGACTTTCCAATCCAAAAGTGTAGGATCCAGTCTTTAATTAGTTTAATTATCACGTTGCAAGAGAATTGACCACTGTTCACCAAACCAACCAATCTCAAGATATATAAATAATTCCTGTTTGTGAGTATTAAATAAAAACTTAGAATGTAAGCATTCAGTTAAGGAAGCATTCTTGAATTAAAATTCTTTTTTTCTAGTTATTCTTGTGTTTTGTTGGAATTAGGTCAAAAGAAATTTTTATTCAACGAAATATATACCAGGACTTATCAATCCTTCATTTAAACTATTACTTCATTTACAGTTTTTTACACGATTGGAAAATATTTCATCTACACGTAAAATTAAAGCTCTTAAATTCATTGTTTATAGAAAATAAAAAAAGTGAATTCTTTTTGCTGATTTTTTTAGTGTTATGTTAAATTAATTTATTTTAAAATACAACTTATCTTCATAGAATTAATCATCAAACCATGTTTTCAAGAAAGGAATGCCGTTGTCTCTGTAGTAAGCATATTTACGTATAAATAACACAACTCAGCTTTTACTGAAAATAAGAAACTTCTGTTGGTGTCACTTTTTAATTTATTATTTTGAAACCAGCTATTGTTTTTAAAATCCTTTCAATACCTTTTACGTAGTGGTATCGATTGTAAACAAAACATAATATGTTTTGCTGCTTACTCACAAGTCCTTGATAATTTTAATAATGAATTTTGCTATTTTTTTTCTTTTTCTTTCTTTTTTTTTCTTTCTTTTCTTTTTCGTTTTTTTTATTTTTTGTTTAATAATAATTTTTGAAATCTGGAAATGTAAAATTTCACCGGTAGCTCACCTCGATGTCATCCCTTGATATTTTATTTAAAAAAAAAAAGCTCTTTATTATTAGTGGTTCACTCAGGGTGAATAATAGTTTCGAACTTTCCAGAAAATTAAAAGAGGTGATATTTGATATATTGATATAATAGTAATTTTTATTATGAGAAAAACTATTTGGAAATGCATTTAAAGAAATGAAAACTTTATTAGGAAAATGTGTCGTAAACAAAAAAAAAACAAGCAACCTAAATACGCAAACAAATTAGTATTATATTAGATATTTTAAATTATTAAAAAACAAAAACTTGAAGGTAATAAAAAGTAAAAAATAAATTCTAAATTTTAAAAAATAAATTCTAAAATTTTATTTAAATAATTAACCGGAAATTGAATGGGGCAATTTCTTTGATTATAAACTCTACAACTTGTGGGTTCGATTCTCACCTTGGGCATGGATGTTTATCGTGATTTAAAATTCACTATTCCTGGTCGAATTGCCCTAAAGTGAGAAATCTGGTCAAAGAGAAATAAATAAATTGAATTTATATTTTAAAATAAAAGAAGTAAAAAAAAAAAGAGCTAATATTTTATTGTTGCTGGAAATGAATGAGGTTTCTCAAATAAAACTTTTTATCTTATAAAATTTAACCAATGAGTCGTAAGTTGACAATGATTTGTATGATTTTAAAATCAGTGTCAAATAGTTGGTTGTGATTCAAAATTCTTCCGAAATAATGATCTGTGATTTTTTTTCGTATTTAAGAAAGAAAAAACTTTTCCTCAATATATATGAAAAAATATTGTATAATCAGCGTGAACGCCCTTCATATGGTGTGACAAGGAGCGGAAAAGATGGTAATCGGACGGTGCAAGGTCCGGTGAATACGGCGGATGCTGAAGGACTTCCCATTCGAGCTCTTGGAGTGTGGCTTTGACGACTTGTCCAATATGAGGCCTGGCATTATCAAGAAGGAGTATGGTTTGAATACGTCGATCCAGACTTTTCAGTCAAGTAGCCTCATTCACGTGGTGTAACTGGGCAATGTAGAGCTCCTTGTTGACTGTGTCATTCTTTTCGAGTATTTCCCAGTACACCAAGAGGTCCTAAAAAACTGGCTCAACAACTTCTTTGACATCAGATCAGGCGAATTTTGGCGGAACGGCATCAACAAATTGTCAAGATGTGGGAAGTGGTTGTAAACAGCAACGGCGAATGTATAATTAATTAACTTTTTGATATATTGTTTTGTGTTTAAATAAAAGTCCTTGGTAAAAACGCTACGAACTTATTCCCAACCTAATCGTAAAAGCAGAATAAGTAACTTCAAAAAAATAAGCACGTATCAACCTTTGGATTACAACTATAAATATATTCCATAGCAAAAATATCGACGTAGCGAACAGCTGCTAACTACAACTTATATTTTATCAGATTTAATTAGACCTCAGTCATCTAACCATGTCATCGGTTTTGTCACAAAATATAGCTTATCTGAGATTTTTTACTGAGCCAAATCATATGGTGTGTTTGTCAAATTTGAACCAGAAAATATTTCAAAGTATGAGTATTTTGTTGAGCTAAATATGGAATTTTGTTGACGTTTTCACCTTTTTAGTTTGTTTTAACACAATTCTTACGTTTTCACTAAGTCCTGCAAAAATCAAAAGCTGAAATAAAGCTACTCCTGGCAATTTCTAACACTAATGCATAATTAACATGTGTATGAAAAGAACGTTATATTTTCAAATCGATAAATGTATAAAAAATCCATTCATGAGATGTAATAGTTTATTTTTAGAAAATTTGACCAATTTTATCAGAAAAAATAAATTTAGAATGCTCTTTCAATGAAAAATTATAAATTTGTACTTAACTTACCAGATACATTGAAGTCTTCTCTCAATTGATATTGGGCTTCAAAAATTTAAAAACATTACAGATAATAATTTCGTCAATTTTTTTAAATCACAAGGGGTGAGATCAAATTTTTGCATGGAGTGTTCACTGTTTTGAGATACCGAAGCTTGTAAAAGAATGAATTCTTGAAATAACACAAAATATTTGGATGGAATTGCTTTATTTGTAATGTATGAGATATAAAACTATAAACAAAATTTTAGAACTTTTTGTTGTATTTAGTTCAAGAAGAATGTTTCGTAGAAATAGTTACGCGTGTAATCACAGTTTTTTTTTTGTGGGTATACTATACAAATTGTTAGGAATCTAGGTAGTGGGAGAGGGAAAGCAGGAATTGTCCCCAATTCCCGCTTTCCCTCAGACGGGTCAATAAAAGCAAATGAGCCTTAAGTTATACTTTTTATGTTTTTTAATCAATTAAAAGTTAAAACAAAAAAATTAGTAAATCATAGAGATATTTAAAAGTGGTGCAAGCCAACAACAAGAAAAAAATTATTTCGCGCCTTATATTTCTGATGTTTTAAGATTTCCTTAATTATAGTAAAAATTAAGCAAATTAGATTTAAAAATTATGTCTAACTTAATAATTGGAATACATGCATAGCGCATATCAAAAATCAATTTTAAACAACCTGCTTTATGTTGAGATAAGAAATTCATACAATAGTTTTGATCAGCATGCCTGACTGTGGATAGGGAAGTCCTGGGTTCGAACCCCGGTTTAGGAATGGATGTACTTTCTCTCACTCTATCTATCCTGAGTTTGTACTTTCTTTGTATGAATGGTTTTTGAATGGTTGTCTACCCTATAAACGGGTTCTTATGGCATGTGTGTACTGAGGAATTTGGACTCCACACCAAATTACGGTACAGTTAGAAAAGTGGAGCAGCGTACCACAAATTCTCCGCCTAGCTGGGATAAGACAACAACAATCTCCGGTTACATTTTACTTTAAAAAATTGTGTTATTTAAAGTTTTGTTGCTTATTGCAATTATAGCTTTCTGAATACATCGTGTTGAAGTCAGCTTAGTTAAGAATATTAATAAAATGAAAATGAACTAGAAAGAAATTGAAGGAAAAACCGAAAATAATGTATGCGTAAAATATTTTACAACATTTTAAAGATACTATTCACAAAACAGATACCTCTTTTCAATCTTCTTCAATGGAGAATCAGCAGGAAAAGAATGATGTTTTTGTGTGTGATAACTCTGTTAAATATAATTTTAAATAATCTTAATTTTTACTTATAACTTGAAATGCCTTATTTTAACTTATTTAAAAAATGGGTTGAATTCCATCCAATATGGATGGAATTGCTAGGTTCATACTAAATCTATGATATGATAATTATATTTACATGCTGATTAACACATATATTTAGTAATATCATATTCGTGTGATTATATAATTATATAATATTTTTTGTTTAAATATTGTTAAATACGTTGTGTTTTTTATTAGCAAACATAATTTAAAATATATGTACTATATTTGTAATAATTATCGCATTTAGTAATAACATAACTTTTTTTTAATTCTATATAAGACACATTTTATATATATTCTTTATATTAATAGTTATATATTAATTTATATCAATAATTTGATTCGTTGAATGCTAATTTCGTTTAAATCGCTTACATGTACAAATTGAGCAAGCCTTATCTCTGAGTGCATCACACGAAATTTATAATTAGTTCTTATAATTGCTTTTTATATAAATATACACTACATTTACAAGACATATAATCATATTTTCATGGCTGAAATTTGTAGGTAAAATAAAGAGAATTAAAAAATTATATAATATACTGATAAAAATAGCCATAATTACTTATAAGCAAAATGGTTTTTGAATTCGCGCGGTAATCCAAAAATAAAATATTTTTTAGAAAAAATTTTTTTAATTAAATTTTTTTGATATATTTAACGCCTAAAATACCTTTCTTTTTTCGAGCTCAAATTTAAGTTGAAATGAGCAATTTTCGATTATATTACTAAACTAATTTTTCTCAAATGATAACATTTCTAAAATAATCCATATTCTAAATTTAATATATATATATATATATATATATATATATATATATATATATATATATATATATATTTCTAAAATGAAAATATTTGTGTTTTATTCAAAGTATTTCTATGAAGGTTTTAATCGTTAGTCCCAATTAAATTTCAGCGTGAAATTGAATGTACGTGAAATCCTTTTATACATTTCAAGTTCAATGTAGGGAATTTAATCAAATTTTAAAGTTATTTCTATTAATTCCTTCAAAAATTATTTAGTTTATTGCTGAAAAAAATTTGAAAAAATTTAAAGCTTTTGATTCTTCTTAAACTTTTATGTCAATATTTTCAAAAGAAAACTTTTTTTCAATTGCTATCAACAATAAATCCCTATATAAAACAAAATTTCTAAAATTGAATATTTTCTTATCATTACTTTTTTGTTAATTAATCTCTTATTTTCTATATTAAAAAGATAAAAATGTATAAAATTCTCGCTTTTTCGATTTAGTAATCATGAAAAATTCACTGTGTTCAGAGATAACCTCAATCTAATATATTATCTAAGAACATCGTTGTTCGGAATTGATTTAAATAAAAATACTTTTTTTAATCTCTAAATGGCTTAAATGTTTCTACATATTTAGAAATATTTAATAAAACATTTATAATAAGCTTACAAAAAATTACAAAAGTAAAATATTTAAAATAAATATAGGGTGATCTTTCTTAAAGTGACAGTGTTTGGAGCTCATTGTAGCGCGATCTAATAACCAAAATGGCACCAAACTTGGTATTTAGACTAATTAAGACACAGGAAAAAAGGTTAAGTGAGAAAAATTTAGTTCTGAAAATCGCCGCTAGTGTATTTTGTGCCGTTTTACAATTTATAAAATGTAAGAAGAGAAAAATATAATAACACATACAATCGTACAGTTAAATTATTAATGTTTTTTTGCCAAATTTACCTCCTCGGTGAGGAATCACACCACATTCAATGTGAGCACCGTTGTTCTCAGAAATAACTGTGTGAATTCTGTGCACCACGTTCTCCACAGTCGTGCGCAACATACCACGAGGAATATTCCGCACTGTCTTTGTTATGCTGTCCTTTAGAATAGACAAATTTGATACTCCACCAACATAAACGCACGTCCCAGTAACGTGAGAGGCATGGCCACTGGAGCTCGTTACTGCAGCTGAGATTATTTGTCAGAACTGTGTTTACTGCTTGCTTTTATAGACCCTATCACTGGCGCTGTCATCGCATAACACTTGCATTTTTTTTTGATAACCATGTTTTACTAATTCTCGTTATTGTAAGCTACAGCAGCGCCACAAAATGTCTTAACGGTGACTTTTGGAACTTTTTTTTTTTTTTTACAAAATCTTTTTTTTTTTATGTTCTGATTAGTCTAAATACTAAGTTTGGTGTCATTTTGGTGATTAGATCGCGCTACAGAGGACGCTCCAAACACTGTCACATTAAAAAAGATCACCTTGTATATGTCATAATCGCAGTTTCATCTGGGAGGAAGGAGGGAACACACACACCCACATATATTTTTTATAAAGGAAGTATTTTTTTTTTCAGTTAATGAGGATGATTATTATCTTTAAATTCTTCACATTCCTTTTTGGTGTGATAAGGCTAACGTATTTCACTTCTTAAAATGGGGAAAAGTTGTACTCAATACCTGGCAAAAGGCTTAGATACTATGTTTTTGCAAGCCTAGTCGAAAGAAAAAAAAGTCTTAGTTCAAATTATTTTATGAAAATCTCTGAAAATTATATGGGGAAATACCCGCGATTTTTTTCTAAAATTTCTTTATGATCATTATGAGATATATCCTGTGTAAATGTGTAGGTCAAAGAAACAAATATCTACCTAATAATATAAAATCTGCTTATAAAATATTTTTTTAAAAAAATCACCTTTTGAATTTTACATTTTTTCAACAATAAAATAAAATATTTTGAATTTTCTGACAAATTTTCTTATTTTTGAAAATATGAGAAGAATCTAGTATATTATTAATAAATATATTTTATCGATACCCAATTGGATATTTGTATATGACATCATCGGATCTTCTCGGGCGAAATTGTCTGCTTACCTTCTTGAGGGAATGAAGAATGTGTATGAACTTGTCGTAAAAACATTTCTATTTACGCATTCAATTTTTGTGGGTCTCAAAAGGTCTACTGAAACGTATAGAAGACATATAAACAATAGACACATTTTCACCCTCAGTTTTCTTGTCGAAATGAAAATATATTTAATTTTAAATAAACATTGTATTAAAAATAAACAGTTTCAGGAATTAGGAAAGAAAATTGCATTTAAAAATATATTGCATACATTTAAAAATAATTGTATGTATATATACACACACACACACATATATATATATATATATCTTTGTTTGTATATATATATATATATATATATATATATATATATATATATATATATATATATATATATATATATATATGTATATATATATATATATATATATATATATATATATATATATATATATATATATATATATATATATATATATATATATATATATATATATATATATATATATATGTATATATATATATATATATATATATATATATATATATATATATATATATATGTATATATATATATATATATATATATATATATATATATATATATTTATATATATATATAGATATATATATATATATATATATATATGTGTATATATATATATATATATACATATATATATATATATAAAAGCTAACGAAAATGATTTCAGATAAAGTAGTACTTAGAGAAACAGCAACAAATCATTTACTGACAAAAACTTCGTGCTTACAAATAGATAGTTCTCGCGCGTTCTATTGAGACACGAAGTTGACCTTTGGTGTCAACAAATTAGACAATTGCTTAAGAACCTAACTATAACGGATATCATAAAACTGAATTTAACTCTGTAAAAAATTTTCTTGAAGCAGGTTTCTATTTCTTGAATGTCTTTGAATCCAGGGTAACGATGAATGCGTAGTAGTTTCTGGCCTTGTTGTGGGATCGTCACCCAAGTGCCCGCCGTTGGAAAATAAGAAGTGAAATTTCATTGGGGAGAACATAGTATTTGTGGATTATGCTTATCAGTAATAGATAAATAATGTAATTCAATTTTTGAAATAAAGAGTTATACAAATTAATAAATTAGGTAAACAAATGACGCCGAAACGATTCTGTTCCTGTTGGTCATATAGTTTTTAAAATTTTTTATTTTTGAAAAAAAAATGCTATAGAATATTATTGATTATATAAAATGCAAAGAATAATAGTCATTAAAATTTCTTTTAGGTCAATAAAATTAAAAATAAAAAATTGATAAAAAAAACTTTTTAGAGATAATGGTCACTTTTTTAGTTACAGTAAATAATAAACAGTTTTATTCTTGAGATCAGAAGGTAATGTGTTCGATTCTGATTTATAACTAAAAATAATTGCTTTGATATGACTTATCCGCCTCTACCAGACATGGTTTAACACATCTTCCAAAATAATAGGATTATTAAGACATAGATGTGGATAGATAATCTTTAGTTGATTATGTTTTGTAAACTGCGTTGTCTTTATGGTCTAAGATATATAAAGAAAAGTCACATCTGTGTATAGATAAATGAGATACAGAATTATTACACTTTATTATATTTTTAAGCGTATGAACTTTTATGTGAATCTTAACGCTAGCTAAATTTGGACGATACGGTGCAGCTTTCTAAACATGCTTTTATTTTGTCTGATGCTAATAAAAGCTAACCTTCAAAATGGAATTCCAGATAACTAACCTAGTAAGTAATCTGTCGTGTGTATAAGAATAATGTCAATTATCATTTATGTCTCAGTAATACATTCAAAACTTGACAAAGAACACCTGCAGTAGATCAAGCTGGATTACATTAGATGACATTAAAAAATTCTAACAGTCTGTTTCTAAGGCGAATTTTCTTATTTAGAGCCACAGATTTCATTGGAAATTCATTAATATATTGATTTGCATATTTGGAACATTGAGAGCTTAATTCATTATTTTTTTTTAGATTAAATAAATTGTTACGCTAACATTTCTTTTTCACTTAGTATTAGATATTACTATTTTTTATGCTTTTGAAACATGATTTCTAACGAAATAATATCATATGAAATTATTCATTTTTCATTAATCCTTTTTTTTTTTTTAAATAAAGAATAGCTTTTCCATTACTGAAAAAATATGTCTAAAAATATTTATAGACTAAGTTATTTCAATCTTTCTGTATTTTTAATATCTACCAATTCCAACGATTCTCACCTTGATGCTTTCGAAACATGATTTCTAACGAAATGAAATCACATGAAATTATTCATTAATCTTTTTTTTTAAATAAAGAATGGCATTTTTATTACTGAAAATACGTCAAAATATATTTATCAACTAAGTTATTTCAATTCTTCTGTATTTTTAATATCTACCAATTCCTACCGCTTTCATCTTGAAGTATGTTTTAATTTAAGGATAAATAAATAAATAAAAAATAAAAAGCAGCTGGAGCACCCCTTTTTTAGCCCCCAAGAACGCAGAGCAGGGTTCATTGCTCCCATGCATGGGGGAAGAGCACCATATCCACATTCTATGATCTAACCAGAACCTCAACAGAATCGGAACAATCTCAAATTTCAACAAGCTCCTGCCGTTCTTAAATAATGCATTCGTCATCGATGTGTGCGCATGCGTCTCGATACTCTTCCATTAATGCTCCGCTGCATATTTTGGACTTGGAAAAGCCCCTTCTTTCCCTTTTTTTCGAATTTCCCAACTGCAAGGTGGCTTAGGGATTTTTTTATATTTTCATGCTCACTTGTAAAATCCGGTTCCTCTATATTTTTTTTTACCTGGTAGTGTTCTCCTGTTCCCACGGCCCCGAGACAACCCGAACCCTTCTGTCTGTCATGAGCGATATTTTAAGGGGGTTGGTTAGGGGCTCCCTTCTCACCCCCTCATGTGAAAGGGGTCATCGTCTTCACAGGGTCAAGGGCGGGGCAACGCTACACCGTTAGTCCCCTTCTTTTAGGTCAGTGCCCCCTTTCCACCTTGTAAATATTTGTCAGAAAGGATCGGCACCAGGCTACCCCCTTTCGCAGAGGGTCTTGTATTTATAGCAAGTGTTTGTGAGGGAGCTGCTTATCGCAAAATTGCATTTTTTCTCTTCCTGTCAGATTAGAATTTATTTACTCCTGAGCACGAAACTGTAACCATGAGGACTTGTTTTTATTTGTGACACCCGTATAAGTTCTTTTGAAAAATAGTCAAAAATGCAGCTGGGATTTCCTCTTTTGTAACACTCTTTTATAGCCAAGTTCGAATAACTTTGTAAATAATGACTCTTTTTTTTAAAAATATGAGGAAGTTTTAGAATGTCGCCAAAGAGGAGTGGGAAATTTCCCATCAATATTGTAAACATCTTTTAATATTGACTTGTAGCATTCGAGCTTCTTCTTCTTTTTTTTTATTTTTTATTTTATTTATTTATTTATTTTTTTAATTTTTATTTTTGGTCAAAATTGCATAGTTTGTAAAAGTGTTTACGTTAAAAGTAACAAGCACATAAATTTTAAGAAATTAAAGTTTATTTAAATGATTGAAATATCTACAACAAAATGAATGTAATTAATTAATTATAAAATTTTAACGAGACAATCTTTAAGGTTTAATTTTTTTAATACTTTCAACTGTGTATACGTCTTAAACTAATTATGATATAGTGTTTAAAATTCTAATTTCGACCCGGTAAAACTGGTTTAATAAAGACAGAGACAGTTCAATGAATGATAGAGTCATCTAGAAAAGAAAAGAAAACCCAAATCATAAAGACAGTTTTTTTTTTGTAACTTTCAAGATATTCAGACAAGCTGAGAGTTAAATTGGTTAAAAGTCCGGCCTTCAGTTTAAAAGTTTATGGATTTTATTTTATTCACACCGTTGGATGTTCTTCGTGGTTTGAAATATATTATTAACCGTTGCAGCTGGTGGAATTTGATGTGATATGCAAAAAGTGACCGCAAATCGATGAATAAGCCAATCAAGAGTTTTGTAGAATTCAAAACTACTCGCAAACGATAATACAAAGAACACTTTTTTATTTTTTTTAAATTTTTACAATACTATAATCACAAATGAATTTAAAAATTACTGTAAAAATGCATTGGATAATATTATGTTATTAGATACAAAAAGGACAAACCATCAGATATTGAAAATAACGGATAATTCAAAAGCTAAATGAATCGTTAATATTTTATTTATTAAATAATTTTATGAGGAAGATTATAGAGTTTTAAAATATGATTGCTTGAATAAATAGCAAATTTACCCATAGATATTAATAATTTTTATAAATCAATCTTCTGTTTGTTATTTTCGCTAAAGGAGTTCATACTCAGAAGACGTTGGTTTTTACCAGCCTATGAACATACTTGATTTTACGAGCCAATGGCTGGTGCTTAATATCATCCTTTAGAAGCTTAATTTTAATTCCCAGTTACGAACAACATATTTGAAAATTTTCTTTCTTTCGAATTCTCGTGTGTGCACTTTTAATTTTAATTTATTTTTATCCTCAGAAGTTGTTTTTCGGCACAGGTACCATATAATCCATGATGCCAAATTCTGAGATTGGTGATTTTTTGGCGGATTTTCTTATGTATCTGGCAACTTCGTTTTTATTACGTCATACATATAGAGACCTATAAGAATTATGCAGAAAATTCTATTTCGGGAGCCCCAGTATTTACGTCATCACTCACGTCACGATACGTCACCTTGGCAACATTTCTTCATCGCCAAAAATATTCAGAATTTGGAATCATGGATTATAGGGCACCTGTGCCATTTTTTTTACTTCTGGTTTTATGGTTGAGAAACTTGGATCTACATTTTTATTACAGAAATGTAAGCATTTTGAATTGTGTATAACTAAATGCCTTGCTGATATTGAAATCTTGGATTTTTATTTTACAACTATTGCATGGAATTTCTCTTGCCCTATCTAACTTCCGACTTACAATATATGCATCTGAGTGTAATCATTAGCACCCAGAGTCCAAATATCCTAGGTTACTTTTGCAAAGAATGATCATGGTTTGGAAACACCCAATAAAGTTGACATTGTACAGATAATACACTTTGTCAACGTTTATTTGTGCTAGGACATTATATAAAAATGATGTCTAAGTCATTTTAATTCGTTTGCTTTATTAAATAAACCACAGTAACTGAACAAATTCAAAAAAATGTATCTGACTATTTGGAATCAGGTAAGCTATTTATCCATTAACTTTGAAAAAGCCACATTTCTTTTCAGAACATACTGATTCTGAATTCCGATGGAATTTTTATTAAAAAAGTATTGGGTGATAAAATGATTAAGAACATAATGAATGAGAATTGTATAAGAACTTTCTGATATCAAACAAAAAGAAATTGATGTAATTCTGAGATCAATTGTGGAAAACAAGATGAATGGCTAATAGAATTGAGGTGCTTTTTGGGAAAAACAACAGTGAAATAATTTCATACATCGAATTTTTATTTAAAATATAACTTTGAAATAGTAAAAAGTAAGTGATTACTTTCTTAATGTTTAAAATTTTTTATTCTTAAATGAAGGTAAAAAAAATTTTTAAGTACGAATTTTATTTTGCATAAGCTTTATTCGTATAATGTGTGCTAAATAATTTTTTTCAAAGAGATTTATAAAAGGAAAACAATTTGGTAAAAGAAATTAAACACAATTAAGGTAATTTTAAAATCTATCAGTTATTTTTCTATTTCACGATCTTCCAATTTTAAGAACTATTTTATTGGTTCAAAGGAGTTTGTAAAATTAAGCGTCTACTGACTGTTTGGGCTAAATTTATAGATTATGAAATGTTTAGGATTCTAATGAGAGCTTTAGCCAAAGATAATAATTGTGTCTAAAGTAAAAAATATTTTTCGAAGGCCTAAAAAAAATTTTTACTATCAATTAATTTGGATGTTACGATGCAAAACAAAACTAATGCTAATTTTCAAATGACTCGCAAATATAATCTCAAATATATACTTTAACATTTTGTGTGTGTGTAATAATAAGAAATACGAAATTTAATGGGTTACCATTTGAAAGAAACATATATTACTTGACCAACATATATTTACTGTGTTGTGTTGTCTGACACACACACACACACACACACACACACACACACACACACACACACACACACGCACACACACACACACGCACACACACACACACACACACTTTATCTTCGTTACTAGTCATATATTAATTATAAAATTTCTATTAGATTAGATTAGGTAAATTAAAATAAGTAGATTTATTATAGGTTATATATTGGGAAAGATTAAGTGTAAATTCTATTAAATATTTTGCAGTATGATTTTAGAAAATACAATTTTGTAGTATCAGCTTTAGGATAAGTATTAGATATACCTGATGTATATCAGAGGTGGACAAGATGCTTTTAATGTTACATTCGTCACGTGACTACCATATGAGACTATCCAGAGTTAAAAGAAATGTATTTTTAGGCATGCAAATCATAAAAATTAATATCGGCGATCACTCCAAAATGTTGTGGCGTTCCACTGATCCACACAAATGCGGACACTGAACAGGTACTTCTGACTTATATAAATTAATTTGAATTAATATAAGAAATCTTTATTGGAATTACATTTTTGCCATGCACCTTTGAACAAAAATTGCAGGAATTCAAGTACACATTTTCATTACATCAATTTTTGTGATAAGCTTGTTTAGAAGAAATTAAGAATAGTCATTAGTCATTATACTCAGTCCGTTTATGTTTTGCATTGTTTTATAAATTCAGATATTATGTCAATAAGTGTGAAAAGCTATCCCACTATAACAATACGGATAGAAATACCAGCTAGAAAACTAAATCTTAGGAGATAACTTCTTAATCTTCATGAAAATAATTGGATCAGAAATTCTCAACCACTGTGACACAGCATTTTTGTTGTGCCACCAAATTTTAGAAATGTATATAAAAATTATTATTCTTTTTTTATACTACGAATAAAGTAATAAAAGTACTGTTGTTTCTGTAATACATATTATATTATTTTATTTTATATTCAAAATTAATATCATAAACTAATCTATACAGTGCATTATTGGTAAATAAACAATTTTTTAACTTATATCTTTCCTTATGTCCCACCAAATTTTGAAATCGTTAAAAGTGTACAGCGACAAAAAAAAGTTGAGAATGTCTGAATTAGATAGTTAATTAAAACTTCTCATATCAAAAAGTAGACATTTAAGTGACAAAAGTTTTATTTAAGCATTAATTGAAGTGTTGTTGTTGTCGTGCGCCAGTTAAACATGTATTATGGGGTTACGATGCTGCACTTTTCCAACTGAACCATATTTTGGTATGGAGTCCGATTTCAAAAATACATACATACCATAGGTACCTGTTTATAGGGTAGGTAACCATTCACACAAGGAAAGGACAAAGACAGATATATATACAGAGAAAGTACATCCAAGCCCGAACCTAGGATATCTAGGATCCGTAGTCAGGCATGCTGACCACTAGTCAGGTTGGGCAGTTGAAAAGTTTAATCATGCAATTTAAAATGGATTTCTAAATAAATTGCTCAAAAAAAATTATAAGAGCAAAAAAAAAAAAAAATTGCAAAGAAAAAGTGTTGTTCTAAGTACATGATCAGGAAATAGAGAATATACGGGTAACACACACAAAAAGTTATACAGAAAGTATAAACGAAAAAGATAAAAGTGAAAAATTTCATTTTCAAAATAATATGTAAAATTAGAAAATATGAGCCAAAGGTACTATTATATTCGTTATTGTTTTATGCTACTATTCACAATTCGGTTACATGTAAATGATACAAAACCTAGTATTCGAAAAATGATGCGAAATGTTTAACATAACTGTTTTATAAATTTGTTTACTATGATGTTTAACATAATATAGCCATAAATTAAGATTACTGATCTTGTGATATGTATGGAAATGTGATGAGGATATTGATAAGACTTAGTTTTTGTCACTCTCTCCTTAAGTATTGCAAATTCCAATTATTAAAATCAATTCTCAAAGTAAAAAAGGCATTGGCCTCGCAGAAGGTGTCCACTATATAAGCTGTATTATTTCAATTTCATGTATACTTTCCTTAGGACCAAATATATGAGGTCAATCATTATCACGCATTAAAAGAAAAAAAATTGCTAATAGCAGAAACATAAGGTTCGATTTGGTGGCACCATGTACGTATTTAGGGTTATTAAGTTGCTATTATGGACGACATACAGCTCAATATAGTCACCTAGAACCATTTTAGTTGTTTTATAAACCTTATATGTAATGTGAAAGTTTTCGAAAGAGTACAGAATTATTACGAATACCTCTTTCTTAACATACCAAAAAAGTTTGTTATCACATACCAACTATGTCGGAATTTGTAAGGAGGTCCCATTTTTTTCTCAATCATTTTAACTGCAATCTTGATGTTCTTCAATCCACATTCTTTAGTTTCATGGTGTTTGGAGATTAATTGAATACATGCCGTTACCTACATAAAGAACTTTTAATAAGCCAACATTGTACTCAAATAAAGGCTATTCTAGACAGCTTTGTTTGAAAGATCCCTTTCTCAAAAAGAAACTGTATTTTCAAATGAGTAATTAGCTTCATTTATTTCGTCTCAAGGAGTTTCTAGAAGTATCTAACAGTCATCATTTGGTGCGATAGCTCTACATTTTTATCCTTGTCGGTGTCCAAAACTCTCTGTTTCTTAAAATAGATTCCACAATTTTGAAACGATATTTTTTCTTATTTAACAATACCTAGAACACTTCTGTGTTTGTCTCCGGATTCAATCCTGATAATATATTATGGATTCCCATAAAAACAATTATCCTAATATTTTCAAGTAAATTTCTGAAAACGTAAGCTGAGCCATTATACATCAGATCTGAAGAAACGAAGGAAAGATAATTCTGCTAAATCACGATTTAACACTTGGATGGTCTTATCTGATGTTTAATGCCAATTTGAAATTTGCAATTAAATTGCATATTGAGTTTTCTTATGTTTTTTGTTGATCTTTAAACTATATAATTTGAGTCACAGATTTTAGATCATTATAATAAATATTAATTATTAGTAATGTTAGTAAATATCAACACGATTATTTTCTCATTTAAGTATTTTTCTAATGTTAGCTGTTGGGAATGTTTACCTTTTTTAAATTTGTTGATTGGTAAGTGGATCAAGAGGGAATATGGAAGCTGAATTTTTGTTTTCAACCTTTTTTTTTTCTTCATTTATAGTTCTAGTAAATATATAATATTAATTTTTTATAATTAAATTTGTGATGAAACAAACTAAAATTTAATCTTAAGCAAACTAATTATTGGATTAAAATTAATAGAAAAATAAATATATAAATACACACAGGTTTTTTTCCTTTATATTAAATTACCAAGAAATTTACATTTAATATCTATATGCATAAAAATAGAATTTCGAGGTCAGTCTTTGTATTTATCTGCCACACGTTTCTTTTATCTTTAATTTTGAGCCACAAATCAAATTATTAAATTTAATAAAATTATCTTAATTTTATTTTTAGGCTTGTATTATATTATTTGTTGAAATTATAGATATGCTCAATTTCTCCACTCGATGACATACGATGAAGATAAAAGAATAGTAGTTTACCAATACTTGACAATTTATTCCCTTATTTATCATACGTTCCATATCATAGGCAATTCAACACTCTTTAATGACGCCATTCCAAAGCGAACTATAACAAAAAATCCACCCACGTGAAAGTTGGTTGCAATAATGGCATTTTATGGTGAAATGGACATACAATTGCAGATAGTTTTGTGTGCATATTAATTCAATTTTCAACTCAGCGTAAGTGAATTTTTTTTGTCTGTCGTGACGAAAAATAAATTTGTGGCACGAAACTGTTGTATGGATAGACGCAGATGTTTCTCAAATACGTCATGCAAGTTTTATCAGCTTCAAATCTATGGTTACAAAGTAGAATGCAATGCAACTAAACCACAAGTGATCTATGTAAAATGTTAAAAAAAAAAAAATCTGTCAATGCACGAAAGGCTTTCTGCTATGGCAATGGGAGCCCAATTAAATCAGAAAATACTTTAAAGTTTTAAATATTATGATTGTAAGTTATCATATAATAAGTTTTATAAGTAATATTGTAATAACGATACACTCTTAAGAAAAATTACATGCTATCAAGGAAGTTAAAAGCATTGTGGTGTCACTCTGAATCTTCATAAAAAGATATCAGGAATCGTTAGGCCAATAACTCATTAGGGCTTTTCTGTCTTGGTCTCTCAAAGATGATAATTTCGAGATATTTGGTTTTCCAAGATTTAACGAAAATTCAAGATTTGAAACTAATTAAAGCTGTTCGATAACAAGCATTGTTGATCCACAAGTTGGCTTAAATGAAGTAAATGTTGCGGTACATATAAATATTCAGCAACTTCTACCTGGAAAGTAAGATTTTTTGTATTATTTTTATAAAATGTTCATTAAATGCATTACATAATTTTAATTTGAATGACATATCTTTTTAAAAAATATCATTAAAATCGAAATATTAAATTTATGACTCTCTAATAATTAAGTTTTAAAGTGGTAGCACTTTCTTTTAGAGAATGCCTTAAATTAGATAAGTTCCAAAAGCTTAAGAATTTAGAACATGTTTGTTTAGTTCAGTGATGAATCTCTTGAACAAAGAAATCAGACACTCACATAATGAAGTCTATTAAATTATCTTTACATCATTCTGATCAGAGATTTCTATGTACACTGTAAAAAAAAAATGGAAGAAATACAGTAGAAACCACTGTTATTTAAATAGCTGCCATAGGAACACTAATGATTACAGTTTTACTATAAAATTCAGCCGCAGAAAATCGTTTGCTATTGAGCATGCGCATTAAATCGGGGGGAATAAAAGTTTCTTTTGTTCCTGTGACAAATGAATCAAATAAATTTCGCCATTTATTTGCCCTTGTTTTCGCTTAGTGAAGTTGGTGATATTTTGAGAATAATTGTTCCTTTAGTTGAATTTCTATTGAAATTTAATCACCAAATATATGGTAACGTATACTTTTCATATTCTTTATTATGCAAGTTGTTAGCTAACTTTGATATATATAAATTCTTATAAATTTGACTGAACATTTCAAAAAATTCTAAGCTGAATTTACAATTGATCACATTTACTGGCATTAATTCAGTGTCAGTAATTTTTTACTTACTTTTTATTAATATTTAAAATATTTTACAGTAGTTTGATAACATAATTGATTAGTATTTTAATTATCAAATTTTTGTCGAAATTACAGTTGTATTTAAGTGTTTCCATTGTTATAAAATTGCTTAGCTATATTTCTTTCGAAATTAAAATTGAATAATCATCTATTGTAATATTCTTTTAGATATATATTATTAAGTATATTAACGGAATTTCTATTTTATTTCGTTGTTGTAAATTCCTGATTTTTCTTTCATAATAAAATGATACAATTTATTGTATATTAACTAAATATGACATAATTTTTTGTTTTTAAATAATTTTTTGATTAGAATTTTATTAAAAAATGTTTATTTTTATATGTCATATAATTAAAAAATGTTTATTTTTTAATACAAATAGTTAAATTGCATTATAATTATGATCAGTAATTCAATTCCATTTTGTTGCATGCATTAAACTAATCATTTTTTTTGGCATAAATGTTTGTAAATTCTTTTAATAAAATAATATTACAAATAATGGTATTTATTAGAATAAATGGTCTTGTGTTTAGAATTTGCATGAAATGTAAAAATGCATTTCATTGAAAAATGTAATGCTTTTTTAAAATATCTATTTTTTTAAAATCATTATTTTATAACAAATATATAAGAAATATTCCTTTTTTAAATACATATTAGGAAGAAATATTTGAATTAAAGTCATTTATTTAGAAAATGTAAAGTTTATTTTGTTTTATAACCATAATTAATTTTTTAAATATATATTACTAATTAGAACATTAATTAAAAGCCTGTTTGTGAAATCTTATTGATTGTTTGATATTTATAAAACAAAATTTCAGGCAACACATTTTTTTGTAAAAAATTAGATTACTGCAAATTTCACTTCATTTTATTAAAAAAATTGCAAAATTTGTAGTGCTATTTATGATTTATTTGCATGTTAGTGAAGGAATCTGAAATTCATAAAAAGAAAGGCTAATTTAAAATTATAATTAAGAAACAAATACATCAGTGAAAACTTTGTAATTTGTTCTTGCTTAACATAATTAAAATATAATGTGATCAAGATTATTCTAATACTACTGTGCATATTAAATACGACTTTCCAATATAGTCACACTTTTTAGAATTTTTTTTAAATGTATCGATGTTTTTGAAAACTAAGAATTTATGAAGAAAGTGTTTGATTTGTAAAGGAAGTTTTAAAAATAGAATAATCACAAATAACTTTAATAGTAAGATTATTCAGAGTAAAGCCTCTTCATATCAACTTCAGCCATATTTGAAAGCTGGAATAGGTATTGGGAGAGAGAGAGTTTTTGTGCACCTGTATTTTTAAAAGTTTTCTATTTTTCTTTCATTGTGACGTCCGACAAGAAGCCAAAATGCAGTATGTTTTTTGACGTTAATTTGTAATTCAAAAATTTGTAATTTCCAGTTCCCATTGGAAATGTTATGATTTGCTTCTCAGCGGAAATAATTTTCGATAACATAAATGAATCCTTATAAAACAAATTCTATATTCTCTTTTAGTTAAATCAATTAAAAATTAGTTTTTCAAGATAGAAAACATCAGTTAGAATGATTTAATTGAAGTAAAGATTTTGTCACCTTCATAAGAACTGAGACCTTCATTACCAAAAATTCTTATCATGAAATTGCTAAAATCCCTTGAAATAATTTTTATCATCAAAATGATTGTGATTGCATGAGTGTAACAACCACTTGTTAACTATTAAAAGAAGTATATTTTATGAAAATTCAATCAATTATATGAAACAATAAAATGTTCTTAATATTTTATTGAATTATTAAGCAACTTTTCCTCTGAAATATTCAGTTCTTGAAATTTCAAATTAGTTATTCATGTGTCTGATTTCTATTTTTTTTTTCAGGTGCTTGTTCAATTTTAACTCCCCGCAGAGAACGAAATCTAAAAAATATGTCAAGGATGGAATCCAAGCACGTGTTTTTGTTACTTTTAAATAATTTATCCAACATTAAATGGCTATAATTATTAAAATGTAAATAAAAAATTCTCTACAATTATTTGTGTATTGTCAACCATACTGATTTTTCCCCCTCAGAATCTTTATTTGCTTTTATTATAATGGAAAAAATCAATTACTTTAAACAATATCAAAAAGAAAACTTTCATTGTCTTTACAGTGTAATTAAAATACTATATCATTAACTCATTCCCCTTCGGTATTTTTAGTAAAATGGAATGTTTTGTAAGGTTTCTTTTTATCCTAAATCTGTAGAATCACAGATACATCAAAAATTAATTTTATGCTTAGCTTTGTATCGTATTCAATATATAACTGTTATTTCTTAATATTTTTTTTTTAAAAAAATATGTAAGAAAAAAAATTCAAATTTCTGTTAAAGTTACGATTGGGTGGTAAGAAAGTTAAACAATCTTGTTAGGTATTGAAAGTTAAATTATTGATCACAAAACTTTCTGAAAAATGACTTCTGCAGTATAACATAAGTTATGTTTTTTTTTGTGCTTTGTATATTGCATAAAAAATTACTTAATAATAGTTGGTCCATAGTTAGGAAATTAGCTATTGTGTATTCAAAATTAATTTATACTCTACTGTTATCTTTACAAAATATGATAATAGCTGTAAATAGCTATTGCAATAGGTTTTGTAGAATAAGCAGCAAAATGCATAGTAAAATGTGCTGTAAAAATAACAATAAAAAGTGCTGTATAAATAACAATAAAAAGTGCTGTAAAAATTACAGTAAAAAGTGCTGTATAAATAACAATAAAAAGTGCTGTATAAATAACAATAAAAAGTGCTGTATAAATAACAATAAAAAGTGCTGTATAAATAACAATAAAAAGTGCTGTAAAAATTACAGTGAAAAGTGCTGTAAAAATTACAATGAAAAGGACTGTAAAAAGTACAGTGAAAAGGGCTGTAAAAATTACAGTAAAAGTTTTACGTGCAGTAAAAACACTGTAAAAGTTATACGACTATGCTGTAAAATTTACAGCATATTGTACTAGCGCCCAAAATGCCAGCACATTTTGCTATAAAATTACAGTGCTTTTTTTTAGAGTGTAGATAGTTATGATCCGTTGACAAATAGCATATGTAAAAGTTCTCCAAAGGATATAATAATAATATTTGCAGGGTATCCCAAAATGACCGTATATTTGCACAGCTAGATTCCTCGTTGGGAGTACATAAAAACTACCCAAAAAAGCGTTCCTGTAAGATCCATAATTTAGAGATTAATATGAAAAATAAAGTATGACGTCACTGCCGGTCTAAGAAAAAATACTTTATTGTACATATCAACAATAGTATTTGCAAATCTTTCCAGACGATAATGTCTAAAACATTCATCACGCATATCGCGTCATTAATGCAAGCGCCATGGAATGATGTTACGCCGCCATTGAACTGCTATTTAAAATGCTGCGTCTTGCAGCTACCAGTAGCTTTCATATGGTGCCCATATATTCAGTTCGTGACTACTACGACAAAATCGTGATGTACGGTCGATGTAACGGAAATGACTTTTATTCAAGCATGATAGGGCTCCGGCGCATTTATGTGCTCCGGTTGTTGGCTGAATATGGAGTACCCCGGCCAATGAATTGGACGAGGGGGTCCAGTTCTATGTCCGCAAGATTTATCTGATCTTACACCGTTGGATTTTTTCCTATGGGGCCATCTCAAGGAATTGGTGTATCGAAACGTAGTGCCAACACCAATGGACTTAGCTGCTCATCTGCATGCTGCTTGTACTTTGGTGGACCACGAGATGCTGCAGCGTGTGATGACAGCCATTCCACGGCGTGCTCAAGTCTGCCTCGATATTCACGGCGGACACTTTGAACATCTGCTTTAAATTGTGCATATACTGCTGTTGATATGTTCAATAAAGTGTTTTTTCTTGCACCGGAAGAAACGCCATACTTTGTTTTTCATATTTTTCTCTTAAACTATGGATCGTGCAGGAACGCTTCTTTGGGAAGTTTTTATGAACTCCTAACGAGAAATCTAGCTGTGCAGAGCTTATGCTGTCGTTTTGGGACTCTGTATAATATTTATATTAAAGTTTTTTTGTCACAGGATATTTCGAATAAATATAACATACAGTCTCAAATAATAGTGATTAATAACAAAAATTATGTTAAGCATCTTAAAAAACACAGATAATAAGAATATTTTCTGCTGTTATTTTTAAACGTAAAATACTAAAACTATGTTATGATTTTTTGTCTCTTATTAAATCAAATTAATCTTTAGTTAAATTAATGCCTATATTTGTTGCAATTAATGTTCATACCTACATTTATGCAAAATAATTATACCTACTCATAGCAAATTAATTAAGTTACTATTTATGACACCACTTTTGGCTACAATACAAGTTACTGTATTCTTCTGTGAAGATTTTTTTTCCACTCTAACATATTTCTCACTGTTATTGAATTTCAATTAAAAATCATAGAAAAATATTTGTCTGTTTAATTAATATATTGAAGTGAAACAATCTTGCCTATGGTTAAACAATTTTAATTTTTACAATGTTCCTAAATAATTTTATCTTTTTACCCCATTAGTAAACTAATATTTAAGCTAGGTAAATAAGTCGCAAAAATATGACATTTTAATCGCAGTTCTTTTATTAACTTCCTTCATGTTTATTAATTGGTTTTTAATATTAGAAAACGATTATTGGCATCAGCAAATTAAGAAACTTATAGAAAAATTTATGATATCATTGAATATCATCATTTTATGAAGTATATTGATTTCAACCATTAACTGGAACTTGTTATGCAGCTCTTCCATGATTCATTTGATTTGATTTAAGTTTTGCTGTTCCTTTTCTGATACTAGACCTAATTAAACAGAGAACTATAAGCTAACATCGTATTATTTCAAAAGATATTCATAATTAAAATTTAAAATTTGCTCACGTGCTCCTGTGAGTTTGCATAAAAACTTTTCAATAATTTTAAAGCAACAAAAATCGATCCCACATGATAAGAACAACTGAACATTAAGCGCAACTATATAGGTATATGTAAAATAATTAAATAACAAAATATAATTTTAAACTTGTTTATTTTTCCTTAAAGCATTAAAATTGATTGTTTCAAATAGAATTTGAAAATAAGTTTTCTTTATGGAAGATTTTAATTGGATTTCACAAATTTTTCTAATCACTAAATTACTTGACATACAAAAGTTTATATAAAGGAACAGACATATTTAAAATTAATAGTGAAAGTACAAAAATAGTTAAATTCTTTTGACCTGTTACACGAACAAAATTTTAATCATTCGTGACAAAAATTTATTTAAAAACTGGGCCAAGGAAACTAAAACTTTTGGAAAAATTAAAATAGGCAATTAAAAAAAGCAGCTTTTTTTCAATTACATCCCATTGTACTGTTGGATCGGTATTACAACAGATCTTAAATTTTCGATATCATATAATAATAATTTTTAGCAGTTTGATCAAATTTCTATTTCGTATTACCAACCAACGTCATGATCTCATTTCAAGAATATATTAAAAATCGACCTACTAAATTAACTTTACTCATATTATTTCCTACATATATTGTTTTCACATTAAATAGGATTCGTAAAATGAATTGAAACACAAATATAAAAAAATCGATTAACATATTTAATGAATTCATTTTGTTATTCAATTTGCAAATTCGTTTTCCATTGCTATCCGTATTGTATTTGATACTCAGTTTGAGTGGGAAAATATTTTGATTATATTACTTCCTGTAAAACCAAACATTTTGTTTTTAAAATACACACCTTATGATTTGAAATCAAGCTTGGCGAGTTTGAGAAAAAAAAATTTTTTTTCAAATAAAAAAATTAATTCTCGCCAAATTTTATTAAAATTATTTTAAAACTGATGTGCAGCATTTTATATACAAATGAAATAGTAAAAATGATATCAACAACTGTTGCATTTTATTTTAATCAAATAATATTTGTTTTTATCAACTCCTAGTTGTTTATTCATTAAGTTGAAATCATTTGGCAACTTAAAATGCCATTGTAATCAAAAACAATAATTGATTAGTTTTATTATGACTGCTAAAATGTTCATCATAGAAAAATATTTTGAAATATATTGTCTCTAGATGCACGATATACAGAATGGATATAAGTCTTCAAATATGTGTTGTAACACTCATTACAAACGTGGTCTTAGGTTTTACTTCATATTTACAAAATGAAGTTTTTAAAATATTTTTATTCATTGTAAAAAAAAAAAATATTTTCTTTGGAAGACTCGCATACACTACAGAGTATTCTCGCTCATTTAATGTTTTCAGACACTGTAAATCGCATGTTCAAAAGATGGTAGGGCTCACATTCGAGGATTTATTGTACAAAAAATAAAAATAAAAAACTTCTCAATACTAAAGATATGAAAATTGACAGGCAATGATAAATCAAAGAAGCAAATTACTGAGCAAGCAATTATTGAGGAATAAAAAACTGTTTCCAAAAATGCTTAGATAACATTGTTTAAAAATACAAGGATAGCAGTTCAAAATATAACTGATTTTGTATCGTTTTAAGCAGCTTCAGTGCAATTTCAAATCATCACTTGTCATAAAGCAGAACACTAAGTTATTATGATTTTAAAGTCTACTTTTCTTTAAAAATGATAAATATTTGTGTGAATATCAAATACACGGATGTATGGATTGATTTTGTATACATTCATATGTCTATAATATGCTGTATATAATATGAATACAATTAATTCTTACAAGAACAGCATCATAATTCTCTGCTTGTGTGTATTGGTTTAAATCATAGCTTCCCAAAGTGGTCCAGGTGACCCCCAGGGGTCCACAGGAGACTTAGAAAGAAAACAGGGGTTCACAAGTTTTAAGTTAGGGTCCACGAAAAATTTTCTGGTTTTCATTATAAAGAACAAAAATTTTGGCTTGGATTTACCAATCAACGTAAGCAGGTAGCATCACTTACTAGGTAGGTACATAAAAATATTTTCTAGACTCAGTTCAAACACAGAATTGAATAGAACAATAGATAGAAGTACAAGTGTACAACACATGTCGAGACTTGCAAAGTACGGCCCGTGCGCTCGCTCGTCAGGGATACTTGTTTAGGCCTGCAAGGGGATGAAATGCGACTTGCGCTGTGCTTGCAATCTACATTAGTATAAATGCGAATGCCTAGAATAAAACGTATGGCTATTTTTTATTGTTGATTTACATTTCAGAGTTCAATTTTGATTGTTTGTAATAATAAATGTTTATAATTTTGTATGACCACAAGTATTATTTTAATAAATAGAACACAAGAAAATGTGCTACTTTTTTTTTCCATCTTAACACCCCTAACTTAGGGTGATATTTTTCAGGAGTTATGGGAATACAGTAGAAGTGTAACAGGAGGGGGTCTTCTGAAAATAGTAAAACTTTGAAAGGGGTACACGGGAAAAAAAAAGTTTGGGAATCCATGGTTTAAATAACTGCCAGTTATTCTCAAGTCCTGAGGTTGTGCTAAATTGTTTGAAGTCGTTTGGAATCATGGACCTGATGATTGCTGTCCACCAGGAGAGATTAAAAAGCCACAATAACATAACACACACTTTTTGTGCGTGTTTTTACTTTACCTTTACTTATATAGTTCCTCATTGAAATCAATAATTCAGATTTATAACACACCTTGTGATTGATCTATTAATATTTTGCAGTATTCATTTGTCCTTCCAAGTGTGATGCATACTTCAAAATGAAATCAGAATAGAATAAAAATTCACAGAGTAGAATAAAAGTACTGCATTAATTCAAATTCCTAATAATAAAAAATGGCTGCTAAAAAAATCCAATTATCTTTTAAGGGACAATGAGCCCAAAGAGCTTGGGAACCACTTCTGTAGACAGACATAATCAAGTAAAAAAATCCTGTAAAATTTGCAAGTAAAATTACCGCTAGATAGAGAATATAATCATGTATCGTTAATCCTCTAAACAGGGTTGGTCATCAGAATTCATTTCCATTTATGTCTCATATGCATAACTTAGTCATGTTGTATGCTCAGTTCCTTTTAGAGAAACTCTCATGAAATCCTTTCCCCCTCTACATCTTAAAGAAAAAGTTAGATTGTGGTAGGGATTGGCCACATACACTATTATTAAGAGACACATTTAAGAGAAAGTATTTGTAAGTATTGTTAATTAAGTTTTGATAACGGAAAATACATTGAGAAATGGAAATTCAAATGAATTTTTATTTATCATATTGGTTAATACTACTCTACCACTGCCACAAAACTTGTTTTAATCGCCCTTATATTCAATCTTCTAAATATCATATATATATACATATATAACAAGAAGTAAGTAGATTGATGAATAATTTAATTAATAGATTGAATAGGAATTTTATTAATAGTTAGGTAATTGTCTTTGTTATCAATCAAATAATGTCATTGACACAAGTACAGTAAAATGAAAATAAGATATATGTTAATTACACGTCAAAAATTAGTACATTGGATTATTCTTTTTATACTGTTTGTGAAAAAGAAGAAATATATGCATAAAAGAGTTATCATTTAAACAAGAAGTAAATATGGTTCTAAGTGCAGAAAAAATAAAAATCAAGAGAATTTTTTTTATATATTAGTGTGAGAATAGAGACCTTACTAAAACTATACTCGCGCCTTAGAAACCATCACTATAGGGGTATGAAGATCCAGAGAGATAGCAACAGAACTTTCTGTCTCAGCATTAATTGGGATAATATTTCATCAATACCATGACACAGTTTTGACTGCCCTGCCATTTTGAGATCTTTGGTTTAGGGGAATTTCCCTTGCTCGATATAGAAAAGAGTTTATGGTCTGAAAATATCAAAGAGATAGCCAGCTGTGTTCTGTACACTCATGGTCATACTTAATTCTCCCCATGGACACGACACCAACCAACAATGTTTTTATTTTGGGTACATGATTGAGGGAATGTCCGAATGTTATTTGTACTCCACTAGAGTCTTGTGACGCTTACCGACGTAGTTACCGTTCTCTTGAGTGGCAGCCTCTAGGTTTCATTTTGCTATTTTTGAATTATGAGAACAGAATGGATATTATTCTTAAGTTTTCTGCTTGCATGTTGTTTGTGTTTTCTGTTTTGCGATTTTCCTAACTATTTATGAAAAATTTTCCTCAAAACTAAACTTAGTTTGTCAGAAATTTTTATTGCAGTTTTTAAACTATGCTCAATGTGATATCAAGCATATATATAGGTTTAACGTAAGACTTTGGTAATATTTGAAATAAGATGTTAACATCTATTGAACAACAAAAGATGGATTTTGTATTTCTCTTATCTGGAAGCACCTCTATCTCATCTAGGTGGATGCTTGAACATTTTCCGCTTCTCTTTCTGACATGTCATGTGAAAAAAAAAACCCATCTTACTATGGAAACATCTTTCATTAAAGGTAATATATATCATGGAGGATTTCCACTGTTTAAAAATAACCTTTAAATTTTAAGATAATTATGTAATGACAATACTATTAAATGTAAAACGTATTTTGTGTGTGTGTGTTTTTAATGTGAAACAAAATAAAAAAGAAAACAAATAAATTAAAGCAAAACTAAAAAACAAAAAACAGTTATAAAATATTTATACACACGCGCGCGTGCTCTGCAGCTTGTTTTGGTACAAAAAACTGTTTATAAAACAGATTCTGCCGTTTGATGAAAATACCGTTTTCACTCTATTTAATATTAATAAGCATCTGAATAAATTTCAGTTTATCGTAATAAAAATTTATACAATTTCGTGAGTTAACGAAAGAAATTATTTTAACAGTGCAATTATTCACTGTATATAAATCGAATTTATATAAAACAATTTCAGAAGCAATAGAATAATAATTATTTATTTATTTATTATATTTCTAGAATAATTGAAAATAGATATAATAATTCATTTATCTTTATGCCTCAGTGCATGTAAATTTATGCAATTTAGAGTACAGGATTTTCAAAATAAATTTCTTTAACTCAGAAGTATAATTGCTTGTATGGACCATAATTATATGAAATTTAGGCAACTGATATTTTTTAGATCATATATATGTGACTTGGATTTAATAAAAAACTGTACAACCAAATCGTAGTAGTCAGGGCTGTATATTAGTAATATTTTCGAGTTCATGATTACATACATTCTATGTATGTAACTTTGAAATCTTCTCATTCACAAACACTGTTCTTCACTGAAGAATGAAATAAAACAGCTTTAACTCTATAAACATGCAATTATTTAGATTTGCCTTGGTTGAAAATTGTTCCTTTACTACACACTGATAATTTAAGAATGTTTATAACTAGTAGTTGTAAAGCGTCCTACCAGATGATCGAAGAAGCCGAATTAATGGAAAAATAACTGTTAATCATGTTGTAACCTGTTATAGTTTGGCTATAGCATTTATTGATTGTGAGCGTGGGTGTGGTGGCCTTGTGGGTTAGTATACAGTTCTCATTATCGACAGGTGGTGATCTCGAATTCCGACTTAAACACAGTGAAGATCCATGTGATGACTGAAAGGTATTGGAGTATGTTAAATAGGTCTTGGTTGCAATATCTTCCAAGTGAAATGATAACTCTGGGGTAACAGGTCAAGTACCGGGAAATCTTCTGTTTAAGTTCAACCTCTAAAATACGAAGCCTTACTATATATATGGGCCAGGTACAGAGAAGTACGCTGGTCAGCAACAACTTATGTTGAGCGCTATGATTCACCTCTTTTTATTCACATAAGAAGAGATGCTCATTATATAAATTTATGTTACGCCGAGGTTTTTATGTTCCAGCAATTCGGGGGTCATAAATGCGTAGTTGACGTGATTCTATATCAAATCCAAAATGAGGAGGAAATTTCAAATTCGGAAGAATAATTTCATAAGGAAAATGATGCTTAATGAAAATTGATACACAAAATTCAAATGATTGAATTCTTGGAGAATTAGAAAGATATTTAATGGATAAATTTAGTGTGTAAAAAATTTTTTTTTCGGGACTGAAAAATTCTAATTTTAATATTTTTTAAATGTTTTGTAAATTAAATACTTAAAGTACTTTTTTAAAATTAATTTTTTGGTATTTTTTTTAAAGCTGATTATATGATTTTTCCAAAGAAATTATGTTTTGAGTGAATCAATATTTCATGTTCTTGTAAGACACTGTCTGATCACTAAGCCTTTGATCTAAAACCAAATTTGTTTTCCTGAAAGGAAATGTAATGATTCCATAATTTTGAAGCATGATATTTTTTTAATAATTAGTTCATAGTTTATAAGTGATGGATTAAGAAACATCATTTGGTGATATTATTTGGCTAAAAATGTTCCTTGTTTTTAAACTATAACAAAATATTTATCATATTGTCTTTAATTGCTAAAATTGCTTACATCGATATTATAACAGTTTCGATGTCTTAATATCTTCTTGATTACCAGTATTTTTTTCCGGCAAAACATTTAATCAACGTTCCTTTAAACTATTTTTTATAGTTCTTAGAGTGAGGTCCTACTACTAGACAGCAGCAACATTTGAAGCAAAATATCGTATAAATAAAATTCATTTTTATTCAGTCTCTTTTTAAGGAATTCGGGAGAAATATTTTCTTATCAGTCATGTGGGATGTCCATCTCTGAAATCTCAAACATTCTTAAATAAATGGCCTAGTAAAAATAACCAGATAAGAGGAGTAAATAGCACAAATGAAGGACATTATTTTTTTTCAAAGAAATTACTGTTTAGTTGCATTTTTCTACAAACTATTACTTCCACATTTTCTTCTTCTTTAATAGCGTAACAACCTATTACAGATCTTTGCCGCCTCTAACGCACCCTTTTTCCAGACCAGTCTGTCCAGAGCGACACTTTGTCAGTTCCTAACTTTCAGTATCTTGAGGTCATTTTCAGTGTCAAAACTAGCCATCCTGCTGGTGGTCTTCTTCGGGCACGAGATCCTCCGGAGTTCTTAAACGTTGATATTCTAGTGGGGTTGTTTTCCCAACCTCTCCAGACTTTGCAAGCTATCTTAGCTTGTTGTTTCGATTTTTATAGTAGTGTACAGTGCAGTGATGGAAAATTCATTGCAAGTTTTGAAGATTCAGAAAATTTCAAATAGTTTGCTAATTTTCTTGACCGTAAAAATAAATTGTCTGCTGATCAAGAAAAATATAAAAGGGATATGACTTAAAGCAATAGTTTATAAAATCATGATTTGAACAAAACATAACACGACCATTCAATTTTTAGCTTTCGACAATTAAACTTTACCTTTATTGCCAAGCGATTTTTATGGATGTTTTTCTACTTATTTAGTATCCAACTAATTTTCGTTTTAATTGATGCAGCAGCATACAAACATATGCACACATGCACGTCACACAAACATACCTCAAAATCAATTTTAACTTTACACAATTAACATAGATATTTAAATCAAAATACTCAATATTGTACGTAACAAAATGAAAACTGTGCACTTTTATTGCCTTTATTATGTATTACTGTTATCAATTTTGTGAAAAATAAAGAGAACTTTTTGTCATTTTGTTAGTTAAAAGTAATTCTCAACTCACGAATATAAAATTCTGATGATTTGATTTCTGTAATACAAATATAAAGTGATGATTTGTTAATTTTGAGCATAACGTTACAAAGGATCCCAAAGTGATACTGATTTTGAAGTATCGTAAGATATTTTCTTAATCATAGTGATTAAAAATAAGGTATTAATTACCCACAAAGTACAAATTGTTAGGGTAAGCATTTATGTATAGTGAGAATATAAAAAGCATTCAAGCAGAACAGGTTTGCTACATTTAGTTAAGAAAAGCTAAAATAAATATTTTGGAAACATATTTAAGAAAAACAGATTTATTTATATTTATTTAAAGTTTTTTTTTTCTGAAACATTTTGAAAGCTCTTGGAAAAATATTAATAAAAATTCCATTTATTTATCTTTATTTAATGTTTTTTTATTAAGAAACATTTAAAGTTTTTATTTACTAATCATTGGTCCTTATAAAAAGTCTTTCTTCATATTATTTGGAATCATTAAATTGAGAAAATGGAAAAAATGGCTAGAAAATGCAACCTAAAAAGAACAATACGATACTTAAAAATATAGTTTATGTATTTAAAGGTACACTAAAGATTGTAAACTCATAAAATTGTGATGATCAACAAGAAAAGAATAAAAGAGGTCTTTAGAAATATAGGTAGATGAGTTATTGTCATTTGAAATATAAAATAAATATTTCAACAGAAAAGTTTCAAGTAAGAAGAAAGGTATTAGAAAAAAGATAAATAAGTGAGTGATGCTTGCTCTCACTTCAAATAAACAATAAACAAGGAAATACGAGAATGAAAAATACGAAATTCATATTCACAAATAAAAATGTTTCATTTGTTTAAAGGTTGAGATATGAAATAAATTTAATACATATGGGATCAATTTAAAATCTAAAACGGATCTAACTGATTTTAGAGATTAATTATGAATAAGAAATTCAAAATGTTTTAAGCATTTAAAAGGTTAAATTACACTGGTTTGCAATGGTTCGCTAGCAATAACCATATAATTATTTTCATAATTAATTCATACTATTATTTAAATAACTGCACGTAAAAAAGTCCCTACACGTCGTCCATTTTTGTGTAACACAAAATGGAATCGTCCACTATTTTTCATGATTTCGCGCCAAATACCCGTGCCATCCACTATTGGCAACACTGTAACTCCGCCTGAGTCATTTTGCTTACAGTCATTTTAGCTTTCCAGAATAGTAAAATTCTTTGTTAAGTGTGGTTGTGTGCTTTTATATCAGTTCATTCCAAAAACATCAAGTTTTCAGCGTAGATGTTGCAAAACTATGCTTGATAAATTTTATTACAGTTGAGGACATTTTATATTAAAATTAGTGAACGTTTTATCCTAAGTAGTGTACGTAAATCCTACGTGTAGTTTTAAATATTAAGGATAAGCTCATTATATAATGATAAGTTATTTTATTTATATAACAAGGTTTAATTTATCTTGTTAAAATCTTTATTTTATTTTAAAAAGATAAAATGATTATGAAATGGAAGTACTAATAAATATTTTTTTAATAATGTAATAGGAAATTATATTTTATTATTTACAAATAAATTAAATGTATGTAATATAAACGACTTGTGTAAAAATTAAAATTATATACAAGTTCATATTCGCCGTAGATGATATTTGTACATGTTTTAAAATGGAAGAATAATACTGTATATATATATATATATATATATATATATATATATATTTATATACATACATATATATATATTATATATATATATATATATATATATATATATATATATATATATATATATATATATATATATATATATATATATATATATATATATATATATTTATATATATATATATATATATATATATATATATATATATATAGCATATACAGTTGAAAAATTTTGGTGAACTGATTGAAACACAAAATAAAAAAGTTATTTTAAAATTGTATAAAAACTGTTGTTAAAAAATAAATGTATAAAAAATTATATTTTTTTCTCACTTTTTTCTTTTGTTGAGAAATTCTTCATTTTTATTCTGGATTATGAAAATTAAAATTACATCCCGCATTTCAAGCAGAAAAGCGTAAACCCATAAAAGGTTGTCTTTTCTTAGTGCTGCCATCTATGTTCAAATGGCATCAATTTGGAAAAAAATAAATTGTAAGAATGTCGAAATTGCATATAAATCTTTTTATTTTTGTATAAAAGAGATCTAAATACACTTTACTTTTTGCAATTTATTAAGTTTTCCAAGATACATGGAATTTTTGTTTAAAGAATTATATTTTCTACTTCGTTCCTTAACATTACGATACGTATCTTTTTAAGAGCAAGATCTAAATTAGAAATGTTAGTGTCACTTGATTTTCACGGTCTCAACTATTAAAACAAATTTAATAATATAGCACAAATTTAGAATTACATATATATATATATTATTTGTGGTATATGTATATCATTGATTTTTTTAATATAACAGCAACAAGTTTACATATTTTCTCAAAATTTTTGTCTCATGAATTTTGTAATATTCAACTTTATAGACAATAATGAACAATACCATGAATATTTTTACAGCTTTTTATGCTGTACATCCACATATTTCTTTCTACGTGTATTTTTTATTTCAGATCAATTTAAGTGATTCGATTATATACATAATTTTCTAGAAGAAATTCAAATGACATCGTCCTCACTTTTCTTCTTTTTTCAGTTTATCTTTCATCTGAAGAAGTGTCATAAATAACAACATGACTTATGATTTTTATGGAAGTGAGACTATGAGAAATTTAATACGAAATATATATAATCATCTCCTAACGATCATAGTTTAGGGAAAATATGAAACATCAAATCAACAGAATCAACAGATAAGGGGTAATGGAAAAAAATTATTGAATCTTTCGATTTTAAACAAACCGCAAGAAATTTCCTTATTAATAGCAAAATAGAATTTGACCTGGTTCGAAATTTGCTATGAATATCAATCATGAAAACTGCAAACTAATCAAGGAAAAATTCTAATAAATATTTATAATCAAGCTAATTAATAATTGCCTTAAGCAAGAATATATAAGCAAAGTTTTTATTCGAAATTAGTATAAATCCCTCCATTAAAAGTCTTCAAGTAAGAATTCCTCAAGATTGGTAAGAACTTTCTTATTCAACATTTTCATAAATAATACCTCAAAGTAATAATGATAAGGCCTGTTTATTTGTTTATGACATAACAATCTTAAAATCGTAAGAAAATCATCTATTAATCTTCGAAAACAAAAACAAAACTATATTAAATGTATATAGAAAATGATAAGCTCGAATGATAAGAGCTATTAATTATGACTCATCAATGACTATTTATGACTCAGCAATCTTAATAGCTCAAAAAAAAACAAACAAACATCTAAACATCTTTGAAGACAAAAACAACAACATTAAATACATAGAAATGTGGTTAATAAATAGAAAAAATTAATAAATTCATTGCTGGAAGAATCACATGGCATTAACTCATTGTAAGAAATTCTAAATAATTACAGAACAATTTTTTAATTTTTAAGTCTTATGTGTCTAATAATAACCTATGCTGTTAAATTTTAAGAGATGCACGAAGAAAACTGTCATAAAAATCTTAAAATACAATGAAATAATTATTATGAATATTCTCAAACTCAGAATTTTATTTCCTTAATCATGAAGTGAGGTATTCTAACCGTTACCGAATTAAAAAATATCAATTTCAAATTTTATAGCAAAATATATAAAATTAATTAATCTATGATTCACACACAAATAATCTTTTATAATAATAAAAATTTCCATTGTCCAAGATCTACATTAAGATTATAGAAACGATCAATGCATATAAACTTTTACGAATATCATTAATAATTAAAAGAAAACAAAATACAACTAAATCTAACAGCTCATTATAGATGGAAACACAAGAAAACTTTTAAAATATACTTTTACTCATAAAGTTCATCTCTGTTTTTCATAATGTTGAATAGATGGCGCCACAAAAAGAGTGAGTCAAGATTTTGTGAATTCAGAAGTGTTTACAAAATAGGGTAATGGTCCACCACTACACATGAATGTCATAAGTACTTAAAGAGCTAAAATAACAAATTCTAAATGTGAGAGAAAGATGGAAAAAAATGTATTTTGGCATGTAATTTTCGAATTGATTTGACTGAAAACAGATTGGAATATATTTGGAAATCAATTTTCATGACATCAAAATCCACGAGAGGAAGCCAAGTACATAAATCGTGATTTCGCAAAATAACTTCTTTTCTTTCTTTCTTTTCAGACATTTTATACTTTTACGATTTGTCATTTGACATCTAGGATGCTTTCAGTTTTAAATCTTACAATTCCTAAATTTTCGTCGGATTAGTATTTTAACTTTCTTTTTTTACTGTATTCAATTCATGATTAATTGTTCTTATAGAATAAATAAAAATTATTTAAATATATATTATTATTTAAATATTCTTTATAATTATAGCTTAGATTTGCAATGATAAAAAGTAAAATTACTTTTATTTCCTTTTTAATATAATAGTAGGACCAAATAAAAATGTTGTTTGCCAGACATGCGAAGAAAAAATACGGAAAATTTATTGATTTAAATTTTAAAAAAAATAGAGAGGGCGGTGTCACAAATTTATTATAATAACAGTGTTCAGGTACTTAGGGAGTAGTGGAGAATTTTACTTAACTCGTTTATATTATTTACTTCACCAAAAATTGTCTATTATGAATGTAATTTAAATACATATGTTTTTTGTTTGTTTATTTAAACTGTATTCCTAGGATTACATGATTGTAAAAATTAGTCAGCTATAAGCATACTATTATATGCAATTTTACTGGTGAATAGTTAAATAATTTTTAATGAATAAATATATTTTAAAATGAAAAATAGTTTGGTGTTTATTTTAAACTTCTTAGACATGATGTGATATGAGTTTCCATTTATATATGTTTTTTAATTCTACATTTAAATATTTTTAATGTAACTATATTTTTAAATATAAGTTTTGTTTCAATTATTTGTGGTATAGGTATTTCTGATTTAAGGGAACTTTATAGTCTATAATATTTAGATATTAGATGAATACTCTGAGAACTTTTGGTTTTAGAGTTTGATAAATTAAATTCAATTATATAATTTTTGATGTATAAGTCTGTTTTTAATAAATGCAACATTAAGCTATCTTCTGATATTCCAGCGACGTAAGTTTTGAATGCATAATAAAAGGAACTGTTAGGCATTATATACGCACAAATCTTTTCATAAAAATGAAATTCTTTTTTCTTAATCTATCTATTATCATTTGCTTTAGCGCATTATTTGGTATCCATTACGTTTTTTTTTAAAATTCAAAAAATGGATTCGAAAAATTATATAACATTAATGTCGATTCTTTCATAGATTAATTTTTGTAATAATTTTTATTTTCTATTATTTAAAACTGCTATTTTCCTATTTTGTGATACTTTCTTAAAATTTTATCTGTACATAAAATGTGTGTAACTATATGATTAAAGTTAATTATTAAAGAATCTAATTTGAGAATGAATACCACTTTCTTCATCATCTATCATTTCATACTGTTAGTGACATTTAGATTTTATTTAAACAAAATGTTTTGCATCAAGCTCTGCTTCTTACTTTGAAATTTTTTTAAACCTTTTCTTTATATTTTCCCATGTGAGGTACACGATATCAGTTTATGCGTATTCGTTCACATATTTAGTCATTTATTTTAATAGATATATCAACAATGCTTTTAAAACCAACTATATTCAACTGCAATTGGAGTTTCAATTTTAATTAATTTTCCATATAACATTAATTTAATTTCATTTTTCCTTCAGTCGCTGCAAATTTATTAATCTTTTCCTAAAAACGAAATTTTCATCGAGTGAATAAAAGTGTAAAATGCAACAAATTTATGCAAAAACACTTTATAAATTATATTTCTCGCATTTTTAAGAATCGATTTTCGAATGATTGAGGGTAATTTTTAGTTTTAAAAAAATGTTCCTTTGACTAAGATTTGCGAATGAATAATGTTAGTAAAATCTTTCTAATGTTGATGACAAAATTTTATGATTCGGTAATGTATTTTTAATCAATTTTTCCATGTAATAATCCGAAGTAGATATTTACATACAATGATTTCTGGAATTTTATTAGTTTTTTATATTATAAATTTAGATAACGGATAAATTTAGCTGAATCATTTAGATATGAAATTGGAATTATACAATTAAGATATTAAATTATCTAAAAGTTCGAATGCCGAACGAAAATTTTGTTACTCTAATATAGCATATCTATTTTTTATAATTAAAAGCTCAACGATTTATGAAAATTAAATATAAGATCATTATTATTATTGATAAAAGTATTTTGAACAGTATTTCTAAATACAAAAAATATAAATATTTTAAATGATTTGATTTGCATAAATGTATTACTTCCTCCATTATTAATAGTAACGAGTTTTGAATTTCATGTTAACTCTTTCGTTCATAAAATGTTTAATCTTTTTTCATACCTTTTCTTGAAAGTAAAACGAAAACATAACTAGAGGTGTTGAAGTAAAAATATTTAAGTTTTTGACCTAAAATTTAAATACGAGAAAATTTAAATTTTAATGTTCCTTTTTAATGGTTTGAAAGTATACAGGTTATAACTAACTTATCCATTTAGCATCTAATAATTTTTTGCTGATTTGATTCCGAAATTTGTGCACACAAATAAAAATACACAAATTATTAACATAGTGTTATGTAATCTGAAGCAATGTAAGTAATAGTTATATGGATATTTACTATTGTAGCAAATGACAATCTGCTTAATCCTAGAATCTTAGCTAACAGTTTTCTTATTTTTAACCTTGTTCAAATGAAATATCGACATCTAATTTGACGTTTTCATCTTCTGATTTTATCATCTAACTTGCAATGCGACATTCAACGATGAAACAAGATTAACTGCTCAACCAATCCGGCTTCCGGAACTCCAAACTTCGAGATGATCATTGATGATCTTTCAAATTCACCGCCAATCAGCTGGGAAGCAAGGTAACATACCATCTCTGACAGGGTAACAAAAAACGCCCTTTTATGTTCTATATGCATTTTTGTCATATAAATAATTATTTAGATAATGTACATCAGTCATTAAATTAGTTAATTGTAGCCAATTGCTGGTGAACTATGTGTCTCTGTAATGATTTAGTATTTGAAGCCAGTGAGTATGCTGAAGAGTTGATCTTTCGCATTTATTTTCAACACGGTAGGCTTAAATGAAAGAATTTTTCCTGGTCGTCTCATCTTTGCCAAAAATGTCATTTGTTCCACGTCGTTCGGAGTAAAGAGAATTTACAAAATTTAGAGACGTATACAAATTTTGACTTAGATATCCTGGACGAAAGCCTTGGAATCAGTATCCGCAATTAATATAAAATTTGTTTAAAGTATAAGCATTTATTTTCTAATAAAATGAAGGGGAGTATGCAATGTACTTCATGCTACATGTCCTAGTAAATTACATTTATAATTCATTTTATTACTAAAAAATCCTATTTGATGTCATTTTAATCGCAAGCAAAGCACAAGTGTTTCATAACTAAAAAAAGAGAATAGATTCTACAATAAATTTATCTTACCACAAATTCATTACTTGTTTGACTTTGATAATTAAAAAAAACAGCATGCATTTAGAGTATCCCAAACTGATTTGGATTTTAAAGTGTAAATAAAATTAGGCCAAAATATAGATATTTTAACATCAATTTTCATATCATAATTATCTGAAAGACGTATAAATGAGCTGATTGCATCAGAAAATAATATCTATTAACATACATTATGAAGAAGCACAGTAAAGATTCATTGCTATCGAAATTAAAAGCTATTTGAAGGAGGAATTATTGTCTCCCAAGAATGGTTTATAGCACTACTCTTCATCACCGTTTTTTACGTATTCATTAATCTACTGTTTATAACAAAAATTATTTTTTATATTATAAAACAAATATCTGGATTAGTTTTAGGGGTAGATTTTATAGTTAATGCACAAATTAATTTAAACTTAGACTGAATATATTTGTGGAGTTATAGCCAAATATTTGAATTTCATAGTCTAGCAGATTTTTAAGTTCTGTGTCGCATTAGACAATTCAGACATAAAGGAGCTTTCTTCTATTTCTTATGATAAAATAAATATCTGAAGTAGCTTTAGAAGAGCATTTTTATTAAATGAAAACATATTAGTTTAATACAGATGGGGTATTTATTATGTTATAGGCAATTGTTTGAATTTCAAAGTCGTCCAACTTTCAGATTAATGTCGAATCAACAAAAACAAATATGAAAGCATTTTTCTCCAAAAATTTATTTTTATGGTAAAATAAATACCTCGAATAGTGTTAAGGGTGAATTTATGCTAAATGCAGACTTATTTTTAATATAGGTAAGAGAGGTATTTATTGAGTTACAGCGCAAAGTTTGAATTTCACAAGCGTGCAAATTTTTAACTTCCATGCTTGGGATTGTGTAAATGAGAAAATTAAAGCACCCCTTTTTCAAAATTCCCGTCCATGAGTAAAGGCTATACTTTCAGAAATTTAACTGTGAATTTAACTGAGAAATTTTTTATAGCTTATAATAGGGCTTATATGTGACTCATATGCAGAAAAGAGGATTTATATGTGACATTCACACCCAATTTTATTATATTGGGAATACATTAAAATTAGGCGTGCATACGGTCAACCAGATATTAATAATATTTTCTCTAAAAGTTACTTTTTATAACAAAATGAATACCTGCAATAACTTTCGGTGTCATTTTCTGCTAAATGCTTTCATAAATTTTAATACAGAGTGAACATTTATAAAGTTAGAGCATATATTTGCATTTTTTTGCCAAATAGCATGAAAAAATACTTAAGGCACCAGTTTTAATAATGATTCAATATTTATTGAGTCATAGTCAAAAGTTTGAATTTCTATGGCTTGTCAATTTTTAAGTCTTTTTCTAGTTTCTGTCTCTAAGGCAAAACAAACATGATGCTGTTTTTCCTCAGAAAATTATTTTTAATAATGAAATATATAATTTCATTAGTGTTGGAGGTGTATTTTTATGCTAAATGTACCCATCAGTTTTATTACAGATTGAATATTCATTGAATTCTAGACAACTGATTTCACAGGCGCTCTAATTTTCATGTCCCGCAAAAGCCCGAAATTCATGTCCAAAATCTCTATCATGTCAAAGCAGACATGATAGAAATTTCCCTAAAAATTAATTTTTATAGCAAATTAAATACCTGGGAAAACTTAGGGGTTGCATATTCTTCAAAATACTACCCAATATTCATATATTCTATCTTCATCAAAAGATATAATATATATTGAGTTAAAGCCAAAAGTATTTGAATTCCATTGGCGAGCTAATTTCCAAATCCCTTGCTTGAAATTTGGAATTAGTGGAAAATCCGTGAGTATAATAGGGAAAATAAACAGTTTGGCTCTCTTTCCAGAATTTCTTTCCACATTTTTGCTTCGGAAAAAATGTCTCCCTGTACTTAGAGATGTACAATTCCCGGGAAATTTGAATCACGAGAATTTACTCTGGAATATTGGGATAAAACCAGGGGTTTTTGGAAATTTTGAGGGAATAAACTCAACCAATCATCTTTTGTTTAATATATTGTTTTGTCTTATATAAATGAAGAGAAGTAAAATAAACTAAGAAAATATGCACGAAAAAGTCCGTTCTGTCTTCTAGTAAAGAAGTTAATTAGTTTCTTACTGAAAAAAACAAAAATACTTGTTAAAATAATAAAAATTTTAATTTAATAATAAATATCAACATATGCTTTTCAGGACTGTCAGAATAAATATTGACATTTCCATGTTTCTGTCGTCATAAATTCCTAAAATCATACAGAGAAAGAAAGTAAAATATATTTCCTCAACATTAGTTTTTGAAGTTATTCTAAATTGGTCATTAGTGAAAAATAATTTTTTATCTGGAAAACTTTCTATTACCATAATTAGTAGTAGAAATCATAAAATAAGTGGACTTTTATTTATTTAAAAAAAAACTTTAAAATTTCTAAATTATTTGAAAAATTTCAAAATTTTCAAGATCTTTCAAAAATTTCTGGAATTTCCAAAATTTCCAAGGATATAAACCGGGTTTATTCCCGCCAAAAAAGCTGGTTTTTCCCTTTCTTTACAACGCTGTAAATAATACCTGTACTACAGTAAATGATACCTGTACTACAGTAACCTGTACTAGAGTAAATGATTTAGAACGAGTTAATTTATATATTTTAAAGAAGTTTCTTTGAGGGCGTGGCTTATACATAACAATTACCAAAGCATCAGCATTGGGGCTGCAAAAGACGAACTAAATAGGACAATACTTTTCTTCAAAATCTCACTTTTTATAATAACAGAATTACAAGGATTAGCTTGAGGGGTTCAGCTTATACTAAATGCCCACATTAATTTTAATACTGATTGGATGTCTTTTGAGTTAATACTAAATGTTTTAATTTCATAGGAAACGAAAATTTCTAAGTCTTATATCGCAAAAATCAAATCCAAAATTAGGGTGAAATTTAAAAATTTAATATAATAAAATTTTTTTTTATTATATATAAATATATTGTAATATATATAGCTTCAAGAGTATAATTTATATTTAATGCACTCATATTTATTTCAATGTAGATGAAATATTTATAAAGTTTTTATCAATATATTCGTATTTCATAAAAAAACATTTATAATTTTGAATACTATATATTTTCACCATGACATCTCTATAACTATTCCAAGTACCATGTCGCATTAACCGAACTGTCTAACTAATTTCAGTGTCTCATATAGCGAACTATTTATGATGATGTTTTTCTCCAAAAAGAATTTTTTATAATAAAATGAACACCTAGAATAACTTTAGAGGTGTTTTTTTTTTACTGCAGGCACCTTTTAACTCTAATACTGATGAAATATTTATTGTTATAGAATTAAAGGCAAATATTTGAATTTAATGGAAACTTAAACTTTAAGTCTCATGTCGCATAAGATAAAAACAGAAATTATGTAATTTTTCTTTAAAAATTTATTTTTAAGTTAAAATAAATAAACACTTGAATTAGCTTTCAAGTTGTATTCTAAAATAAATTTAATCATTAATTACAACACTGATAGGATGGATATATATTGAGTGACCAAATATTTAAATTTTACACTTTTGACCATGGGAAATATTTTTTCTTGAAACAAATGGCCTTGCCTGTCTTAATGCAAGCTATATATTGAGTTTTCTCCATACACTCTAATATTGTTAGTGGGAACTGTTCATATGAGACATCCGTAATACATTAATGTTGGTGCGCAATAGACATATACGGCTTTTTTTTTTTCAAAAATAAATTTGTATGATAAAATAATTATTTGGAATAGCTTTAGGTATTCATTTGATATCCAATGTTTTCCTCAATTTTATTACACACTAGATATTTATTGTTATAGCTATATGTTTGTATTTGAAATACGATGAAATTTCTAACTCTTATGTTACATAAGCCTAGTTAGATATGAAATCTCTCATTTTTTTCCAAAAATTAATTATTTATAATAAAATAAACACTTGAAATAGCTTTAATATGGGTCATTTTAAAAGTAAATGCAACAATCAATTTCAATACTGATGGAATATTTATAGTTATTAGGGAAATTTTTGAAATGTCCAGACTTGAGAATTTCAAAGGCCCGTGTCGCACAGGATGAGTATGATTTCGTTCTACTTTCAAAACTTATTTTTCATAAAATAAATACCTGGAATATATTTAGTGCATTTTGTACTAAATATTTTCATAATTTTTAATACTAATAGGGTATTTATTAAATTAATTTCAAAAAGTTTTATTTTCATAGTTGAAAAATCTTCAAATATGAAAATAAATCATTTTTGGTATTAACTTAAAAAATATCCTATTTTACAAGGCTGTTTTTCTCTTTATACATATTTGTACATAGATACATATAAAAAAAACAGTATCCTTGTTTATAATCGTGGCTATGGTAAATATTTTTTAAAATAAATATCCCTTAACAAAGACTTCATGCGAGCTTTGTTCATGTTCTCTTAGAAGTTTGTTTGGATGCGAAATTTCTATGTAATAAATACGAACCGATACATCATCACGAAGGACGTTTAAGGAAAACCAGACAGGATGGCGATTTTGCGCCAAAATTAATTTTTTTATTATAAGTTAAGAAACTCGGATAATTTTAAGAGTGAGTGTCATACTGGATGAACCACTAACTTTAATTTCGATTGGATATTTATTGAGAAACTTTTTGAAACATGTTTGAAGGAGACAGCTTTACAAATTGTCAAGTTACGTACTTGGGCAAGTGTAAAAGTGCTAAGAAATGCATGCTTTTTCCAGAATTTTCTTTAAGGTAAATATCTTTTGCCATTTGTTGTGTTGTAAAACGCAAAATATAACATTTTATTCATGTACCATCAGACGTTTTTTTTAGAGTAAGTTTTATGTGTAACACATTCATTAATTTATCAACATTGGCGGCGCATAAGACAAACCTGCCATGTGGACAATTTTACCGAAAAATATATTTTTTATAATAAAATAAACTAGGATGTTTATAAAGATAGATTTTCTTTTAAATTGTCTCACATTGATTTTAGTTGAGTTAGTGCCAAATGTTCAGATTTCATTACTCGGAACATTTCACGAATTATGTTTGGATGTGTGTAATTGGAAAAAGAAACATACATCCTTTCCAGAGAGAGAATTTCTTCCATTCCTTTTCGCATGGAAAGAATCTATTTTTTTAAACAAGTATCTTTGCTATATTAGTAAAAGCTACATATCAAGTGTTTTATTCATTCACTTTAAGAAATCTATCCCAGCGGTTGGGTTTTATATGTGACATATGCATATCAAAACGTCAGCATGAAACAAACAAGACATAAACCAGCTTTTCCATAAAGATTTATTTTTTATGATAAAATAAAAACCTGTAATAGTTTTTCAGGTGCAATTCATATGAAATGCACCCATTAAGTTTAAAACAGAATATTTAGTGTTATACACTGGTGTGCAAAACTCAAGCAACAAGTGGTTTTTCGGCCACAACTCCCCGACAAAATATAAGATAGCCATGAAATTGCAGTATAATATGCACATAATTCAATAGAAAGATTATTTGCATGCAAATTTTCGAAATAAAACGTCATAGGTGATGTAAGTGTACGTAAACCTTGTGGGTCGGCGCGCGCAGGTCAAAACTGTGATAAAAGGATGAAGAGCACCGTAGTTAAAGACATTCGCTGTAACTGCAAGTGATTTGTTTTGTGGAACATGTCTTCAAGACATCATTTAGACGACTTTACTCGAGGAAGAATGATTGGGAAGCTTGAGGAGGGGCGAAGTGTGACCAGTGTCCCCGAAGAGTTCGGGATCAACAAAAGTGTTGTTTCTCGTGCTTGGAATGCCTTTAAAACTACTGGTACAGCTGTTCGGAAGGTTGGTGGTGGCCATCCAAGGAAAACAACACCAAAATATGACCGTTACATTGTCCTCCAGGTGAAAAGAAACCGTTTTCAGTCAGCGAGCGCCATATCTCAGCAACTGTGCACAGCCATAGACAACAAGTATCAAGATTTACAGTGTCCAGATGCCTCCACAAAGGTGGCTTATATGCTAGACATCCTGAACACTGCATGCCTTTAAAAGTTTGCCATCGGCGGCACCGTTTAGAGTGGTGCAGAGAACACGAAATCTGGACACCTCATCAATGGAGTCGCGTCCTCTTCACAGATGAGAGTCGTTTTAGTGCTACAAGCGATTCTCGACGTCAGTTGATCTGGAGAGAGGTTGGAGTTCGATTTCATCCTAATAACATCGCGGAAAGAGATCGTTACGGTGGTCCTGGAGTTCTCGTCTGTGGTGGCATTATGTTGAACGGGCGGACTGAGCTTCAGATCTTCGATCGAGGTTCTGTAACTGGAGACCGCTACTGCAATGAGGTAATCCTACCTCATGTGCGTCTGTTCCGAGTGGCCATTGAACCAGGCTTCATATTTATGGATGACAATGCCCATCCACACCGTACTTCTAATGTTCAAGAGCTACTGGAAAGTGAAGATATCACACGAATGGACTGGCCAGCTTACTCCCCAGATCTAAATCCCATAAAGCATGTGTGGGATGCATTAGGGAGACGTCTTGCGACACGACAGTATCCTCCTGGTAACACCCATCAGCTGAAAGAAGCGTTAAAGGAGGAATGGAGACGTTTACTCCAAGAACTCCTGGATAATCTGGTGCTTAGCATGGAGTGACGATGCCAAGCAACAATTACAGTAAGGGGAGGGCATATCCCATACTAGGGAACATCTGCCAGTTGTACTTACGCTTCTTCAGGCAATCATGTGTAACGCCACTATATGTCAAATAAAGCCTTTTTTGTTCCATACCCTACTTTAAGCTTTATATTCATTTCTGCGCCATTATTCTTTTATAATCGCTTAAGTACAGAATAATGTACATCATATTCAAATTTCATATCAATCGGACGATTTCTTGTAGAGGTATGACAAAAACGCACTTGTTGCTTAAGTTTTGCACACCAATGTATATAGAACAATGTTTTAATTTCACAATTTGTTGCTCATGTGAAAAGAAACACACGCAATTTCTAGAATTTCTGACAAAGGGAAATATTTAGCTTTGGAAATGTGTGTATCTTTTTTTGTTACGACAAATAAGGCTACTCTAAGTTTTATACTTACACTTAGAGTTTTTCCAATGGCTGAGTTAATTTGTGTGATAAAATATTTACATAATATAGCATTCGGGGTACATTTTATATGAAGTGCTCCCATTAAGTTTAATGTAGTTATTGAGCTATAAAGCCAAATGCTTGAATTTCATTGGCACCAAATTTTTTAAGTCTTATGTTGCATAAAGCGGATTACGCATGTGATAGCTTTTGTTTACCAAAATTTATTTTCTATAATAAAATGAATATTTGGAATAACTTTAAGTGTGATTTTTATATCAAATGCATTCATTAATTTTAATACTGATTTATATTTTTAGAATCATAGTGAAATGTTTGAGTTTGATATTACTCAAATTTCTTAGTCCTATTGCATATAAGGTGAACCAAACATGATACTTTTCTTTAAAAATGTTTATAATGGAATAACCAATTAACTCCCCGGCACTACAATTCATGTTGGGCCATAACCTCCCTAATAATTCGACTCCACAGCAGTCTGTCTCTTTTCTGAGTTTACCAATTCGTTATTTCAAAGTTCATTAAATCTTCTTTCCAGTCTCTTCAAGACATATTTTCCTTGGTTTTCCAAGTTTTCTCTAATCTTGACACTGCTCTTAAAATATTATTTTTTGTACATCAGTTGTCATTCGTTCTTTCCATGTGTTCAATCATTGGATTCTTTTTGATTTCAGATATCTTTTTCTTTAAGTAGTTTTTGAATTTCATAGTTGCATCATTTCCTCCAAACAATCACTATCTTTGATCGTTCCAAATATGATTCTTAAAACCTTTCTTTCCCAAGCTATTAACACTTTTTCATGTTCTTATAAATTAAAAATAATAAAATACATAGCTATAATATCTTAAAAGGTGCACTCTTTACATTTAATGCACCTATTAACTTTAGTACTGATAGAATATTTATTGAGTTATCAATTTTTTAAAATTTCTTATTCTTCTTCATTGGCGCATCAGCCCAGGGTGGGCCATGGCCTTCCGCAGAATAGATTTCCATGCTGCTTTATTCCGTTCTTGGCTCCTCCAGTTCTTGATCTTAAGACTTTTTAAATCCCTTTCGAGGCTGTCGATCCACCGGATCCTTGGTCTTCCTCTTTTCCGAGTTCCAGATGGTTTAGCATCAAATATCTATCTTTCTCGTTGCTCGATCCTCTTCCATTCTTATTGAGTGTCCTGTCCATTTTAGTCTTTAAATTGAAATGAATTTTATAATGTCAGGTTCTTTGAAAAGTGTGTGAAGTTCCGAATTTGTTCTTCCCCACAAATCTCCACACTTTACACCTCCCAAGATGCTTCGGAGTATTTTCCTTTCAGACACGGCCAAAATTTTTTTGTCGTATTCAGTCATCGACCATGTTTCATCAGCATATGTTACTACGGGTCTTATCAGGGTTTTGTATAGTAATAATTTCGTTTTCCTATTAATAAAACTAAATATTTAAGTATACCATAAAAACATCCATTGCCAGCAGCAACTCTTTTTAAAATTTCTTAGTCCTGTATTTACCAAGTCCCGTGCTTGGGTGTAAATAAAGGGGACAAAACCCCACAAACTTTCCAAAACTTATGGACTTGGAAAATACTTTTTTGTAATAAATGTCCTTGTGTATAACAGTATAGTATAGATACCGAGCTTTGTTCATTTATTTAAAATTTTTCTAAGGCGGAGTTTATATATGATGCATACATACCAATGAATTATCACAGCGAACGAAATGTTCAAGCTGTTAGCGTCATTTCCCCCTTTATTAACACATGTTTATAATTAAATAAATACCTGGTATAGTTTTAAGGATGGATTATGTTCTGAATTCATTGATTAATTTTAATGTGTTGATTACTCATAGAATTATATCCAAATGTTGAACTTTCAGGCGCATAAATTTCTAAATTCAAAGTTTAATGTGTTAAAAGGGAAAAGTAACTCATACCGTTTCCAGAATTTGTGTCCATGCAAAATATTTTTATCTGAAGTATATCTTTTCGTAAATTAGTAGAGGCTACCTATCGAGTTTTATTCATATACCTTAAGGGAATTTCTTTTTGATGGAGTTTATTTGTGACGCATTTGTATCATCCCTTATGAGGCAAACGAACACCATTAGACTCTTTTTCTTAAAAAAAGAAAAAAAATTTCTAAGAAAATAAGTACCTGGAAAGTGTTAGTTTTAGACTTTATACTAAATGTATTCATTAATTTTAATGCGGATAAGAATAATTTATTGAGTTATAACAAATGTTTGAGTTTCATAGTCGCATAGTTTCGTGTTTGGGTGGGTATAAAGAGGAATAGAAAGCAGGACTGCCTTCTTTAGAATTTCTGACAATGAAAAATATTTGTTTTTATGATAAATGTGTTATCTTATATAAGTAAAAGTTACATAACCAGTTTTTATTCATGTATTTAATTTATGTGGGACAATGTACGTGAATTTTTGTTTACATGTGATACATATGCACCAATACAATAGCTTTGTACTCTCATACGGCGATATAAACATGAATGCGCTGAAATTTTTTTATAAATCTATAATCTAAATAAAATCTAAAATCGAAAGAATGCATTAAAAACACGACTCGATAAAGTAAACAAGATATTATAAACAAAATTTTAATAAACACAAAAGGTACACATTGAACAAATTTACACTTACATTCAAAAACAATCCATTACATTCATGAAATCTAATGTAACTTATGGTTCCATCGAAAAGTTGGGAGAACTTCCTTCCTCAATCTAACTAAAGTGCGATGAAGTCATATATAATAACAGGCGACGGCGCCAACTATTCGGGCCATGATAGCCTAGTGGTTAGGGTATCGGCCTTCCATCCAGAAGAGCGAGGTTCCATTCCCAATGCCGCCAAAGACCCACCGAGTTCATTCGATAGATATACGTGCTTGTTAAATTTGTGGAATCGAAAAGTGGTCGTTGAGCATGGGTACAATAGACTGGAGAAAATTTCCCTTCCTTTCAAAAAGTGTCAAAATTAGGGAGTAGATACTCTAGTGGTGACATCTATCGGAGAATTTAAAAAAAGAGCTCTAAGACACACTTTCACTTTCGTGGGGTTATGATTAAAACGAAAGGCGCTTCCTATTGACTTAAATTCGCATTGCCACAAGGTATAGTGGACTTGGCTTGTCCAAGTGTCATAAGTAATTCATACAACAGCCCTATATTCGAACTTTTTCCTCAGCGTTTTTCTCTACGAATTTATTTTCTACAATAAAGTAAATATCTGGAACAGCCTCATTGGTACGTTTTATATGAATTTATTGATGAAATGAAATAATAAATTTTAATGCAGAAGGGATGCTTATTGAATTATAACCAAATGTTCGTGCTTTATAGATGCAATAACTTCCTATTTTCATGCTTGGGCATGTATAAAGTGAAACATTAACGCACGTCCACCCTTTCCAGAATTTCTGTTCATGAGAAATATTTTTCTTCGGTAAAAGTGTGTTTGTTAACAGCTGTAAAGACAATATACTGAGTTTGTTTCATGTATTTTCAGAATTGTTCCTCGAATCTTGATTTATACTTGACACATGCATGCCAATAAGTTAGCATTGTGCGAGGGTAGGGTGAACCAAACATGCTGGAGTGTTCTCCAAGTATTTTTAGTATTTGTAATAGCTTTAGGAGGGAATTTCATATTAAGTGTAGCAATTAATTTTCGTATAATTGAAATTTTTGTGGAGATACAGACAAATATTTGAATTTCATTGCCGTAAAAAAGTCCCGTGGTAAAAAGTGGCAAAGAAACTTTTTCGAGAACTTCTGTCAGGCAAATTGTTTTTTGTTAAAAGTCTTTGTGTACATTAGTAAAGGCTTTCATACCAAATGCAATGCAAGTTATTTAAGACATTTTTGTGGATGTGAGGTTTATATATAAGCGAATCAGGCATGTGTAATAGCGTTTTTCTCAAAAAATTATTTATTTTTTACAATAGAACAAATACTTAGAATAACTTAAAGTGCATGTATAGTAAACGAATGCAATTTTAATACAAATGGATATTTATTGTGTTATACTCAAATATTTACCATTTGCATAGAGACGGAACTTTTTAAGCTTCGTACATGGGATCTGTATAAAGAGGTAAAAAAACGCACGACACATTTTCCTAAGAAATACTTTTTTGATAAATATAACAAATACATATCGCGAGTTGTATGCATATACTTTAAGAAGTCTTTCTGGGCCGGGGGGTTATTTGTGACATATATACCAAGAAATTAGCATCATGTGCTTATAAACAAACATATTGATACTTTTCTGCAAAAATGTATTTTTATAATAAAATGAGTAACTGGAATAGCTTTTAAGAGTGCATTTTATGCTAAATGCACAAATTAAATTGAATTGAAATAGAATATTTATAGAGTTGTAACCAAATTTTTCAACTTCATAGGGCTTGCAAATTTCAATATCCAATGTCGCTTAAGACGAATATGATAGGCACATTTCAGTGATAATTTATTTTTTTATAATAGAAGAAATATCTAGAATAACTTTAAGGGTTAATTTTATATATTAAATGAATTGGACTATAGCACTGTAAATGTTTTATAAGCTTTAAAATTCATGGTTCATTTACTTTTCTCTCAGATGCTTATCTCACTAACTAAAATATTTATTTCCAATTAAATACTGAACCTCTATATAGAATAGATCTTTTCAAAACTGATCAATAATGTCCAATGCATGGATTTCACTTCTTGGAAATTAAGTTCGATACAACGTGCGACGTTCGTTAAACAAACATTAAATTTTTACGTTTTATTAGAATTATCTCCATATTCTAGTAAAACATTTAAGCTTTGATTATTTTCATATCGTTTATACAATTAATGATGACATCAAATTACAAGTATTTGTAGTAATCCTTAACACGTTTTCTTTTTTATTAAATAACACCTTTTTTTTATCCTAAACTTTGAACAATAGTAAATTGTCACAGAATGTTTTATTTCTTTTCTCTCATATATACTTCTAATTTGCCAAATGATTATCGGTATTCCTTCAATATAGGCATATAGAGTTGACAGAAGATATAGCTTAGAAATATAAAATTTCAAAACGATTTTTACTTAAAATAATTAAATTTGAATTATTTAATGTTTATTCGTTTTAAAAATTATATTTTTATGACTCATAATTTTATTGCTTTCCCATCCTTTATTTTAACACTTTATTTCATATATTTTGTTCCGAAAAATGGAGGTTTATAATTTTAAAAGTACTAATGATATAAAAAAGTACTTTATTTTATACGTTATTAATACTTTATTATTTATAAATATTGACGTTATTTTGCATAAAATTTTAATTGATAATATTTTTAATGAAAATTTGCTGTTAAAATCTTTTTTTGACGGAAAGTGTTTTAGAAGAATATAAAAACAACCAAGCATGGTTACAATTTTACATATTTTTGTTTAAAAAAGCATTTGATAATAATTTATAAAATTTACTATACATTTTATTATTATACATCTATATAAAGGAAAAAAATTTGTAGTTTTGTAAAAAAAAGTTAAAAGTCCTCCATAATTAAAATAGCACCAGCTATTTTATTTCTCTGAAATAAATAATTTTTCTTAAATATAAGAAATAAGTTTTGTTTAGTTAAATTATAACTATTTTACTGAAAAAAAAATTGAATGAAAAAAGTTTAATATGTGTTTAGTTGCAAAGTACTGAAATATGAATGTAAAAATCTCTATTTTTGTCTAAAATCTCATCAACTTCTTGGCGAGATTAAATCTTAAAAAGTTATATTCAATTTAGAAAATAAAATGTTTTGCATTATATTCAATGCAAATTCAGAGAGTTTTGTTCAGAATATACCTGATTCTATTGAAAATATATAAAGATGCAATTTTATCTGAATATGCGTCATTTGAAAGAAATTTATTTTAATTTTTGGTTTAAATGTAAAATGCTTGTTTGTAAATCTGAATGCTAAATTGTTGCAATAACGCAAATTAATTTTCAAGACCAAAAGAAGATGAAGACTTACTAATAGGGTTTGCTAGTTTTGAATATAATTGAAAGTAAAAAATTCCTTTTTTGGTATCTTATTATAAATAATACACTTACAATATTTATTAAAATAAGTTTACAACAAAATGACTTTTATATCGCTTATATTTTAGTGATATGAATAAACATAGTTTATTTGAAATTTTATCTATCAATGAAGATAATTTAAAATATGAATTTGCGGCATTTTTTCTAAGACAAAAAAAAAAAAAAAAAAAAAAAGTAACTATAATGTTATTTTTTAGCTTGCGGAAAATCGGTTCTTAGAACTAGTGGTGAAAAGCAAAGTGAGGGTTATAGACTTTCTTAAAATAGCAAAAGTAAGAAATTTAATGTTACATAATGAAACTTTTAACGCGGATGAATTGAAAGGTATGTTAGATAGAGTGAAGAATCAGGAAAAAACGTGAAGATATGAAGCGAGAAGTGTAAGGAAAAAGAAGAATGTTTGAGACTTGTAATGAAAGAAAACCTTTTTTTATTGAAACGTTATAATTTTAACAAGACTCCGGACACTTAGAAAATATAGTTAATGGAAATTACACTTTGATTAGATTATATGAAAAAATGATATTTATGAAGTTTTAAATTTAAGCAGAAATATAGCTTATTCTCAGGAAACAGAATGGGATATGTTTCAGGTGTTTTGCCATTTGCAATATTTTATTTATAAGTATAAAAATAGTTATAAAAATGACTAATATAATCTGAAGACTAATCTTATATTCAGATAATTCAAACCAGTCAGAATCTAAGGCATATTTTCTTTAAATATTAGAAAAGTCCAAAGATGTCTAGAGTTGTGATTAAGAATTTGATAATTATTTCGATGAATGAATTATTGAATTATTAGTCAAGTAGTCAAAAATATTTAGCAAATTTAGAAATTAATGATGAAAAAGCAATTAAAAGGTCTAGCATGAACACATACGAACAAATCCTTTTATTTGAGTGGTGAAAAATGAATTCTCTATTTTATGTTGCCGAAAAAAAAATAGATAAAAATGAAAGTTTGAGCAATGGTTTTTTATTATAACTTACATTTCTAATAAATAGTGATTTACCGTGAATTTGCATTAGGATAGCAAACTTCATCGGAAAGTCCTCGTTTCGATCTCAGTTACTGTTGAACAATGAAAGAAAGATATTGCTCTTCGGCTCCTCGCACACACGTCTAACGAAGTGCGTGACTGGATATTTTCCAGGTTTCCTCCTTCGTGATACATGAATACGGTTTACTACCTATAAAAAAGCCTTACAACATCCTCAGGACGTTAAGCAGCCCACAATGCTGTGTCAAAATATTTTCGCTATTGCAGGCTTACCCTTGTCTAAGGGTGAGACCAAATCATTTGAAATGGCAAGTCCCAAAGTCAACCCTAGCCTTGTAATGTGAGGTAGATGTTGTCAAAATGCTTGGCTGTCGAGTGGATGCTTGTGAATTTTCCAGGCTTCTTTCAGCACGATATGGGAATAGGGCTCACTATCCAACGAAAATTATTCCCGGAAAGCAACTATTCAATGAATATTTCAAAAAATGCCTTAAAAATATTCAATATATTGCAACAGTTTCCAATTATAAGGTTATCCACTATAAGTAATGGAACGGTTTTTGTAAAAAAATTACCCTGAAACGGTAATGATAGGTTCGTTAATTAACGAAGATGAAAAACAGTAAAATGATTTGCAACAACTTTTGGAATTTAACTGCCAAAAGTTGCAAATCATTTTAATATTTACCGAATAAATTATTTTCAGGAGGATAGTTTATTGAAAGTAGGCCTTAGTTATGTATTGCGTGTTAGGAAACACAGAAAATTCCCAAGCACCTTCCCCAAAACAATGACAGGGATCGTAACATGAATTTCCTCTTTGAAGAGTACTGTTAGACCTCTAGCCTGCGGTAAGCCACATCTGGCTGGTATTTGGGTGTGATTTTAGAGATTTTTTCGCTTATGTCAATGGCAAGTTAATTTCTGTACAGGTGGCATTAGACCTAGTCACTAGGCTAGTGGTACCAGACCTAGGAACTAGACCTAGTGGCACAAGACCTAGGGACTAGACCTAGTGGCACAAGACCTAGGGACTAGACCTAGTGGCACAAGACCTAGGGACTAGACCTAGTGGCACAAGACCTAGGGACTAGACCTAGTGGCACAAGACCTAGGGACTAGACCTAGTGGCACAAGACCTAGGGACTAGACCTAGTGGCACAAGACCTAGGGACTAGACCTATTGGCACCATCCTAGTCACTAGACCTATTGGCACAAGACCTAGGGACTAGACCTATTGGCACCATCCTAGTCACTAGACCTATTGGCACCATCCTAGTCACTAGACCTATTGGCACCAGACCTAGGCACTAGACCTATTGGCACCAGACCTAGGCACTAGACCTATTGGCACCAGACCTAGGCACTAGACCTATTGGCACCAGACCTAGGCACTAGACCTATTGGCACCAGACCTAGGCACTAGTTGACACCAGACCTAGGCACTAGACCTAGTGGCGCTAGACCACCTAGCCACTAGAGCACCAGACCTAGCCACTAGAGCTAGTTGCACCAGACTTAGTCACTAGACCTAGTTGCACCAGACTTAGTCACTAGACCTAGTTGCACCAGACTTAGTCACTAGACCTAGTTGCACCAGTCCTAGGCAATAGACCTCACCAGATCTAGGAACTAGACCTATTGACACAAGATCTAGGTACTAGATTTAGTGGCACAAGACCTAGGAATTAGACCTAGTATCACCCACCTAGGCATTAGATCTAGTGGCACCAGACCTAGGCACTAGACCTATTGGCACCAGAGTTAGGCACTAGACCTAATTGCACCAGACCTAATTGGCACAAGACCTTGGCACTAGACCTTGTTGGCATCAGATCGAGGCACTAGACCTAGTTACCAGCATTACTGAACTTAAGAATTTTGATGAAAACGTTTCATGAAGTTAATATTCTGTTCATAGATATGGCATAAATAATTCCCTGTCATCAATTAGCATAAAATGTTAATTACAAGATTTTTTTCTTTTGGTCTATGGATTAGATGATTGAACACTTAATACTTGCAGACGCAGTGGCCTGGTTGGTTAGGTGTCATTCTCATTATCAGTAAGTAGCGAGGATGATTCCCAGCATAACTGAAGATCTGTCGTGGTCGCTAAAGTCGGATGCTAAATAAGTCGTGGTCTCAATTTCTTCCAAATTAAAGGATACCTCTTTGGGTGGTAGGTCAAGCATTGGTAGTCTTCGGCTTGATTTCTGCTTTTAAATTCCGAAGAATCTTACCCGGCTGCTTTCATTTATTAGTGGAGTCCAGCTCAGGATGGTATGATGACGTGACAACAACAAAACATGTGATTCTACAATAGAATACACGAACATAACACTTCTAACATAAAAATTCAACCGTGGTTATTATGTCGAAACGTCATTAAGGCTCAATATCAATATTTGATAAATCACATAACTGACTTAGAAAAGTGAGTGATTTGCAAAATCTTGCTTGTGTTGAAGTAGTTTAAAAGTGTTAACATGAAAAAAGTGCTTTTTTTTTTCATTTTATATTTTGTAAAATAAAAAAGTTTTTTCTGTTTTGAGGAAAAGTGTTGGGTTAAAAGTGAATTTTACTTAATCTGTGTTGTTTAGCAATAAGAAAAGAGCAAGGATAGGCTGTTAGTTGTACGCGTTAGTTTGCACAATACAACCTACTTCGACAGAAAAATTTATTCGCAACATTTTTTTCAATTTAAACTTTTTAGATTAATGTAAAAAAATATGTTGAAAGTTCTCTTTTATAAGATAAAAATGACAGTAAAAAAATTTAAAGTCAAAATTTAAGAAATAAGAATTTTGCGTGTATAAATTTCGATAAAGACCATGGACTGGAGAAAAAAAATTTACAATTTATATTATAGTAATATATATACATATATCATAGTATATTATAATTTGGCTGAGTAATTAGCCAAATTATGACTCCTGAACTGTGGGTACCGGGTTCTGACATGGCTGTTACTTTCTTTTCCTTTTCTCTCTATGTTTCTTTGTACTTTCTTCTGTGATGATGTATGAATGTGGCCCGTTCTATAAACGGGTCTGTGGTGGTATGGCGCGGGCTACGCTACTCGCCTCCGTGACTTAGTTCACAGGTGCCCGCTGGGTAACGACAAATGAGTAGCAGTTACTTGCTTTGGTGTGGCGTAGGGTTCATCACATAAGTGCCCGCTGTTGGAAAAAAATATTATAGTTTATATTATGAAAAAGTTGGATACCTGAAAATAAAAAAGATATAAAATTTAAAAGAATATTTTGATCTTGTGAATTAGTAGCAATAATTTCAAGCTGATTATAAGTATCTGAATAAAATTTAGTCTTTGCAAAAATTGAAATTCTTTTATTTCAGACCTTTAAAAGTACTTTTTTTTTAATGTTTTGCGTCTTTTTAATCACGAGACAAGAAGAAAGTTCTATCAATTTACTTTCAGAGAAACGCATGGTACGATGTTTCTTCGTACATGAATTGTAGAGCGGATTACTTGGCGATTAAGAGAAATTTATTGTAATTTTTGAGCATATAAATTTTCAAGAGACTTGATCCACTCTTTTGCAGACAGTGGGTGAAATGCTCTGTCATAAAAAAATCATTATCAGATCTTCTTTTTCTCCAATATTTGATGCAAAATTTGAAACAATCGTTTCAGCAGCTGATTTACTTTGACTTGATAATATTTCATTAATGTGTTAAGTTTCTTCATGACGGCTTACCATATCAATTAACATCTTTTCGAACTTCTTTACATGTAAATTTCGAGCATATTTTCAGAATATAGTCTTCACAAATATTTTGGAAGAAAACTTCTTTAGAAATTTTCTAGAGAGAGATTTTGTGAAAAACCAATTTTATATTTATTTTTGTCAATTAATAAGATAATATTTATATTTAAAATGTATTTTCTATTTGATTTATTTACCATATATTAGATATTTTTTAACGAGAAAACATCAAATTTAATTGGAATATACATTCAGTGATTTACTGAATATCATTGATTTAGCGATACGATCAAATCTGCAGATTTGTTTCAAAATGGCGACTCTTAAGAACTTAAAGGTTTATTACGCTATATTTTTAAGATATTTATAACAAAATATATTTTAAATGGTTACGTCAGGATTGTTCCTTCTTTTTTCATAATTATGTCCTAGTTGACAAATAGAATGTGTTTTTTTTATTAATAAAATAACTATAACTAACTATATTTTTACTAATATATAAATTGTGTGACGGAGAACATTTTAAGACTAAATGTGCAAAATGAAATAATTATTATTATTTATTTTGTTTTTCTTGAAATAAACTGGTGTGGTATTTTCAACAATCAAAGAACCATTTTAATACTATTGCTAATTTACTTTACAAAATTACCAGTTAAGCCACATCCAAAATATTTCTACTGACATCTTTTAAAATTGTTTTTTATCTCGACTAAAATTACAAAATGTTTGAAATAAGTGAGTAGTGATTAGTTTTAATCTTAATAATTCAAGTTAAAAGAAGTTTAACTCTTTTTTTAGGGAACTGCTGTATTGTTTAAATTTTATCGATGCATTATATTTTTATTCTTATTGCAGAAGATGATAGATTTATCACGCATGCGCAGCTATAATGATAATGCTGTTGCCATCTCTTATATGCATGGACTGTTATAATTAACATAAAACTTTTGAATATGTTGTATAATTTTATTATTTTTTCTTATTTATTATTCTAAACATTAAAACAAAATATTTTATGATACACATACATAAAAATGAACAATCTATACACAAAACATACGCATATAAAATTTTTACAAATTATATACAAAATAATATAAAAATTTGAAATAAAAAAAAGAGTAAATAAAGAATTTTCATGACTTCGTGGAACTTTCGTTCGTCAGGGAAAATGAAAACTGGATGTTTTAAAAATAGTTGTAAGCTACTTTTTGATAAGAAATGTGTTTAAGAAAAAGAACGATTAAATTGCTACGCTTGTCATAGTATTTGATCATCCGTGAAAATATTAAATTGCGATCTGGAGAATGATTAAGAGAAAGAGAATAGAGGAAAATGAAACTTCGATGGTACAGTTGAACTTGTTTAGCAATAGGTTGCACAAAATTATAAGTGTCACGGACCCATGTGAGTTTAATTTTTTAATCTAAATACGATTTAATTAAGAGCCAATTACCAAAAAATTAATTTTTAAAATAAAAAATGCAAAATGTTTTCCGGTTCATTGCGCATTTCTTTACAGTTTTCTCTTGAGCATATTATCAAAATGTAATTAAGCATATTTGCTTATTTAGTACATTTAATACTGCATTTATGGGTACTTATGGCATGTATCTACTGAGGAAGTTGGACTCCACACCAAAATATGGTTCAGTTGGAAAAGTGGAGCAGCGCACCCCATAATGCCAGCCTAGCTGGCACAAGACAACAATAACAATAGTATTATAGCTTTAAATTAACAGCTAATAGTGATTATTTTAAAATGAAATTTAGGATATAATTTTTATTATAAAATGATAAAAAGTGTAGGAAGTAAAATCAATGCCAAATATTACTGTGGTGCCTTGAACACCATTTTCAGAGCATAGTAAGTGTGGTACTGATGTATCTTTTTGTGAAAAGTTAAATTCATACACAACATGATTTCCCATGGTTTCTCATTTGATGGAAACTCTGTAGACAACCTTTTCTAAAGTAAAAAGAAAATTCTAGAAAAAAATATTTATCGAATAACGAATCTTCTAGGATACCTATTCAATGAATTAACTATTCACGTAACTATTGAATTTCCATAATTTAAACACACATTTTTATCTCATAAAGCTACATACTTAATACAGAGCCCTTGTAAAATGCTATAGAAAAAATATTTGTACATGATGTGGTAAAGATTTTTAAGATTTCTAAAGGTTTTTAAGTTATAAAATCTCTAATTAATATCAGATATATTACAATAATAAAGCCTTCTGGCTTAAGGCACAGGTCCTCGGTTCTGACCTTGGGCTGGGCAAGGTCGACTCAGCCTTTCACCCCTTCAGTGGGTCGATAAACTGGATACCAAGCATGCTTGGGAACTAAACTCTGGTTGTTTCGTATTAGGATGGCCTCCTAATCGGGACATTTGCTTTGCACCCCAAGAAAAGGCTTCGCCGTCAAGAAAATGGTGATGGGCACTGTAGTCCTTTTCCCATATGTCATGCCACAGAGCTTAGTTTAGTTTACAACAATAAGTTTTCTAATAAAGTAATTTTCTATATCGAAAAGGTTGGTAACGTAGTGGTATCGCTCCACGCTTCCAGGCCACTGGTTCGAGGTTTGGGCAAGGTGGATTCAGCCCTTCATCCCTTCAGTCAATTGATAAAACCGAGAACTTTGGCGTTAGGGTCACCAACTAACCGGGACATACAGGTGATTATCAAAATGATGGAAACACTTGTGAATAAAAGGGACATTTAAGAAAGCCCTTCGTAAGCATTAAAATGTAATCTTAGCTACCAGATTTTTTTTTAATATAAAAATACATATATCAGGTAGTATGAGAGAGCCTTAGCTGAGTTGTCTACATTTTGGATTTCTGTCAGAAGCATAAAATGTCAGATCTCACAGATTTTCAGAGAGGCCAAATTGTATGAGCCTGACTAGCTGGAGCAACAGTGACCGAAACACCCCAGATTTTAGGCGTTTCTAGAGGTACTGTGTCTAAAGTCATGACAGCGTACTTAAAGTGCGGAAAGACAAGCTCAGCAAAGCAAAATAATGGACGGAAGGAGAAGCTGAGTGAAAGTGACCGGTGGGTTTTAAAGGTGATTGCAATGTCTAAAAAGAAAACAACTGCAGCCAAAGTGACCGCAGAGCTCAATCAGCATCTGGATTCTCCAGTGTCAATAATTACAGTTAGGAGATACCTTCATAAAGAGAACATCTATGGCATATGAGCAATTCTCAAGTCACACTTGTCACAGATGCTAATGCCAAACATAGTGTAAAATGGCGCCACAACCACAAAACCTGTTCGATGAATAAGTGAAAGCCTGATACATGGTCAGACGAATCATGTTTGACATTTTCCCCTACAACAGGATGGGTATATGTCTGGAGAACACTTGCACAAACGTGTGATCCTGATTGCCTCCTTCCAGTTGTCAAGCATGGGGGTGGATCGGTTATGGTATGGGCAGCCGTGCCATGGTTTTCTGCTGGTCCAATCGTAACCCTGAAAGGAAGGATCACTGGGGAGAAGTAGAGAGAGGTTTCAGTTGACCAGGTCCTTTCTGTGATGCAACTTTGGTTCCCGCAGGAGATGGAATTTTCCAAGATGATAATGCCCACATTCATGCAGCCAGAGTTGTCCAATCATGGTTTGATGAACATGAGAAGGAAGTGGAACATCTACATTGGCCCGCTTCCTTCTCATGTTCATGCCCCGTTGTGGTCTATTATAGAACTTTCAATCAGGAATCGATATCTCTCTCTCACACACACACACACACACACACACACACACACACACACACACACACACACACACACACACACACACACACACACACACACACTCTGCTGTTGAAATTTAATTAGAAGGCAAATATCCGATATTTTTTATGCAATGTTAATCTAGCATAAAACCTTTTATTTCCATGAATATTATTAACAATATAATTTCTATAAATATATAATAATATAGGATAAAATTAAAAGGGTGCTTATATTTCAAATATAATTCATGTGAAATAATAAAATATGGTGGTACAAAAGTGTTAATTTTGGTAGCATTATTATCAGGAAACTTTGGTATTTATTGATTGGTTGCTTGTAATTAAGCTCTTTCTTTATTAAAACAATTTAGAATTATCTTTTCAAAATTAGCTATTAAAATCAAGATTGCTTCTATTAAAGTAAATATTTAAAGGGATATGGGAATTTAATGCATCATTGTTAAAAATCAGATTGAGATTATAAAACACTACCTTAATGTAAATAAAAAAATGGAAAAGCGCTACTTGAAAAATTTTCAATGAATGTGGTTTATTGAATGATAAATCATATATAAAATTATAAAATACGAGATAAATACAATTTTTTCTTATTTATGGTGATGCTTTAAAATCTTAATGACATTTGTGAAATCATTATTTAGTTTCACTAACATTTTAAATTTAGTTAAGCAAAAATATAGATTATACATTCCATGTTTATAATATAACTTATCAAAAGTACAGTTCATTTGTGGTTTAAGAAAACTTCATCGCAAAACATCAAAATATATTCTAAGTAATTAACTATTTGAAAGAAATTCTTGAATTATTTTATCATTTTTTATGAGATACCGTATATAAAAAAGATGATAAGATAAATATGATTAAAAATATTCTCATATAATTAAAGGAAAATAATTTTTATCTGGAAGAGATGCAGCAAAATTTAAGGAAGAAAACTTAAAATCAAATTTTTTTTATCTGAAATCTTCTAATAATTTCTGTTCCGTAAATTCATTTCACTTCATTTCAACGTCATAATAAATTGCGTGACGTTTAAATTAGGGAATCGTTTTCTTTTCTGAAGGGAATGAAATAATTGCGATTGGAAAGTGATTTTGAAGATAAAATAAAGCAGGAAATTATTTTAATGAAGTGAAGTCTTTCACAAAGTTAAGCGTCATTATAACTTTTTTTTTCTTAATTTTTATCGCATATAGCATCGCTAACGTCTGAACTATTAGACAAACTTTTAATTTTCGTCTTATGCACGCGAATCTTTGAAATGTGAGCGTTCTATTTGATTCGCTCCAATACAGTTTTCATGGACAATTATCGTCTGTGTGAAAAAGTTCTTAATTTGTTTTATCTTTTGAAGAAATGCGTTTTTATGTTTCATTTTGCTTAGTTTGTAATAAGTGAGAGTAGCATATTGTTGGAGAAGAACACACCTGTGAGTTTTAGTACGGGCTAGTGGGTGCCGTAGCATTTAATAATGATTTGGAAGTTTCTTCTGTGTTTCATAGGTATATCTTTTTATATATTTTTAAGGTGAATTGATGCTTTGTTACATATTTTATTATAATTATTTCATTGTTAAAATGTTTTATAAGTTTTATTTTTTTAGACTATATTTTATGTATTTTAAAGTGACGTAAAAAAACTCAGTATTTTCTTTCTAAAAAAGTTGTAAAAATTAAATTAGGAAATATTACACTTCAATAAAATAAACAATATAAAAATTAATTTGAAAAATAAGATTCAATGCTAATTTTATAGTCTTTTCTTGATTATAGAGACTTTTAGAGAATTCCTTTTATAATGATAACTGAAAAATAGGTTTTTATGTTGCTTTACTTTACAAATGTGTGTGTAGTATAGCATATTCTCTTATAAGAATACGTTCATTCTCTTGAGTATAAAGATTTTCTAAGGTTTCTACAATATAACTTTGAAAAATCTCAGTTTCATTAAATGCTCCTTTATAAGAAAATTCGCACAATTTTTTACATTTTTATTAGAGATGATTTTTTAAGCATATACAACTATTGTGATTCAAAGGAAAATATTTGTTTAAAGTAACTCATTAAATTTTGATTAACTTATATATAAATGTTAACAATCTATACATTTACCTCTGAATTTTTCTACTTACAAAAAAGTTTGAATTTTCATGAATTTCTTTTCTGTTTTCTTTACAATTGTAGATTTTTAAAGTTGTTGCCATCTTCCAGAAAAGTAATTTCCTAATTGCTGTCTTGAATTTGTTATAAGTGCGCTTTTAGATGAACAGAAATTAATAAAATTTATAATATTTAAATATTATAAAGGGAATTATATTTTAAATATTTGAAAATAAAATAAAGGCTCTATTTGGAGTTCTTTACAAAGTAATACTAGAAACTGATACAAGAAAAGAATTTATCTTAAATATTATATTTTTTCCAACTTTTTGTTTTAATTGGGAAAATATTCTCCATTATTATGACATCTTATTGTAAAGAGAAAGGAAGTTTTCTACTGATATATGTACTTGAACATTTGTTTGTATAATTTTTCTTACGTGAAATAGTTGATTGTTGTGTAAATTTTAACATTGAAAGATAATTTATTTCAACACATTTACTTGAATTTGAAAATAGTAAGTGACTTAGTGAAGTTATCCGATTTATGAAGATTAATGAGTATTTTAAGTGGGCATTTTCCAAAGATATATAGAATTCCTCAATTTTTGTCAGTTTCGTTCTTGAAATAAATCAATAAAAATACTCTCTAAATCCAATTTTTCGTTAAAAAATAATTATATTCTGTCTTTTTCATTTGTTATTACTTTTATTTTGGTAATAAAAGTAATAACAAATGAAAAAGCACATGATTATATAGAAGTGAAAGTAATTTTATGTATAACATCTTTAATAACGTAGGAAATTCACAATGTTTTGATTATACATATCTTGCACTTATTAATTAATGAATGTGGTAGCACTGATTAAATTTATACATTTTTTCTTCATTTAAAACAGTTGTACTGCTTATCAATGCTTGAAATCGATAAGTATTTCAATTTTCAATTCCTATTTTCCAGAGTATGTTCTTGATTTATAAAAGAAAATGCACCAAATATGTCAAATGTTAGCGTCTAATGCAATGTGCGATATTATTATTATTATTATTTTAACTATAGATAATTTAATTATTTGTAGCTGACAACACTGCATTTTAAAAAATGTACACAATTTTAGAAAGTATAACAAAGCTTGTTTTTTATGATGGTTATTGCTCCCAAATTATCAACTTGACAACTTTTGTGACTGCAATGTAATATTTATTATACAGATAATAATGTAAGTATATAAAATTAAAGCATAAGCAGTTGCAATAAGATGACTAGGAAATCCAATATAGACTTTGCTTTAAAAAAATGTAATATCAGAAAATAGTGAAGTTTATTATTTATTAATGATATTTACCATTTTTTTTAAACTTTGTTGAGATACTGTTTTCCACCATAAAATAAAGATTCATTCAAAGAACAGCTAAAAACAAATCGAATAAAGCGTGAATAGCTTGAAAATTCCTTCTATAAAGAAGTTATTAGATATCAAATCTTGGATTCCTTTTATTAGTTTTTTACTGCATATCTTATATACGGATAGTTGGGAAAATAGAAAACACGTTCTTTCTGCAGAAGGTTAAAAATAATATTTCTACAAAAAACGAAGAATGATAATCGTTTCTTTAAAAAATATGTGGGAATATAGGATCGGATTCAATATCGTGTGTAAAAAACTATAAAGACATTCAGGCCACCGCTCTAGAAGTGATCGAATTTATGAGTGATGTGTATCGTGGCATAACCAACTTTACAATGAATTTAAATAAGTAATAATTATTTGTATTACTAACGTTTAAATTAAAATTTTTTAATCAAAATTATTAAATTAAGTATCTTTTTTAGCTGCAAGTGATCAGCTCTTTCCCGCAAAAATAAAGGATCATTTAAAAGAAAGCTGAAATTGAAGTTAGAAATGTTTTCTTATCTATTCTTATTATTTTTAAAGTTAAAGTTATTTCACTCAAATTTACGTCAGAACCCATGACAGAAATATAAAACTAAAAACAAAATTGGATTAATAGATATCAAGCAGAACACTTTAAAAAAGAAAAAAAAGCTTATTAGAAATTGAAAATGTTTCATATTCTACTTCAGCCACTTAAAAAGAAATTTCATCGCAGCACAAAATGAATACATAAAATCGTCTTCTTCATTTCATCTTTTAATTTTCTAGTGATTAACTTGATTTTTTTTCTTTTTATTTTTCAATCCCTTCAATGTTCTTATTTTACTTACTCTTTTTATATGGTGAATGATTTTTTTTTTATTCAACACGATTTACATTGTACTTACTTTATGATGTTATAATGAATTTTTGATTTTGACGAAGTTTATGTCTGATAACAAAATATATACAAAAGGTCATTAAATATTTCGTAAAGGGTCAAAATTTTTATGAAACTGAAGTTTAACTAATGCATTTGAAGATTTTATGAAGTTTAAGAATTTATTAAGATCTCAAGGATCAATTTAGTTAATTAATTTATAAAACTTAAATTAAATTAATTAGTTGATCAAACATCAATGAAATTAATTGCAACATTTTCAATAAAATATATATTGAAAATTATTATTTTATCTGATTAATGAGTAATTAAAATGTTTATTATTAAAGTAATCTAACTGAAGAATTTATACAATTAAATTAAAATGATTCCCTGGCCTCTCATTGTAGATGTATTGTTAAACAATCTAATTTTATGGCGTTGTGATACATTTTTTACCCATTAAAATTTATTGTTACGACTTCTGTCTTTCAAACAAACTTTTTGATTTTTATATTAAAAAATTATTTTTATATAAAATATTAATTTTGTTTCTTAATACAGCTATGTTAATACTAGTGATATTTTACTAACTATGAATTAAATTTTCCTTTATATTATATCTACTTGCATCGTAATCGATGCCACTAAATATGATTTGCTTATTATAGATTTTTTTCTAGCTTTATGTGAATACATTCAGTGTGAAACCGAGTCAAGTTTACCGAATTCAGGCCAGGTAACGTATAAAATATTGTATTGTTTATTATTCTCATTATTTTTATTTTGGTCAAAAATGAGTATTTCAAAATTAAAGATATTATTATAACTTAAGATAATAATTTTTTATTAGAAATCCATGTCAAATGTTCTTCTTGGAATTTTTTAAATTAAACTCTAGGGTTTTATTTATTATGAATTTTGTAACTTTTTATTGCTAATTTAATTAACCTTTCCTGATAAGTAACTAAATAAATTATGAACGTTTAAGTTAGTTAAATTTTTATTTGATAATTTATTTTCTAAATTTTTAATTGAAAAATTTAATGCTGTAATTGGTGCTGCCATCTACCGAGAGCCATCTATCTTATATGATGAGAAAAATATGATGAAAATATAGTTACTATATTTTTTCCTCAGAATATATATATATATATATATATATATATATATATATATATACATATATATATATATACATATATATATATATATATATATATGTATATATATATATGTATATATATATATATATATATATATATATATATATATATATATATATATATATATATATATATATATATATATATATATATATATATATATATATATATATATATATATGGATATGGATATATGGAATTTGTAGATTTTATAAAATTTTTTGCATTTTAAAAGGATACTTAAATCTTGAAAACTTTGTGAAGAAACAATAAAAAAAGGATTAATATGAAAACATTAAAATAATCATGAAACTTTCTAAAATAAATAATCTATTAAATTTTGTAACTTATTAATTTGCCAAAAATACCCTGTTATTTGATATTAAATTGTTACACTTTAAAAAAAAACCAATTAAAAATTCCCTATATTTTACTTAAAAATTAGTATATTCGTTATATTATTTTTTAAAATTTAGCATTTAAATCATTCATTTCTGTAAGTGAATTTGTCTACAAGTGGATACAAGCAAGATGAAACTTTAAATACGGACTTAAATCTACATTTAAGATTGTTTGTTTGTTTGTAGCTATTTTTTATTTTAATATTTTTGTCTTTTGTGATGCTGCTGCCTTTTTGTAAGGTTAAATATATAAGCGGGGTATTACTTATTAATAATAATTAAAATTTAATTAAATATTAAGCATAATGAAGATAAGATTTTTCAATAAACAATCAAATTACTTTATTCATATATATAATTTATATTTTCTTATGAATATTTTTTATACTCATTATATTAAAAAACATGTATTATATATTAATTAGTATTAACATTTTGTTAGAAACAAAATAATAGGAATATTAGACTTAAATGATTTCTCAGTTGTTTACAAGGCAGGTGTGTGTGTGTGTGTCTGTCTTTTATTTATATCAAGTGGAAGAAAACAACACGACTGCAATTTTTTTCTGTGATTTCACATACCTACTAATTAAAATTATTGTGCAGCTGAATTGATGGGAAATCAAAACTTCGTTAGATTATAGGGATTAACAAAATTCTGTTCTTTAATTGCAACACACACACAAATTCTTTTTGCTATTCCCTAAAAAACACAAAGGTAATTTAGGCCTAATTAGTTAACGTTGTTGCCACAAAGGATTAGGCAAGCAACATATAATTAGTATGGCATTTGGCTTCTTTAGAATGTTAATGCTTCCTTACTATTATAGTTATTATTATTATTATTTGCAATTAAAAATATCTATTCTTAATTAGATCACGGTATTTTGAATATATTCAAGATATATCATATGTCTTATAAGCAATAACTTTACGTGAGCAGATATGGGGCAACATTCTTATTTGTGATTTAATATCTATCAACTCACTATTACATGACGTACTTAGCTATGTACATCATATATATATATATATATATATATATATATATATATATATATATATATTTATATATATATATATATATATATATATATATATATATATATTTATATATATATATATATATATTTTTAATTAAGTCTTTGCCTATTAAGTTAATTTATATATATATATATATATATATATATATATATAATCTCAATTATAAGAAAGACTTAGTTAAAAATTTTGGAATATTATTTTTTATTTAATAAAAATACTGTAAAATTGCTGATAAAGATAACAGATACAATGCGATTGTTGATACTATAAATATAATTTTATTATAAATAAAAGTTTGAATATGAATATAAAAGTACTAATTAAAATCTCTCTTTTAGGTGCAATAAATAAGCAACATAATTCGTTTTTAAAATTATATGAAGTTCTTTTGTTGTTGTTGTTGTGTGGTGTAGCCAAGGTAAACCATCAATATAAAACCAAAAATTATTAAAAAGTCTATAAATAAAATAGAATTCGCCACAACCTCATTCACAGTAAAATTCAGACTGTTAAGAATACGCCTCGGTGCTTATGTTTGCTTTTCACTCTTGCACTAGTGACACTCCAAAAAGACTTTATGGCCCTGTTGAAAAGAAAGATGTGGCCACTCAAAAAACGTGAAAGAGCAGTCTGCTGTATCCTAGGGATACTGAGCTGGTGACACCATCGAGATTTTTCCCAAAGTACCAGGAATGAGTAGGCGGGATCTCTCCCAATTACGTTTAATTCCATCTTTTTAATAGTGGAGATTTCCAAAAATGTTAGAATAGCGTTGCCTTGCAAGGTGTCAGCAGTGCCAGACCTGGCCAAGCTATCTGCAATTTCGCTACCACTGAATCCGACATGGGAAGGAATCCATTGAAAAATGTATAGAATGTTTATTAGAAAGTCGTGTCACAAGGTCTAAATATACAAACTTGTCTTATCCCGAATGGTCGTCCAATGAGACAAGTGCTGTATAGAGGCACGAGTGCACGTTAGTAACCAGATGTCTCTGAAAGCAGGCTGAGAGGTCATGTCTATATGGTTCAATCCCTCATAGATAGCTATAAGTTCCGATCTAAAAACAGAACAATAGTTAGCAATTCTAACTCTTATGCCAATTGTATCATCCGATGACTCAATATGCACACCGCTCCCAGAAACACCGCCGTCGCCCTTGTTGCCATCAGTATAAATTTTTAATGCTGAATGAGGGATGCTTTTAATTGTCTCAAGAGCCATCTGCTTAATAAAATCTGGTGAAGTAGACCCTTTACTTACTCTAGTTACAAGCTCTGAATGAAAATGAATTCGATCAGAATTTAATGAAGTGATACATTTTTATCTCATATTTGGGTTTTTTAGTTGTGACTCACATTTACAGTGTCTTTAAATGAATATTTGCATTTTTTAATACCACGTAGCTTAATAATACGTCCATTTTCTAAATAATTAATAAAGAAATAATCAATTTCAAGTGTTATAAGAGTAATGATAAATCATACAGAGATTAATAATTTAAGATTCCTTTCTTTAAATATCGGATATGAAAATATGAATATTCCATCTTTTCAAAATATTATATGTAATATCAAGAGTGGTTGGAGAAGTATAAATTAGTTTTATTTTGGAGATGTAAATAAAAAGTACAAACCCAGAAACTTTCTCTGCTTTTTTGATAATGCAAATTTTACCTTTATTTATCATTTCTTGCTCTGAAAAGAGGGAATACGTTACTTTTGAATTGTCAAGAAGCAGTTATATTTTCATGAAAATAAAATAAAGTAGTATAATTTCCAAAATTGTATGATGTACCTTGTAATGTATATAAGATGGATCTTTAATTTTCATGAAATATAGTTGGTGTGATAACAGGCTTTGATTTACAGTTTAAATTATTAATGAAATACATAAAAAAGTAAAAGTACCCAAATTGAAAGTAAAGATTCCTAAGAAACAAAGTTTACTTAGGAGACCGTTTTTTTCAAATGTATTGATATAATTATTTTTAATGGAAGGTATACAGAAACTAAATTATCTTACCTGAATTTCATGTCTTTTTTAAAAGTTCTATTATTTTTCGAGAAAATGTAATTAGATACGAAATTTGAAATAAAACATTTTCCTTTCTTTTTTCAAACATCTAGGTTAATATTTACGCATTTAAAAAAAAAAAAAAAAAAAAAAAACTCCTTCATGCTTGTTTTTATTTCTTTCTTTTCTTACGCGTTTTTTTCCATGCTAGTTTTCTTATATCTACTTTTTAATACTTTCTCTAAATAATACAATATGGAGAATCAAGTACGATGTTATGTAAAAAGTAAAGAGTTTTGCATATAAATGTTTGGTATATTAAACATAACCTAAAGTAAACAAAACTGGTTTCCAAGACATTTCTTCTAACATATTTTATAAGAACCATGTATATGATATGTGGGTTAATTTTTATTTTTATCATTAATAGAAAATATTGAATTTACAAATGAAGGCTTTTAAATCACTGGATATTTATGTATGAGAAAGCGTTTCCAAGATAAGATTATAGAAATAAATGTAATATGAGGGTTACTCTGAAATTTTTGAGATACGCGCAGACGGAAATTTACAAAATAAAAATAATGGTTTAATTTTAAAATACAAAGTATTTTAACACGGAAGACGAATTTTTACTGAGTTACTTCAACTTGTTTAGCGTAGAATAAATTTTAAACAGAAGAGAAAATGGAGTTGACGGGAGAACATTTTCGCGCTATAATTTTAAACGATTTTAAAGAAGGATTAAATCAAGAAGAATGCGTTCAACGGTTGCAATTAGCATTTGGTGATGAATATCCAGCTCGTTCTACTGTATTCAGATGGCTAGGAGAATTTAGAAGAGGCCGCCATTTTCTTCAGGATGAAGAACACACAGGAAGGCCGCCGTCAGCAGTAATCCCGGATAATGTGTCTGCCATACGAAAAATGTTCATGGATGATAATCGCTGTACCTATCAAATGATACAGGAGGAACTTAACATTGGATCCGCAGCTATACACAAAATCATTCATGAAGAATTAAATATAAAAAAAGTAGATTGCCGTTGGGTTCCCCATAATCTAACTGAGCACCAAAAAGAGGAGCGTGTCAGAATCAGTGAACTCTTAAATTGCTAAATGATGGTGGCCACCGCATCATTTCTAAAATTGTAACAGGTAATAAAACGTACATACTGTTTTTTGATGTTCCAACACGTCAAGAAATCAAAGTATGGGTCTTTGAAGATGCCGACAATAGTGCAAAAACAACGCGCACTGAAAAAAGTGATGTATGCCGTTTTCTTCAGAAGTACGGGATTGGTCAAAGCCATCAAGTTGGAAGGACAGAAGACAGTAACAGCAAACTGGTATACCACTAAATGTCTTCCAGAAATTCTACAAGAACTGAATGTTAGGGGACTAATGTTTCACAATGACAATGCATCTTCACATACAGCCGGATTAACAATTGAGTTTCTAAAACAGAAACAAATGAAAGTGATCGAACATCCGCCGTATTCATCTGATCTAGCTATGTGCGACTTTTGCTTATTCTTTAATCTAAAAAAGAATTTACGTGGACGACGTTTTCATTCAGAAGAAGAGATTGTAATATATGTATTTTTATATATGTATATTTTTTTATATATTGTAATATATGTATAAATGTATTCTTTCATCTATTCCAAGAAATGAATGGCTTGAGGCATTTAATATGTAGAAAATTCGTCTACAAAAGTGCATTGATGCTTGAGGAGACTACTTTGAACACATCTAAGATTTTGTAAGTATAACTTTAAAAACCTAGTTGTATCTCAAAGATTTCAGAGTGAGCCTCTATGCTTAGCCACTTGCATAGTTTTCGAAATATTTACTGAACAAAATTATTTGTTTAATGAAAAAAAGAAAGATAAAATTAATAAACTTTTATTTTTTACAAAAAGTATGTATTTGAAAGTGCCAAGTATTCAATTAAAATGCCTCTGCTTACGTTGAACAGATTCTTATATTTTCTAATATAATTCATATAGTTTTTGTATAATTTTTATGTTTGAGATCCTCTATAGATCCTCTTTAAGTATCCAAATCTTAGTTGTTCTATAACAGTTAATTACAGGCTGAGAGAAACCCATTTAACGCTTTACGTTTAAATGCTTTGATTTTAGAATATTTCGAAATTTTTCTTTTATATTCAAATAATAATAAGTGTAGTAACGTTGTTACCATGTTAAATGTTATACATATATATATATATATATATATATATATATATATATATATATATATATATATATATATATATATATATATATATATATATATATATATAGGATGATTACGTGATATCAATGTGTTATGCGTCCAATATCGTAAATTATGCTTTCAACAATTTGATGTGTTAAAATAAACATTTGTAAAGAAATATATTTATTTCAACTTTCTCAAAATTATATTGAAATGATTGTCAACATTTTCTTAAGAACCCAAATTTACATTTTTAGACTTAATCAATAAGATGATATTAATTAGTGAAGAAGTTAAATAGTAAAGAAAAACAGTTTGATGAGATTAAAATAGTATTTATTGCATATCATTAATTAACTGGTAATACTAATTATGCTAATGGAATGTTGTCATCATCTCCGTTTACAGCATTAAATTTAAGTTATTTAGTAAATTAGCACATTTATACAATTGCTTTATAATTAAAAATATAATACAATAATGAATACCTTTCTGTAGTTAATTTAAGTTAGTTTTTTTGGGGAATCTCCTGAATAATCATGCTTTGAATATTTGGTAAATAGCATTATATCATTGAATGAGAAAATTAAATCATGTCACTTAAATTCTTCTACTAGGTTATATATTTCAAAAAAGTACATTATGATTATATTTTTGAAATGTGTGTCATTCAATGATATGCTTTATTGGATTAAAAACACTTTAATAAAATTACTCTTTGAGATATGCTCTGTAAATAAAAAGAAAAGAGTAATAAATAGTAAAGCTTAACTCCACATAAAGCTATTTGATTTTGAAATTTTATGAACAATTTGGTAATTAAATATATAAATGATATTGTTTATTTTCATAAACAAGCAACTTGTCTGTATACTAAAATTTAGGAAGCGAAATGTATGTATATTGTAGAAATAGCTAATATTATAGAAACTGGGTCATATTTAATTATTTGCGTAATCTATTTGCTGCAGGAAAAAATAGCTTTTTTATTTCTAAATCTCTACACCGTTTAAGTTTTTTTTATGTGGATCAACGTATTTAATATATAAATAATATTTTGAAACTACAAAGAAGAAAATAATGCACTTTTTATAGCGAAAAATATAAAAAGTAAATAACATTTTTTTCTTAAATGATTCAAAATCAAATTATTCTAAGATGAATTAAAATTTTGATCTAAGTTCCTTTGGTATATATAAAATTAATCATTGTTATTTTTTTTATAAAAATTTTCAAATTTGAATTCTTGTACACATTTTTAAATGCTTTAACAGTTTTTGTATGAATTATGAAGTGATACAAAAGGCTTCTTAAAGAAGAGTTAGTTTAGCTTTTATTATGTGAGAGAAAGAAGCTTTTATGAGTGTGTGTGACGTCATTCGATTAACGTAGTTTATATCTAAAGCAAAGCTTCGAGGAAAGATTATGACATTGTCGTGCTATAACAATATAGAGTGACAGAATTATCCCAACTGTCTAAGACATTTCTTTTATGAAAATTTTATGGGCGGTAAAACTATACTTTAAAATTGTTCGACAAATTAATGATTAAATAAATACCGATCTTTTCCTTTGAATATAAAAAAATGTATATTAAAACAATCATTATTATATACACATTAGTAACTATATATGCCAATAAATGGAATTGCGTTTATTATGCATACTTGTATACAGATAAGAGAGGAAATTTTCCGTTGATGAAGAAATTAAAAAATAATTTTTAGAAATAATAAATATTTAAAAAATTATTTCTAACTGGATTCTAAAAATTCTCCCTAGCTCTTGCTGGAGTAAAACTTGTTTGTATTTCATATCCATTTATTACTGAATCTAATACATATTTTGAGCGATTTTAATGTAAAGAAATTTAAAACTTTACAAAAATTATCCTTTACTTTACAAAATAATAAACTATGTTTTACATTTTGTAAAATCTTTTAAGCTGTATAAGTTTAGTTAAAATATCAAGGTTTTGTTCACGAATTTTATTAAATAGAAATTTCAATTATTTTATTAAAATTTTTTTTTATTAAGTAATAAAAACAAAATTTATATGAAATTACTGCTTTACATGCTCTAGGGGTTTCTATAAATCATTTAAGATAAGCCACAGTTGCTTAATTAATAATTTACATTTATGTGTAGCAAGTAAATTTATTATGAAAATGGCAAGTTAAATAATATTTAATGATGTTAAAATTAAGTAAACTCAAATAGAAAAGTAATTAAAATAAAAAGTTGCTATATCTGCAATTTATTATCTAAAAGAATCTTACAATGAAAATTTTGTACATCCAAAATTAATACACTTAATAATTTTATACATTACTATATTGTGTGGGAAATGCTTATTATTCACAAACTTGTTAAATTAAATTTTTTCAAGTTGTTAACTTTTAAATTAAAATATTACATGATACAATATTTCGACCAAATCGTCTTAAGTGTCAAACAGAGGATAAAGAATTAGCTCTGTATTTTCAATAACATAAAAATACTTCCGTAATTATTTATTTTGGTTACATTAATTTTACAATTGTAGACTAAGAGTTAAATTGAAGAGTTATTAACTTCAATTTAAATATTAGAAAACTTTTTAAATATTTAAATTAGGTAAAGAATATATGATGAATTAGTTACATCTATCTAATTATTAATATGCTTCAGTTAATGGTAAGAGTGTTTTTACAAATATTCTGATTGACGTGAAGTAGATTTAAATAATAGATGATATTTGGTAGAAATTTAATTCATACATTTAGATTGGAATTTAATAAAAGTTTGTATTGATTTTAAATAACAGTGATAAATCTAAAAAAGCTAAATGTCAAATCGATGATTAAAAGTTATAGAATCTTATTTTTTTCAAAACAATTTGCAAAATTAGCATAACTAGGTAAGTGTCTATAGTTTTACATGCAAATTCCTTTGAAAAAGCATGATATTTAGGTTTTTAACATTCAATAACTATTCATAATATATATTTAAAATTAAACCTTTCCCCTCTAAAACAGCATAAAAATACCAACCAAATTGTAATCAAATTTCTTTTGAGTAATTTTACAGAAAGTTTTGAATTCTGTAAGTAAAACAAAGCGAATGGAATTGTTTCTCCGTTGGGAAACGCTCCTGGGATGAGCTGAGAAATATGCAACTCCATGAAGAAATCTCATTATTTAAATGATATTTTCAGCATTTACAAATAATAGATTACTATACAAATGAATAAAATATCAATAACAATGAAAGCTTGCACTGAGCAGGCTATTCAAACTACTTCTGAAATATATAAATATTGTTTTAGAGGGATTTTATATATACTTTATGGGGTTATATGCTATGAAAACACACTAAGTAAGACTATATGTTTTGGCAGAAAATAGACGACATAAAATTTTTGAGAGTCATCGGCCTACTTAAAGAAAGATTTTCTGATAGTATAATAGTAATTTATGTGCAGTGTAACTGCTGCATAATGTGGCAAGTTTTAAAACAGTGGATCACCAAGAAACAGACAGCTCATAATTCCAGCCCAAAAGCGACATCACTGAGCATGATATATGACTGATCATTATATGGCAGATAAAAGCATGCAGCGTTAGCCAAAAGACAGGAAATATTTCTTTTATCCTACGCCAGTCCTCCACATCACTGCCATTAATCGACGATCAGCCCAATAAAAAATAAACAAGTATAAAAACAAGAATAAAGTCTTTTAGTAGCCTCAAAAGAGTTGTCAGTTATTAACTTTAAAACTTCAGGGTAGTTCTTGAAATGAGCAGCATCCATATCACCATGATTGTACAATGGACAACGAGCAGAGTTTATTACACCTATTCAATGCAGATGTAAGATTGTCAGTCATATCCAGTTGTCACCTGGAACAAGCGACTCCAACAGCTGATAGGAAATATAAAACTTCGATTGCTACATGTCTATCATAATTTATTTTATCAGTTCATCGAATCCAGTGCACGATGGACTGATCGGAATACTTCTTTTATCCTTTATTCAGGATCTTTTTAACCTAAACCATAAAACATCTGCTGCATCATGCAATAGAAAATTGGCATATTTAATAATAAATAGCGTTTTTTCTTAGGGACTCTGCTTAATTGAATGCTACTTAAATACTAAATTCTATGTTGGAGGATACCAATTTCTAAGAGAGCGTTATCCTATTTTAATAGGCAAACACAAAGAGTTACAATCAGGGAAGCAAATATGTTTTATGCATGGTCTCAGATACATCGAATTGTGAGTAATCTTAACAGGAAACGATACATAAGCGAAATGCTGGCACTGGAAGTCATTCCTTTCCTTCAAGAGATTTCTGGAGTTATCTTTCAACAGGATAACGTCAAATCGACAATTACGAGGAATATTCAAAACGTTTCTTTCTGAAGAATAGATCTGTTTCCCTGAACAGTTTATTCACTGAATATATGGTCTGAAAATAAGTTATTTCGTAGGTCTGCATCTAACATGTGATCGTCGTCCTAAAGATTCAATCGCTGAACTAATGGTATGCAAGTAAGTAAATGGAATGCTTTCCCTATGCAGATATTTGAAATCTGTTATGCTTCTTAAACAGTTAAAAACACTTGATAAGAAATTGAAATATCTTTTATTAAAAAGAGATCGTTATTCCAAGTAAAAGAAATGTGTAGCAATTTCTTTTATTTATGACTTATATAAATTAGGTGTTTATAGTAGGGTTGCTTTTACTGTAATAGAAATTATTTGACCCAATTATGATGCGAATATTTATATCGTATTTTCTATTTCGAGTTCGTACGTAAATCAATAAAACTTACATTGGCCCATACGCAAAACATTAGAATTTTACTTTTTTGAAAAAATGTTATTTAGAAACTATCCAAATTTAAGTACTAAAACACAGAACAATGCGAGTAAATTTATTAAATATTAATACAAAAATCTTACTCTAATGTAATTATTTATTATTTTTGAAGTGTTTTAATTTGTTTTTAATTTACTTGCTCATTTTTTAATATATAAATGCCAATGTTTTTTTTTTTCAAAAATAAGTAGAATTTATTTTAACTAAATTGCTTAAGTGAAATCAAAGGAATATAATTTTTTAGATACATGAATAAATTTATTGGTGGTAATACCATTTATATTAATGCTACGTAATAAAAAAACAATTTAAACATGATGCAAATTCCTCCATACTAAAAATGTTTTTCATTTGAATAAGCAATTACATTTAGAACTAAAGTTAATTGAGAAAATTTGTTTACTTGGATTCCTTCACACAGCTTATTAAATGTTATTTCCTAACACAGGATGATATTTTCAATATATTTAAGCAATGCTTTTTCCTCTGTTACTGCTTTCTCTACTCAAAATGAATTCTTAAATTGCAGATAATCGATAAACAACATTTGATCAAAACTGTCTTGAGCGAGCAAAACAATAGATGCAGGAAAACGTCCGCTTAATCCAACTTAAACGCAAGCAGTTCATTGAAAACACTACTTGGAGGAAGAAATTAAAATAAGTGAAAAAATACCTGCGTTCTGTAGCCGGAAACGACAATTTATTGGATTTCTTGGTTCTGGGTTAGGGTCTTGTTAACAGATATTTGTGAGAAGTTTTGAAGAGTCATAATTATTTCACTTAATGACCTGGACAATTTTTCAAAATATGCAATTTTCTGAACATTTTTAAAACTAACTGCAGTGGAAGGAAATGTTTACTTTACCATTATGATGATGTTGAATACTTAAGATGTTGATCGTTTTATGAAAAATGTATATTTGCTTTATTCCATTATCAATGAATTAATTCATTATTTAAAATATTAATGCAATTCAGATTAATTTAATTCCATCATTTTATGTGTTACAGTGGAAAGCATAAAAATTAAAATGATTGGAATATGTAGGATGAAGTTATAAAGTCATATATGATGTGCGAGCATATTCATTATTTTATGTATTGTCCAAATCCAAAGAATTTTATTTAAAATATAAATATAAGGCTAATATATAAGGCTTAGTAATAAAACATAAGGTTTAGTATATCTTATATATTTATATTACAAAGCAGTGAGAAAAATAATTGTTAATAAATACATTATTATTGATTGAATTACAAATATATCATTAGGAATTTACCAAACAATTATCAACTAGAAAGATTTTCTTATTTTATAAAATTTTTATTTAAATTGTCGTTGAAGTTCTTTATGACACTTGGGCAATCCAAGTTCGTTTTGCCGACTGTTATGCGACTATTAAACCAGTAGGTTGCATCTTTTTAACCATAACATTACGAAGGTAAAAATATGTCTTTGTTCTAAACCTCACTCCTCCGATAGATGGCACTACCAGAGGATCCACTCTCTCAATTGACTTTTAATCTGAAAGGGGTGGAAGTTTTCTCCAGACCATTACACGCATGGTAACGGTTCAGCAACCTACATACATACATAGTGGTGCAGGCGAGCCCTGGACTGTACCATTAGGTTAACGGGTTTGGAATACTCGTCCATCACCAAGTGCCTCGTAACTTTGAGCCACGATCAGGTGACCAGGTCACACCTGAGCTTGCACTCTCCTCTCCACATCCACGCCACACCAGCGGAAGGACTTTAGATCAGCTACTTACCATAGGACTTTCGATTTCACAGATTTAACGAGTACGTAAATCAAATATACTCGGTGGGTCTTTGGCGGCTTAGGGAATCGAACACGACCGTCCTTTAGCATAGAAGGCTGATACCCTAACCACTTGGCTACTATGGTCCTTATTTAGGTAAATTATGTATCCATTTTCCAATTTATGTTATCTATCCAGCAACCTATGTTTGTTTAAGTGTTATAATAAACATGCACACACATATAAATATGGGGTTGTATTACCAATAAGTCAATGGCTTGAATCACGCAATTATCAAAAACCTCATAATTTTAAACAGCAATCAAAAAATGAGATTTACATCTGATTTTCATATAGAGGGATTCTAAGCTCTGTGATTGTTTCTCATCCATGGTCCCTCTCAGAAGGAAAATTTCTGACTGTGAAGCAAGAAAAATTAAACATAATTAATTCCTTTTACAGTTGAGTTTCAAATTATGTTTAATTCAATAAACAAAATGGTGATTCCCCTTACGTGTATTGCATGCTGTCTGTAAAGCTTGATTTTTGCTTCTTTGTTGTCAAACTATTAGGTTATTCATGACTCACTATAGCAGTACAGAAGGGACAGAAGGGGATCGAGTTTGCGAGGTTTAATGCCAGAAGCTGAAGCTTCTATTACTAATTTTGATACCTTGCAATTCGAAAGCTTTGAACTCGAGTCTACCTTCCAACAGCCCCCACCTGCCTCGGTAGACGAGCCACAGAACCATACCTTGATGAGGCGAGAAGTCTCGCCAGCACCCACTCACTTATTCTGGCATACAATCTCGTAGAAGAGTTGTTTATTCATTCCTTTACGAACCGTCAAATCCTATGCTATTCCTCTACATCCCAGCTCTCGACCGGAACATCGTCGGTGACACACAAAGTATTCCATAATTGGAATGTCATCCGACGCAATGGACATTATCCTTTTCAAGATAGACCAGTTGCGCCAGTCCAGGATGGTACTCAAGCTTTCGCTCTTGTACACCAGCTTGCTCCTTTCACCCGAGGTCCTGGTACAAGACAGCACGAAGTGGAGACAATCCCCCACCACATTGCACGAGCGACATAACTCGCTAATCGGATACCCTCGTTTATAAAGGTATTCCGGTATACGTCCGTGTCCAGTCGCTATTTAGGCAACGATAGCATTACCGAAAACTCTTTTATCAGAGACAGTTTCAAAGAATATGTAGGTCTGTCGACCCACTTCTTCACTTTCCCATCTCAGCTGCCATACACGCAGTACTTCCTTATGCAGCACCTTATTCAGGTACGACCTTGGACGTGACAGATCCAGCGTTGGCTCTGGTACATTCGCAGCTTCTTTGGCCAGTACATCGGCTCTTTCGTTGCCGAAAGTGCCTACGTGTGCGCACATGTAATGTAGGTGTACATTTCTTCCACTAATGGCTTCCTGGTATGAGTCTATAACCTTATTAACCAAGATGTTATGGTTGTTTGGATCGGTCAGGGAGTAAAGGGAAGACAATGAATCACTGTATAAATGACAAGTGTTGTTGCCCGATTGTACTTTGAGCCAATCGAGAGCCAGTCCCAGCGCCGATATTTCCGTCTGAAAGACAGAGTTCTCATCACCTAGTCTTGCACCATATGTTTCAATTTCTTGCCCAAAATACATGATGGTGAACCCTAAACCAATTTTACCATCAATGCCTGATCCATCAGTAAAGATCTCAAGACCCTTACCAGTAGGCTTTTCGCTGTCGAAAGGCACACTGCAACGCTCCGCTGGGTGACATTTCAGAATGTCTACCCTCTGCTCGATATCGTCTGGCCGCAGATTTACCTCGTTGAAGATATATGGCCTGCGCTCTACCAATACCATCAGCTTTGCATACTCTATGCCTGCTTTTATATCTAGCGGTAGGACACCCGCCAGTACTTGTAGAGCAGCCGTAGAAACACAGTCCTGTAGCATCTTGTGAAAGCCATGAGTGCTGGTCTTTGAACACTCTGTGGGTGGCCACTGAAGGTCTTGCATTCCAATCTGTGTCCCCATGCCCCTACACCAAAAAGAGCCATTCTTTCAGTTCCACTCCGATATAGGCGTTTGAGTAATTCAGGCTCGCGCCCGAAAAGAACCCTCGCCGTTCGTTGGAGTGCCATTGTGATGTTCACAATATTTTGCCTCACCTCCTTAAGATGGGAGTTGAAGGTGAGTGCGCTATCGTATTTTACACTCAGGAATTTAAGCTCCTGCACAGACTTTATAGAGGTTCCGTCCCACCGGAAGACGGGCGGTCTCTTAAGTTTCCGCCTTCTGGTGACCGTGAGGGCCACCATTTTGCTGGGATTGAATACCAGCTTATATGTCATCCCCCATTTGCTGATTGCATTAAGGGCGACTTCCGCATTTTTCTCGAGCTTAGCTCTTGAGTCACCAGCTGCGACCAGCAGCATGTCGTCAGCGAAGGCTATAAGCCTCGTATCATTCGGCATGTCCAGTCGTAAAGCGCTGTCTGCAACAATGTACCAGAATAGTGGTCCACTACATGACCCCTGCGGCACACCTCTGCTGGATTCGAAAACCAAGTTTTCCCCCGAGCCTTTAAACACTGTCTTACGTTCTTCCAGGTAGGACTTTACCAGCATGTATAGATTTTGTGGACATCGTGTTTGGGCAAGGAGGAACATGACTCCAAGTCTCCACACGCTATCAAAAGCACCCTGAACATCTAGCGAGATTAGGCTTACGTACTTTCCCGTCTCCTGAAAATACCTAATTGTGTCATGAAGACACATGTGCGCCGTGTCGCACGAGCTACCCGGCCTGAAGCCATGTTGGGCAGGGTGAAGAGCCTGCGACTTCACCAAATGGTGGTATAATCTTTGAGTTAGGAGTTTGTCCAGTACTTTGCCTAAGCTAGACAGTAGACAAATAGGCCTGTAGGATCGCGCCTCAGACGCGATCTTTCCTTGCTTCAAAAATAGGACCAACTTGTCATGTTTCCAAGATCTTGGGAAATTCTTTAGAAAGAGGCATTTGTTGAAGAGGAGTACAAACATTACGGGATTTCTCTCGAAGATAGTTTGCACCACCTCGGCCGGGATTTCGTCGGGTCTCGGTGCCTTTTTCTTTGCCATGGATTTGACTACCGACCTAATCTCCACTTTTGCAAATAGCCGATCATCGCCTCCACTGCAATAGGAGTCCGCTATACTCCTCATGCCTTTTTGCTCTTCACTCTCTTGGTTCGATTCATCCACAGGGAATAAACCAGCTACGATTGTTTTTACTGTTTCCTCCTCACTATTGCTCAGAGTCCCGTCAGGCAATTTGACACTACTCATTGGTGTGCTTCTGACAGCGTTACCAACCGCTAATTTGTATGGCAGAGACCACACATTAGATCTCATTTGCTTTTGACAGAATTTGTCCCAGTTCGACTCTTTTTTCTAGAGTATGAGTCGTTTATACTGGGCCGCAGAATCTATTGTACAGCGTTTTTCTGGTCCTGCGCTCATCGGAGTCGGAATATTTCTGAAACCACCTCCTCAACGCTTGCGTTTTACTCCGTTGCGTTGTTAGCTCGTCATCCCACCATGGAATCTGCTTTCTAGCGGTCGTGCTAGAGAGATGGCCGAAGCATTCTATCGCAGATCTCCTGCAGCACCTGGGTAATGCTTAGCACTACCTCGTCTAGGTCTTTGCCTTCTTTAGATTTAATGATCTTATCGTTGAGATCGGGTGCTTTTTTATTAAAGTCTGCACCCAATCTCTGAAGGCGATATTTCCCTAGCCTGAATTTACCAGTATTTTTGCTCTGAATGAGCTTAGGTGCTAGCCTGTAGGAGATGTAGTTGTTATCGCTTAAGCAATTCTCAACCACTTTCCACGACGAGAAGGACGACTGTAGAGCGCTCGTCGACACCGACAGGTGAATCTAGCTCCTCCCATTCACAGTTTCAAAGGTCGGCCCGGAGGTTGCATCATTTAATAAAATGAGGTCGTTTCGGATGAGAAATTCTTCAAAGGCTTCCCCTCACTTCGTCCCGACCCTAGACGGACACTCAGGATCCCACATTTGATGCCTGGTGTTAAAGTCTCCTCCTATGAGAACCCTCGTGTGGAACCGTTTGATCTTTTCGAGGGTCTCCAACCAATGTCTGTTCTTGGAGGAACATAGACTGATACCACCAGTAGCGATTGACGCAGATCTTTGATCTCTACCGCTACAATATGAGTATCCGCATGTCTGGTCCAGACGCTGAGTTTGGTATTAGTAACGACAACCGCAGCCCTTCCGTCGGCGATGTGAGCCCCCGAGCATGTCTCTGGAAAGACTGTGATCTCGCCGTCCACCAAATACGGCTCTTGCAGGAAAAGGATTTCGGACGAACCTATTTCCGACTCTTTTAATATCTCCAGAGTGGCCGCCCTCGATCTTGCGAGATTAATCTGCAAAATGCCATACCCTAAGCTGTTGGTCGTATCAACTATAGTTGGTGCGGGAACGGATTCGCTCACATTCCCTCTTATATTGCGGTCAGCGTAGATCAACCGCCTTATGACCACAACCCATTTTCAAATTAAACTGCTTGTTGGCCCTTTCGCAGTTGGCGCAACGAGTTTCTTTTTTTCTCACATTCCTTGAAGCACCCAGTGTTTGTCCGACCCCTTTCCTTTCATCTTGAAGACCACTTTTATGTGGTCTTCAGGGATCTCGTTTTGCTCTCTTAGGCCCTCAAGGACCTCTTCCTCACCGTCCGCCCCCGGTAAGTCATAAATCATTACTCTAGGGAGTCGCCGTGCCGGCCCCTTAGCTTCAACTTTTTCCTTCAGAACTTCCTTAATTTTGTCGCACATCTTTTTGCGATCCTCGACATTTTTTAGCTCAATGGCAACGCCATTGTTGTTAAGGGGTTTAAGCCCCTGAACTGCAATACCCAACTTTCTCGGGTCTATTGCCTTCTTAAGTTCATACTTAACCTCGTCCGAGGTTAACGCACATCCCGGCTTCGGGTACACTAAGAGGGCATTCGTGGGAGCCCTCTTTTTCCCCTTACTCTTGGCAGCATCCTCATAGGACCTGATCGGGCCCTTTCCGGTGCTGCCTGTCTAAGCCGGAGTTTTAGCAACAGGCATCTCCCCTGTCTTATTGTCCAAAGTCCTTCCTCTGGTGTGGCATGGATGTGGAGAGGAGGGTGCCTGCTCAAGTGTGACCTGGTCACCTGATCGTAGTTCAAAATTACGAGGCGCTTGGTGTGATGGACGAGTATTCCAAACCAGTTAAACTAAAGGTATAGTCTGAGTCTGGGGCATCTTTATGGATGTATTGCAGTACAGTCACCTATTATTGAAGTATTCCAGTAAAAAAACTAGAAAGTTTTAGGATTTTTAACTAACACTTTTAACAAAGGTGATAGATGCAGAGCTTCTACTTACTCCTTGAATATTTGTTGGAGTAGGAGGCTTTATTTTTGTCAAATAATTGTAATGACAAAAAATAATTATTTTTGTCATAAAATTTTTGACAAATCTTGTATAAACATGGAGCTTATTCAATGTTTTGCATGAGTAATTTACATGAAATCTTATCCGTTGAAATCACAGTAATATTAGGGAGTTAAAGGTACAAAATTATTTCCCTTTCAGGGAAATCTCTATAAGAATTTATTTAATATTAATTTATAATAAATTTCTAATAAATCTCTATAATATGTCTAAAAAATATAATGATTAATTTATACAAATTACCAAGGCAGTGATTTTGGCACTTGGAGAATTTGACTTGACTTCAAATGGACACGACTCCAGCAACCAAAGATACAAAATGATTAAGATCTTAATTTGCTAGATGCAGGTCTAAAACTTCCAGAATAATTAAATGTAAGTGCTATTATCTGTCTTAACAAGAGAGTTATGCATATAGTTTATAAAAGCTTAGGAGGCAGCATTTTTTTCTTGTAAGTACGCAAATAATATTTGCTTATAGTATTTAGGAATTCTTCAATGGGAACAAACAACGTATTTCACTTAAATTAAAATGAAGTTTGTTAAAAAGTTTTAAGAAAATATGAAAATGTTTCTTAATAAGTATTTAACAAACTATCTCTCAATCAATTGTTACGAATATTTATATAATTCATTGACCTTCAAGTCATGTGTAAACGATGGCAAACGTACTGAAATCTTTGATAAATTGAGTCCTAGGAAATTTATACTGTTGTGTTACATAGTCCATCAATCATTTCATTCTAATATTTTGAGAAATCTTGTTAAAGATGTTGTGAGAACAAACTTTGTGGCTTGAGATAAATTAAATATGAAAAATGATTCTAACTACGCTATACGCTCTCCTGTTTTTATTTCAAGGCATGACAGGTTTTGATCAAAATGCATATGATCATCATACTGTATTACACGAATGCGCCCATATACAGTATACCAAGCATGATTCATTGACCTTGTATAAAGATTCATTCACTCCATTCAACACTTTTATTCTTAAATATGAAATTTGAATAAGTGAGATATTTTGACATCTTAGAAAAATTTTAACAGAATCAGCTCAAACAAACTTACAAAAAATTTTGAGAAAGATGTTCCAGGAAATACGAAGCTGCTAATTTATTGCTGCATCAATAAACTTTTCATGACGATGAGAATATAATTAAACTTATAAGTTTTCACATTTACTGCACAAGGAATTGGAGAATTGTATCATAGCCTTTTGATTTTGATTATATACAGTGTACTTTAATCTCTTTTATGTTTTATTTTTTATTTCTCTCAATTAGATTCGATAATGTTACAGTCTTAATTTAATTCTTGCAAATTTATTTACACAAATACCATTTTTATAATTAAATATTTTAAATTGTTTATAGTCTCAAAGAATAAATTTTAAATTTGTAAGTTTATAAAAAATTAACAAATTGTTCAAACAGAATTATATCCTTCACTCTAATATTTAAAGTATATTTATTTATAAATTTAACACAGAACCAAATTTAGTATAAATAAGAATATTTGCATTCAAGCCTCTTTCACACTAGACGACTATATATATATATATATATATATATATATATATATATATATATATATATATATATATATATATATATATAAATAATCGTACGATAGAAAGTCGTCCGATATTTATTGTGAAATTTATCCAATATTTATAGTCTATTATCCCACAATAGACTGGTCCCCGATAAAATATAGTTTCTCAGTGAGAAAGAGAGTAGTCTATTGTGTGTTTTTTTTAAAAATAATTTCTTGTGATAAAAGATCGAACGACTTTTATAGTAGAATAGAAAGTCGTCCGATATTTATTGTGATATTTATCCAATATTTATAATCTATTATGACGCAATAGACTAGTCCTTAGTGATTAAAAGACTAGTGATTAAATCTTAATTATGATGAAAGACGAAACTGTATGTAGATTCTGTCGAAAGCTCAGGTTAACTCCGCATTCATTTTGAAAAATGACTAAAAGCAAATAATATTGCCTATAATATAATAAAATATACTCGTATTTCTTCAAAAAGAATGCTAATTGCTGATTTGTATGTAGTTGAACATTTGTTAACAATCCCACTTAAAAATTACAACAAAAGAAATAGATGTTCTAGTAGAAAATGACAATAACTTTGTTTCAATTCAGGTGGATTTTTCCTTGCAATTTTCGAAAGAATTTTATTTTGTAAATTCATTAACTGAATAGCCGAGTAAGCATTGGATTGTCACGTGACTCTCACTACTCCCAATTATCTGACCAATAAGCAATCACATGTAATTATTCTACTTGTAAACATTCTACAAACATTTTGATGTAGCTTTGAGTGTTTTGAAGTCTTACTAATATGTTTAATGATGTACTTTCAATAATGAGAGAAACAAATCCAAACGTTTAGTAACTATGAAATATTATTAATTTTTTTAGGATGGAATTTGATTCAAATAGTAAACAAGCAAATTTAAGTATTGCTTTTATATATATATATATAGATCTCAATATATGCATTATTACGAAAAAATAATTTTTTAATAATATTTTTGGATTTATTCTAAAAGCTTTGTTTCAATGGGTAATTCCCTTGAGGAAAGATATGTGTTTTTATATTTTTCTTCTTTTTAATTGGAAAATTTAATATTTTAAAATATGATTTTTTAATTTTAGTAGTGTATCTTATTTTGCTAATTAAATCTAGCAAAGATTTCCCATAAATAAAAATCTGCAATACTTTTTACATTTTTTACTTCGTTTTTTTTGCTATTCATTTTAAAGCAAATATTGCTATTGGAATGTGTGAAAACTTTACTTAATCAACAATAAACAGAAGGCAATTAATTATTTTTATATAACATATAATATTAATAAATATTTTTATAACTAATCTGAATTTTTTATTTATTTTATTTCTAATAAAATATTTATCTAGGGTAAAAAGTTTTATCCCTATTTACATAAATATATATAATAAATAATCATCATTTTATGTATTTTTTAAAAATCCTTTTATGTACTGTTATAAAAGAAATTTAGGATATTTCATCTGGAATTTCTAATAGTAACATGATATGAATAATTTTTTGAAATATTAATTATATACAATTTTATTGCTGAAATAACTAGAATATCTAATTTTTTTTAAAAAAAATTATAGTTAAAATGGAGCTGTAATTTCGTTTATCTGCGTCCCTTTTGGATTAGTTCAGAAGTAAATCAATTAATTAGTTCAATCAATTAGAATTATTCTTGGTGGTATTTATCTGTTAATCGGATTACATCACTTGTCTGTGCAAATTATTTAGTCCGAATAAAAGATAAATAGAAACAAATAGAATAATGGATAATGAATAGAATCATATATACTTGCCTATACGTTTCTTTAAGAGAGTTTTAAGTATGTGCATCACAGGTGGCAGACTTTTCTGGACAACGAATCACCTTTATCTCATGATCTCCTAAGTATATTTTTAGATAGGCTGATAAAAAAATGATTTCCACAAAATGTCTCTGATAGAAACCTGTTGATTCTGAACCTCTTTATATCCATCCCTAACGTATATTAATGCAGGAAATATAATGATGAATATAAATTTTTAAAAACTAACTGAGCTGCACTATTCTTTTCATGATTAAGATGCGTAGTCACAGAATATGTGGGACTGTCTTAAATGAGATGAATTGTTTTCATTGTTGAAAAAGCATTTTCATGAACATTGTCTACATTACTTTCCCTTTCATTTTGTAAAATTTCCAAAATATTTTATTGTTTCAATGTATTTGAAAGTAATCTAGGGAGAATGAATGTTTTTGTATAATTCATTCTCATAATACTACTTTTGCCACAAAAGACGTTGCATAATACAAACATGTATATAAGCATTTTATAAGTTATCATGTATTGTTTTTGCACTTCCATTGTAATTTCCAATTTTATTTTAATTTCTTGTTTCTTTATAATTTTGTAACTTTGCAATTTTATTTTTTGGTGTCATTTAATTATATTTTTGTACTTTTTTAAGAACATATACCAATTACAAGTTAAATAATGGACATTTTCTCTATTTAACCTTACCAATGAATAAGGCAGAGAGATACCATTAAACATTGTTAATCTTTTTGTTTACGAAGAAATTTAAATGTTGGAATTTAACTAAACTGAATGCAAATTAATTTTTAAAAAAAGTTCTTTTACTCTATAAATAAAGCAGTACAAACTTAATAAATGTAAATTTTATGAAAATTTCATGTATAAAATTGCAGAAAAAATATGTTGCTATTGATGATAATATAATGATGATTTGAAAGACGTTATCAGAGTTTGAAATCAAAAAATAAAATCACAGATGATCCTCTGACGCAAAATATCATTACAAAATATTATTCTTAGTATTTACCTTCATAACTGGAATGTGGCAAATTCAATCCTGTCCCAGATAAGTGCATCACTAGGACGTGTTCAAAGAAGATTTATATCGCCTAATATCTCTTCCTTGTTTTAATATTAAAGACATCGGGATGGAGGTTCCATTAGATGCTGATTTTGCTACTTGATTGTGTTAAAAGATTTGAGGAGAATGCCTGCGTTTTCTTAAATAGTTATTTCATAAAAGATTATTTCATGAAGATAAAGAAATTCAAGAGCCTTTCGAAATCTGCTTTAAAGGTTGAGAAAAGAAAAATGTTTTTTTTATCGTAAGAACAAGAAAATCTCAATTCAATGGCACATAAAACTTATTTGGGTTTTATATGTTATTGGTTAGAGAGATGGAACACAAAATTTCATCGAATTTGAAATAAAATTATAGATTTATATAAAATATACTGAATTTTTTTATATAAAGATATTTATAATTTACCACTATTTAAAGTTACAACAAAAACTTTAAAACGTGTTAATTAAGTGATAAAAAATTCATTGTGTATAATTAAATTTATTTTAGGGAAATATAACTTGTAAGTCGTTGATTTCAAGCTATAAGTGATAGATACAAAAAATATGTTAAATAAAAGTGTCAATAATTAACAAATAATTGAGGTTTCATTTTATAGATAGCTTCTTTCTATTTACATAAATAATTAAGTTAAGTAACAAGTTATAGATATGTATGTGTGTATATATCTATATAAGTAAATATTGATGAATTATTATATTTTACCTTTCAGGATTCAAAAGAAATATTCAGTGATGAATCAATGAATAGTTTTAGAGAAGAACCAAAACAATTAGCTTCACAGCAAAAAAAATATTTTGATGAAGGTAATACATTATTACATATGTTAAGCAAGTATGTTAACGATCATTACAGACATTATGAGGAAATTAATGGAAAAAACCTATCTGATGTGTCAAATTTTCAAAAACTGGATAATATATCAAAAACTTCTTTTGGAAAGCTTCCATTTAAGGAAACATTAAACAATGGAAAAAATCTTAATGACCTCAGTTACAATCCTTACAGATTTAAAGTATTTGAAACGCCTGAAGCTAAATCCTTCAGTGCTTCTTTTCAAATCTACCCAGAAAAAGAAAAGGAATCCTCCAATTCATCAATAATAGACGATGAAAAAATCACAGTTCGAAATTTCAGCTCTTTTCTGTCGGATGACAGTGATCCTCGAAGCAGAATTGAAAATGTTGCCAGTGAAGTTTCTTATAGCTCAGAAGATGAAACATTTGCGAATGACCAGCAAATTCAACAACCTGGGACAGAAAAAGATCTTCCACTGTCAGAATTGTCTAGTGCAGATGTGGATGGCATTCAATTTATTACAATCAATCATACCAACAAATCAATTGAGGAAATAAATACTATTACAAAGAGGCGTAATGATAGTAAAGCCTTAAATACTGTCACTGAATCTGATACCTTGAATGGGGCAGAAGGGAAGCAAAAAGTTACAATCCTCAAGCAATTAACTGTACGTGAGACGTCAACTAAAGAAGAAAATAACCAAGTTATCGAAAAAAGTGAGCCACTGAAAGCTATCGAAAATGAGTCACCCCAAATAGGTCCTTCAGTTCAACCTCGAACCGAGATTGAAGGAGAAACAATTTTGTTGATCGAAGGGACTCATATTCCTGGTAAGAATTACGGTCCGGAACATGATTTATTTGGTTACCATGCTTCTTCATATCCCGATGATAGTTCCTCACAACATCAAGTTAAAACTTCTAATGTTCAGAATGTTTTACCTTTAAAATTACCTCCATATAACAACCATGGTAATGGAATTTCAAGGCAATATTTCTTCAGTAAACCGAATATGGCATTAAAGAATCCAAAGGTACAACATTACAATCGTAAAGATTATTCTCGCTTACATGGGGCAAGGAACTCCATTTCTCATCTTAATTCTGGCACTTCTGTTAATGGACATGAGCCCACTGCAACAACATTACGACCCATGGAATTAGAAAGTTATGCCACTAATAATGATTTCAAAGGCGCACAGCATTCTGATGGGAATGAGAACAATGTACAAAATGAAAAATATTTAATACCAGTCACTGAAGCAGATCCCAATCAACTATATATTGATTCCAAAAACGGTCAATTAATTAAAATAGTATATGAAAACGATGATGATAGAGCAAAAGATCATTCTTTAAATGTTAATAGTGATCAATACAACAACTTTAATTTAAATCATAATCAAGAAAATCAAAATTCAGCACATGATAGTTCAAATCCTCAAGTTAAACTCTTAGTGTCCATCAATACTGATCAGTTGAATAATATTTATAATGATAAACGAAAACCAGATAACAATGGGGTTGATTTCAGCAGTTTAAATAGTGAAGATAATTTTGGAAATCACAATGTAAAGGATATTGCTCCTGATGACAATTCGGGTATCTATTCTGATCAAAATAGTGAAAAGCAAATAAATATAATACATCCTTTTCCTATAAATAACGATCATCAAACTGGCATAAACGAGCAGTCACAAATTTTAAGGAATAATGGAAAAGAATACATCATCCTTTGTGATAAGCTTCAAGGCCAAATCAACAACCAACAGTCCAGCCAGAAAGATTACCAGAGGGATTATTCAGTCCCACAAGAAGAAAATGTACGTGAATTGAATGGGCAGTCTCATCAGAAATTTAAAGGATTGAATTTTGATTCTTTACGAACAAATGATGATAACAAAGGAATCAATTTTCAATACCAAAATATAAATAATGGGGCAAATTTATCTGGTAAAAAGTTTCCCCAATTTAATAACAATTTTAAAAATGAGAACGGTGAGGATCAGTTTATCCAGAAAAATTTTAAAAACATACATAATAATATTGGATCAAAACATTCAGTCCCAACAAATGGTTATGAAAGCAATTTACCGGAAAATCATGGGAATGCCGGTACTTATAATTTAAAACCACCGCAACCGTCTCAAAATGGAGGTAATGCAATTAATGCTCCTAAAAATAAACAAAATTTCCAATACATTATGTTTAATAAACCACCTCAAAACAATTTTAAGGGATCTCAACAACAGTTTCCAGCAACACAATTTCAAAACAAGGATTCAGGTAATAATGGCATTCGAAGCAATGAAAACTACAAAACTTCACTTCAAAATATGTTTGGTTTCAACAGCGGTAATCATTTCCCAGTAAAAATACTGAATCCAAATAATCAGTACAACATACAACTGCATTCAAATGGAAACGATATTCGAAACAATTTTCCTGCACAACAGTTCAATGGGAATCAGTTTAATAAACAAAATGGCTACCAGTCAATGGGGCATAATGGTGAACAAGGTCTAGGGAATAATGGATACAATCAGCAACAATTACAAGTCCATTTCCTACAAAATAGTAATGTAGGTGATCACAATGGAGGAGAATTTAATCAACATGTTACACCACAGACAATAAATACTTATAGAAATGCTCCTACGAAAAATTCTCCTTTCGACAATCCTGAGGGAAATTCTAAAAATGCTAGATATAATTTTCCTAAGTCAGATGGCCCTCCAAATAGACCATCTAGAGAATATAATGGTGGTGGTAATCAATATAGAAACAATTATCTAATTAATAATAATATGCATAACATTCAACAAGGGATAATGAATCAGCATAGCATTTCGGAACCAGAAGAATACATTCTTGTTGAAGTAGATGCTAAAGATCTCAATTCTAATGCCCAGTTCTACCCCATTCCTCTTGGAAACAACCAAAACGACCAGAATATTCATGAACAGAGACATAGTCCATATGATAGTGTCAATGGTGTATCACCTTACGTATCAAAGCAATCAAATGTGAGGGTTGTAGTCGACGGTGGTAGAGATAGAACATATCCCATCAGAAATTTGGCAAATACAGGCTTTCACATGGCTAGAGCTGTGCTTCCCTACCTTCATACACCAAGAGAAAAGTCTATAAAAGGCAATCTAAACTTTGGGGTGCAGATTACCAGAGGTGTTCCTCATCAACAATTTGAGTCCCGTAGGGATATCGCCAGCAATCCTATAAATCATAAGTAACTATAGAATGTTGAACTCTTAACATTAAATTACTAATTATTATAAGAAGGGCACGATATACTGAAAATTGTCTTAAGGGTTTGATAAAAAATGCACTTAATATTCTGAATTTAAAAGCTTTAAACATTAAGTTAAGAGATGATTAATGCTTGATCCATTCACGGAGTTTGGTTCCATAAATCAATGGAAGAAATGGATTTATAAAATGCAACTGGAGAACTGAACAGTAAAACATATTTTTTCAGTTATATAAATTTGTGCTGTTTTTTGAAAACAGTCATTACTTATTTATTTATTTTCCTTTAATAATTGAAAATAAGTTGTTGGTTTCAGCTGAATGAAATCATTTGGGGGTCTACAAATTTTTCATTGCTTGAATTATAAACTTCTCGGAAGTGTGTGTGAATGTGACTTTAAAAGGATAAACAATTCCACATGAAATTTCTTCATTATGTTAAATAATATTAAATGTGTAATATATATATGTGTAATGTGTAGATATTGTAGTATTTCTTATATATATATATATAGTTGCATTGTAAGTGACACATGCATGAGTGAATAAAATATCTATAAAAGTTGTGTTTGGTTTCTCATATAATCATTTGGAAAATCAAATGTAATCCATTATTGATACAAATAAATTAATTTAAGAAGTTTATTTAGAGATCCCATTAGCTTTATAGCATTATAGGCAATTTTACATTTATAAAAATTAAAGTTTAATATTCTTATGCAATCGCCTGATGTTTCTCAACTCGTGACATATCAAAGTATCGTGGAGACCATTAATATATTTCCCGTTATATTAATATATTAAATTACTTTTTATGATATTGGTGCATTAAGTAAAAATATCACATATGATTTTTATTTTTCATGTGAAAATCAAACAATCTGTATGTAATAAATATTTAAAAATGTTTTCAAAGCAAAATATCCAAACATTTTATTTCTTAACAATCTAAAGGATTTTTTTGCCGAAAGTTACATGAGAAATCCCTAACTAAAAAATTTTAGCATTTTAACACTATTAAAAATATTCCAACATTTCAGCTCTAATTCAAATCTAAGCAAAGTGAATCCAAATGATACCGAATCTAAATATTGAATAAAGCAACTCATGTCTTAAAAGTCTTCGAATTAACCAACAAACAAACCCAAAATTTTATAAAGATGATTAAAATCAAGTGGGTCACATCTTTTGTGCTAATTGCAAAAACGAAACAAAAGAAAACATTCTTAACTTTATAGTAAAATATTGTTTAGCATCTTATCTTTTTTAACTTTATATTTATATTAAAAATGATACCAATAACAAAATTCGTAAATGTATTTTTTTTTTAAAAATCACTATTAACAATAAGATTTAAGCTTTAAAACATACAGAGGGTATTAACACATTTTTAAAATGATTTCGATAAAGAATTAAGTAAATGTTTTAAAATAAAAATTTTTGTCAACAGCTTATTATTTGAAATGAGAACTATCGTCTACTTTTAAATTTATTCTTCTTTCAAAATGTCACATTTTAACAAGCTGTGAATGGAAAGATATGTTTTTCGCTTCAGAAAAGAAATATTCTTATTCTAAAATTCAAAAACTTTGTGAAATTCATGATATTAAAATTTCTAAGTGCAAAATAAGCAACGTTGTTAATCGGAGAGGTAAAAACCGTCATTCATTATTTCTACATGGAAAGAAGACTCCAAATGAATATCCGAAAAAGGTACGTACTGCTTCAAATATTTCTAAAGTGAAATCGTTGGTAACAAGAGAAAATCCGCCAACACAGAAATAAATTGCAAAGTCTTTAGATACATCTGCAGCAACAATAAATAAAATAATAAACCAAGATTTACAACTTAAAAATGCTAAAAAAAAATAAATGTACACCAGCTTTTGCCGAGACGTGTGGCTTAACGCAAAACATTTCCTAGTATCCTGTATAAAAACCATTTAGCAGGAGGTAAATGCAAATACACTGTGACCCTTGATGAAGCATGGGTTTACCTAAATGACTGCAACAAAAAAAAAAAAAAAGGTCTACTTACTTTAAAAAATGAGAAAAAATGTACAAACCTGGTTCCGTCAACGTAAAGAAAATTTAAGTAAGGGGTTTATGATTGTAGCAGGTTTTTCCTACAATGGGAAATTAAAAATAGGAAGAGTGGAAAAAAATGTTAAAATCAACTCATCAGACTATCAGGAGAAGGTTTTACGTCCAATATTTACAAAAGAAAATCCACTTCTTTTTCCAAATGACTTTCAAAGAGTGAAATATCATCAAGACAAAACTATAAGTCATACTTCAAAAACTACCACTGCATTCCTTGAAAAAATGAAGATTATTACAGGTATTACTTTTCAACATTTTTCTTCGAAATTCCCTGACGTTTCACCTATGGACTATTATGATTTTGGTCTGTTAAAAAGAGCTCTTTCTTAATGCAAGCCCACCGCGATAGATGGACTCTGGAAAGTAGTGGAAGAAGAATGTTAAGCAATGCCCATGAAAATTTTACGAAAAGCACTTCTATCATAGAAATCACGATGTACACTTATAGTCCAGGAAAAGGTTATCAGATCGAACATTTAAAAAAATAGTCATTGCATTTTAATTATTAATTAAACACCCCGAAACCGTTCCAAAAATGTGTTAATACCCTCTGTAATTATTGAAATGAATATGTAATAAAGTGTAAGATATCATTAGAGTACATTATTTTTAATGTTAAATTCTAAATATTTGTTAAACTACCTGATTTTCACTGACAAATTTAGTAAGAAAATATTTTATTTTAAATATTTAATATCTACATGAAATTAAGAACATGAAAGAATATTTTTATCGTGTTTTTCGAAACATTAATATGATGATAAAATATGTTAATTACGTTTTAGTAAAATTCCAGTAACATTGATAATATTCTGTGAAAAATATAATTATTTGTTTTTATTTGACGGATGAGTAAAAATAGTTCAGCTAAAAATATTATTTCAGAACTGATGTAGAAAACTAGACAAATGTTAAAAATATTAAAAAAAAGAAATTCTGAAAATAAGAAAATGAAATAAACTAAAATTGAAATTTAAAATTAACTTTCGTTTAAAGTAACTTAAGCACATTTATAGTAAAAACTATATTTAATTTAAGATAAAAAATTTAAAGACATAAAAACAATAATCATTTTCATCTTTTCCCTAATATTTTCCTCACTAAAATAGAATATCCTATTTTAGTGAGGATAAACGGAACTAAAAATGTGAATAACTGACAACAAATATTTCACTTACGAACTAACAAATATTTCACTCCTTAAGAACCAAGAAAATACTTTCATTTTCATACATTTGTTTTAAATATCAAAAATACAAAAGTCATATTATTAGGTATTAAATTATTTGTAATTAAATTCATAATGCTAGGCTCAAAATTGATATTTTAACATTTTCCTATTAATAGATAAACATAATTTTGATTTTATTTTAAGTATTTCATATCTTGTTATGTAGTCGTAAAATTATTGAAATAATATTTTAAAAAGATAATCTTACTAGTCATTTAATGTATGCAGTTATTATACATTCTATACTTGTAAAAGCAATAATTTCGCAATTAAGATTTATAAAATAAGTCATGATTTGTAAATCGTAAAATTTTCAAGGTGTTTCTCAAGCCCGGAAATGTGTTAGGAATTTTCCAATAAAATATATTCGTCATAATTTACAATTTTATTATCTGTTTAGTCTTGTTGCTTGCTTTAATTTACATATTTGTAAATTTTTGAACGTCAAAGAACAATGAAAAGAAGTAGATAATAGTATCTAGAAATCTAGTAGTACTAATCTAGAAAAATACGATGATGAATGGTTGCTACTCTACAAACAAATAACAATAAGATTTTCTTAACATGTGAATAATTTCTTTTCATGCGAAGTTACTTAGAATTGTTCTCTGACTTAATTTGAATTACACACCAAATTACAAAATAACTGCATTGAATTTTAAAATTTTTTAAAGGTGAATAAATATATTGTAAATCTATAGTCATTTAAAATATAAAAGAAACTTGATTTATGTACCAAAAACTGAATTTAGAAATACAAATTAAGGTAAAAATAAAAAACTCGTTTATAACTGTAAAAAAAATTATTGTAATACATCGTGTTGGCTATTTTAATTTACGAGAAATATTTTATTATTAAAAGTCATTTTAGTCACATAAAATATTTCTACTTAAGAGTTTTTATTATTAAAGTAATGCGAATTGAAATTTAGGTACGTTTATTGTATATAATTCCCTAAGAAAACACTTTTATTTATGACTTCACTTAATTAACAATTACAATTAAAGTTAATTAACTGAGTTAGTTTAAATACTACAGGAAAAAGAACAAAATTTCAATAAAATTATTAAAAAGGAATAACATTTCAATAAAATTATTTCTAAATTGTATTCTAAAATTTCTTTTGTATTTAAGAAATGCTCAACATGAGCTTTTATCGCTACTCGTAAGTGCGAAAATTGCCGCTGATGCAAGATTTTATACGCAAATTTAAGTTGTCAACAAGCCACCGTACAAGCTTTAGTCAAAATTGTCTAATTTATGCTTTCTGATACAATTAAATCAATTATTGTTTGTAACTGCGGTTGTGTGCAAACTATTGAATACAACCGCAGTTACAAACAATAATTGATTTAGTTGTATCAGAAAGCATAAATTAGACAATTTTGACTGAAGCTTGTACTGTGATTTGTTGACAACTTGAATTATGATACACATAGTCTTACTCCTTTCATTTGTGGCATATGGGGTCTTTTTTAATTTGAAAGTAGTTCACAAATTCCTATGAATTCAATTTTTAATTATTTGACTATGCATTAGTGTTTCAATCATTTAAAATTGAGCAATATGTTCAAGAATTCAACAGATTTTGTTATTAAAAGCATACAATCTATTATTGCCATATTTCATCTACTTCGGATTTCACTGGAGTTTATTTCATGGACATCACGTTAATGTTATATATTTTATAACTATAAAACACTGATTGATTTTGAATTGAATCAAAGCTATTGATACGAATTGCTCAAAGCAGATTTATTTGATTTTGGTAATTTAGTAGATCCGATCAGTCAATCAATTATCCGATAAAAACGATGCTTTAAACAACATATTATTGGCAAGTATTTTAAATTGTTGGTTAAATTATCAGTAATAGATATTGAGTTGATCATTTGTTACAATATTTCACTAATTCTGGATTTCACTACAACTTTTTCACGAACATTACATCCTATAGTATCTGCTTTATATGCCTAATATTGATTTCTGCTTGACTTGAATCAGTGCTTTTGGTATAGATTACTCACAAAACAGATATAGCTGATTCTTTTAATGTAGTAGGTGCGATCGGTCACTGAACTATCCAAGATAAATAAAAATAAAATTAGTTATTATTGGTTAATTTTTATTAAGTTAGTTACAAAATTAAATATATATATATATGTCTACGATTTTCGAAAGTTAATGCTTCTAAACACTTAGCATTAATCAGCGTTTTATATGTAATGTATTGTAATTGTTGCGATGTAGCTATAAGCACCTTAGAAAATATTTTACACAAATTTCTTAAATAACAAGATTACATGGTTTTAACATTATAAATATGGTAAAAAGCAGCTAGGAGACAAAAAAAAACTGATTTTAACATATAGAAATCATTTTCCATGATTTCAAGTTATAAAACAATCGACTTGTAATTAAAAAAATGGACAATAGTAAAACTTATTTACATTGTACCTTACAAAAATTATGTTACACCAGAAATCTTTTGATTAATATGGATGTAGTCTTAACAAGATTTAACATTTTCAGGATATGAAAATAAAAGGTATATCAATATTTACTTTTTAAAAAGTTTGGGAACATGAAAATATACCATTAGGAAATTTACAGAAACTCATAGGAGACTTAAGAAGGAAATCCTAAATTAGAAAATATCATAATATATCTGTAATTTATAGTGATTAGCTGGGAAGATTTTAATATTTATCTACCTGATAAAGTAATTTCTTCTTTTTAAATTTTTTTTTTATTTTTACATCGATTTATCTTTATTCTTTAATTATTCTTATTTAATTCGCTTCCCATTTAAGCATTTTGTTGGAGGTAAAACCATCATTAATGACATTAAATTTGGATGATTTGGTAGAATTCCAAAAACACTATTCCTGAATAATTGATACTTATTTCTTCAAATACTTTTACACGAGTCTTGTAATCATGGAATTGATAATTTTAAGTTATTTTTAAAAATATTAGAATAAATACTGGAATTCGTAATTGTGACATTGTTATACATTATCCCATACTGACTACATATTTCATTGTTATTCGAATAAATAATTATATAATACGTATAACCGGCATTGTAGTGATACTTAATAACTTGTAAATAAACTGATGAAATCGAAATAATTCGAAAATTAAAGGTAGCGGGCAAGAAAAATAACTGAGAATATAAACTGTCAGGTGACTGGCTGAGATGATCTAATTTTACTTGAGTGTATGAGCGTGAAGTTAACGATTATAAAATCACGGAAAAAAGAATTTAGAATTATCTTCATGGCTGAAAAAACGATTAGACTTATGTGGGAAAAAATACGAGATTAGTGAGATTTTGTAAACATCCGTTTTCACACGCACTCACTAATGATGTTCCAATATATATAAAATTAGTAAAACATGTGAAAAATGTAACTATAAAAATACATTTGGTACTTACATATTTTATACATTTGTAATATAATCAAACATTCCAGCATATTTTTCCAACAAAATTTTATGTTATTTTTGAAAGCTTTATATATTCTCAATCGTGCTTCTCACTTAGATTTGATTTTTGAGTTTTTTAAAATTTAGTGAATGGATTTCTTTATTTGTTTAGTTTCTGATATCGTTTGTCTGAGTTTGTAATGTTGTCAATTTTAAAATAAGGAATATAGGATTCATTAAATTCTTCAGCGTTTTCAGGATTTTTTTATTTTTCAAGACGAAAAAAAATTTAGGATATATCATTTTTTTAAGAAAAGATATGACGAGAGTTAACTTCAAAAAAGTGTATTCAAGATTCAATAAAGGTAAAAATCTTCTTTCTCTCTCGATGAAAATAATAAAATATCGTTTTCACGATTTATATTTGCATAATGATTATTTATTATCTCAGAGTGGCATCAGCTCAGAATTAACATCACATACATTTACAAAGCTTTATTTCCTCAAACTCTTTTCCTTAGTTTAGTTTTCCGGAAAAGAAATTTTGCGTGCCTTAAAAGGGTGTTTGTTGCTTTTTGTTGTATTGGATTTTCAATAAATAGTTCCAGTTAACAGCAGGAAATAATATATTTCTATAGTTTAAAAGAGATATGAACCAAGAAAAAATAATTTTCTAATAAATAATGAACATTGATAAATAAATGAACGAAAGCTATTGTAAACTTAAGAGGAATTTTCGCGTAATTTTTTACTTCCGTAATCTAGAATTACTTGCAGCGCAATTAATCATAATTTCGTTTTATTACAGAAAACAATTTTTTATATAATAATAATGACTCCTTTTTTTATATAATGAATGTAAGAATTCTTATTTTGAAGTAAACTTAAATAGCATTTTTTTCTTTTGTAAACTTAATTTGAGAATCAAGATTTCATTTTTGTATTTTTAATGTAATTATAAATGAAATATTTTTTACTATCTATCGTATTTTTAAAATTCAGCTACAACATAAGGAAATGTGTGGCTTATGATTTGTTTCGCATAGTATTTATGTCATTGAAATATTGAATAATAAATATCATGCTGAATTGCTACTTAAGTTTTAATGACATTGCTTAAGTTCGCAAGAATGATTTTATAAGACAAATTGTTGATTTAAATTGAGGTTTCTATATTAAAAATTTCTTTGAGTCTTAAATATATATATATTTCCCTAAATAAAGATGCTTTATTTTATATAAATTTAAAAATGAAAGTATTTGGGAACGAAAGTCAATTAAATAATGTTAAAATGCTACATTTTACAAAAAAGCTAAAAAATTCATTCCGGTTTGTTTGCCTCTCAACGGTCATTTTTTGCACACGAGGACTAGCTAGACCGGGACCTACGATTTAAAGGGGATTCCGAACCATTACAAACATCCATGCCCAAGGTGCGATTCGAACCCACGAACTGTTGACCCAAAGGCAAGAGCGCTAACCATTCCACTGACAGCTCGCCAAGTTGATTCTGATGTTGGTTTCAAAATGAACTACTGTTGTTGTTGACTACTACCGTTATAATATTACAGAATGAAATATTGAGGAAAGTTTACTAGTGGTGATCAGATTGTGTTCAACGCATTATGTATCATCCTCCTAAAATCAAACCATGTATCTGTGATTACAGTATTTGCAATTATTTATTCTCATAAAAAAACACATAAGTGGAAAATTATTACACTTGAAACATTATAAATCCATGATGTAGCAAAATATATATTTATATAAAATGAAATAAGACAGATCTCTCCTTAGACAAACTCATTGTAGATCAAAAATTTTAGCTTTAACTTAATATCGCAATAAAAAATTAAATTTGATTGTGAGATATTGGGAAAAGAGAGTTAGTAACAAAAGGAATTACTCACAATTTTACATAAACTTTTAATACTTTATGAGTTATTTACTTTTTTATTTGAATTAGTAATTAAATAAGAGTTATAGGGCAAAATGATGAGACAACGTTTTGGAATTTCTGGAACTTGGAATTTTTGGAATTACTGAGAAATTAATGCTTTATTTTAACAGGACGCATGGGGCTTCTAGAATGAAAATTATTCTTAATAAGGATGAACAGAAAGTGAAAGAATTTTTTCTGCTCCTCCCTATCAAGCAGAAAAAGCAAATATTATTTATGATGCACTGATGTTTATAAATTGACAGCTTAGACGAATCAAAACAGCACAATACTATGGCAGTTTTAACACTGTGTATTTACTACTTAATACTTTATATCCGTCACTATAATTAATCACAATTTGTTGAAATTAATTAGAAATTACAAATAGTATGGATTTCAAAACTATGAACCTACACTTTAAAAAGAAATAATTATTTTATTCTCTTAAAAACTAAAATAGGGGAGAAATGATTTTTAATACTATTTTGAAAAAGTGTACAACCCACGTTTCTATTCTTCATAGATGTTTTATTTTTACTGTATCACGAACAACAAAAGCGTGAACAACAGTGATCAAAGAATATGTAATTCATAATTACATTTTTGTGAGGTCAAACCTTGTATTTAGAATTAATTCCAAATAACAAACAAAAATATATTTTAATAAATACTTTCAAGAATAATTACATCAATATCTTTTATGAAATAATATCCGAAATTATTATGGTTTGAATGAATAATTAGACATCAAAATTGTTGGCAAAATCAATTTAAGATCAGCTAACAGACATTAACTTCCTTTTCTTAACAAATTGATTACAAATACTCATTAAATTGTGAAAAATGTATCAATCATCAAATAATTTTGACTTAAATCAAAGTAATAACTTAAAATTTTGGTATAATTCCTATAAAATGCATAAGAAAGAAATTATAAAATTTACATAATTTATTTACTAAGTACAGATAGTTATTTCTTAACAAGTCTTCGAACATTGGTTTTTAATTTGCCTCTTTCTATATAGAGTAAACTTTATGAGTTTCTTTTTGTATTAAAAATATCCTGTCATCTTTCTCATAGTACAAATTTAATTTAGCTGCATCGAAACTAAAATATTCAGGTAACTATACCAATTTAATTAAATTACTATATTTTTTGAAATACAATTGGAAATAAAGACGAATATATTAGTTTGTATGAGATATTTTCTTCATTTATTTGAGTTATTTTCTTAATTCTAGAAAGTGCAAATTCAAATGTTCTAAAAAGCCAGGAATTATAGATTCATTGTCAAAATCTTATTTGCAAATTGAAGAATTGTTCTGAATTTTTTTACAATATTCGAAATTACATTGCATCACAAAACTTTTTGGCCGATATCCTAGTAAACTATAAAGGGCACTTTCCCATTCATATCAGAATTTTATCGCAAATATTGAGAACAAAAAAATTAAAATGAATTGAGGAGAAAAAAATCTTTTATTTGCCTTCTTACTGAATGCGTATGTAACAATGACAAGCGAAGCTTGCGATTCGGTGACATGTGTAATGACAAATGAGGAGATAAGGAATGGTGATATACCATAAAAACAAAGCTCGTTACTTTCTTTTGTCTTGCATCATTTTTAATCATTTTCTCTAAAACTCACTCTGTTCACCGAAACCGGAAGTAAAAACTATAGTATTCCAAAAACACCCGGAATATATATAAAAAAAATCTTTTTTACTGCCGTATCAATTACCAGGAGAGGAAAAGAGTCCTCATCAGTAGTCCGACAGGGTATTCAGTGTCTAGTGTTATGAGACGCTAAATTGGCCAAAAAATGAAGTTTATCCAATTACGAATTAACTCACTTCCTCAGCTTCTAAGAAGAGTTATTTTAGAACGTTTCTGAGTTTAAATGAGATTTGTAAAATGGAACAAGATGATTGTTGGTGTGTTATCCTAAGATTATAGCAGTCATGATACATAAATTATAAATGTCTTCCATGGATTGCTATGGCCTTGCTATAATGATTTGGTTGGAGATTCTTACAGTACCTCAGCAAAAAAAATAATGAAAAAAGCATTTGTTATGTTCTTCTGATTAGCTGGAATAGAGAATCACTTTAAACGATTTTCATAAAAATATAAGAAAATTTATCAATAAAAAATTCTCTTTATATTATTTAATATATTATCTTATAGGGAACAGTATAAATATGAGTGATGAAAAAGTATGTATAGTTAAAATTTGGCAGTTGATTTAAGCAAAAAAAGCTCTTACCATCCTATAAGAGGTTTATTTTTAAGCATTAAATTTGAAAAGATTTATGTTAATTAGACATCATGAAAATAAAATGCTCATATGCCATAAAATAATTGTAGAAATCTACAGCTGGCTTAAATATATCATCTAGGACAATCTGTCAAACAACTCTTCATTTCAAGTTATTATGAAACCTAAGCCCATTGATCAAGGTCTATGGTGTCCATACCAGTTTTCCATACCAAGAGACCTGGAGTGCGAAATATATGTCCCAGTTGGGTGGCCATCCTAACGCGAAACCCCTATAACTCCCGAGCATCTTGGTAATTTATCGATCCATTGAATTGTTGAAAGACTGAATCAACCATACCTAGCGTGAGGATCGAACCTCGGATTACTGTCTGGGTGAACAACGCTCTACTACAGTCACCAGGTTTCAAAATTTATCATTAATTTATAAAAACTATCTTATTTATTTTTATAAAATTGGCCCAATTTCTTAAAATTGATTAGTTTTTATCGCTTAGGATAAATAACTTTCCATTGTTGATTGAAAATTTTTATTTACAAAATAGAATCACCCTTTTTTAGGAGAATTATAACAAATCTTGTTTATTTTCGTAACGAAGATAATTTATGAAATAAAGAAAATAGTTTTGTAAATTTATTATCGTTACTATTTTTATTTGAATTTTTCAGACAAATTTCTTCCACTGAATACACTGAGTACTTCCACTGAGTAGAAGGGAAACTAATAGAGGTTCTTGTAATATTAAGTGCTTCAGGGACTAAAACTTTCAAATTTCAATGACTGTTAAGTATCAAAAGCACACTTATCTTTATTTACATTAAATTTACATTATTGACATAAATTGATATGCTAGAAAGAAATGTAAAAAAATATATATATATTTACTGTGCAAATGCATTACAATGGAAAATAGTGATTAAAACGTAAATAACAAAATGATATTTATTGGGCAATCATTGAGAAATGTAGATACATATCCGGAGAAATTAGTACTCAGCATAACCACCTCAAGCAGTAATAGCAACAGTTAAAAGCGTGGATATTGAGGTAAATTGATATTATATGACATATGCAGGTAATGATTTTCTTGAATCTTCTTGTGATGCCATCAGTTGATATGATTAGCATAAGAGGATGAACTAGTCATTTGTCGACTACTGACCACACGTTTTTTTTTTTTTTTTTGTAATTTAAAGATGTAAGATTGTTACTGGCAGTAGAAATGATTGAAAATATTTTAGTGTGGCGCTTAATATCATGATGAAACTTTATGATTTTCATGGCATAACTTTAGAGTAAAGTTATGGGTTTTAATATAATATAAATATTACGGCCACTGTTCAAAGTACAGAAGGGGATCGAGTTGTCTAGGTTTAGTGCTAGAAGCCGAGGCAAGCTTATTAAGCTAATTAACGCCTAGATGAATACCACTGATCCACTATCCAGCAGCCACCACTTGCTTTGGTAAAAGAGCGACAGAACCATACCTTGATGAGGCGAGAATTGTCACCGGCACCCACTACTTTTCATGGCTGTACAGTACCCCTCGTAGAATATTTGTTATAGGTAGCTTACCGTTAAATCCTATACTTCACTTTTCCTTCAATTTATATTCTATTCCCCAATGTCCTAGTCCTCGACCAGATCATCTTCGAAAGCACGCTGATATTCCATCATTGGAATGTCGTCGGACACAATGGACATGATCCTCTTCAGGATCGACCAATTGCGCTGGTCCAAGATGGTACTCAAGTTTTCATTATCGTACACCCCTTTATTTCTTTTCCTCGGCAGTCCTGGTACAAGACAGCACGAAGTGAAGGCAATCCCCCACCACATTGCACGAGCGACATAGCTGACTAATCGGATACCTTCGATAGCACGAACAAGAAATAGCCAAGATCTGCATTCAGTTATCAGTCTGTATTTGGTGACCTAGAATGACGTTAATAAATTCTCGCTGATAAAGTGCGAGTATTCCTCGATATCTCCAAACACGGATACGATAATCATGATTTAGAGCAAAAATCCAAGAAGAGCAAGAGTTGATCAGAAAGTAATTCATCATTCAATGACTACATCAGTGAAGGCTCTTCTGCCTATATTATATTGTCATAGATAGCGGAAACCATGGATTTCGAGTTGTCATACTATATTACTACAATGCTGTGAAACTGTTCATACAGGCAATTTTTCTCTTGCAAGCAGCCTCATTTCTTGAATAAGGCTGGCGAAATGACTGCATGGTCCTTTTAGGCTATACTAGCAACATGCCTGTTTTCTAAATTGCTAATTATGCTGGTCAAATGAGATCCAACAGTAAACGCCCTAGATCATTTAGACACATTAACTTCGTATCTAGCCGAAAATCATGGGATTCCTTCTGACTATACAGTAATACGATAAAACACAAGCCTGGAAATCAATGATTCGACATTTATCAAAGCCAAAAACATTGTCGGCAGATATTTCTTCTTTTTAACCGCGATATTCAAACAACTGATCATCCAATAATAACAATAAATGCAATTTATGTATTTGAAATATTCTGTTTAATTTCTTTATTTAAATAAATCTTAGTGCATATATATAAATGTGTTGAAAATTTCATCAATTGTATACCAGTGTATCTTCTCCAGTAGTGAAAATTTCACCTGTATAGCGTGTCGCATTCGTGGTCTAACGATTTTAATTGCCGGTATAATACATAAGATTAGTTTATAAAATATTTAAATTACATTAAAACATATGACATTTAATGTAATTTATATAGCTTATTAATTAATATTGAATTAATGTTACAAGTAATGTGCGATATTTAAAAATATTATTGATGTAATAAAATGCTGCAGCGAAATATTTAACATGAAGTACCAGTTTCTCTCCTACATGCTTAGGAATTCTGAAATTTTTATATTCTGAATGATGTGTACATTTACATTCCAACCCATAGTATGAATCCTGCTTGATCGTAACGTAATCTTTAATGAATGTGTGTAGAATCATAAGCTTCATTCCCCTCCATATTACAACACGTTTGGAGACATACTCTATTTTGAATCAAAACGTTTCAACTAGATCAAGAGTGTAAACAGTTTTGATCCAAATCATTGCAATCATCATTTTCAAGTGAATTTTTTGTCCACAAGCCGTCTTAAACTCAGCAGGATATATATATATATATATATATATATATATATATGTATATATATATATATATATATATATATATATATATATATATATGTATATATATATTTGAAACATCTAAAATGTTTTTACGAACATGAAGAAGCAATAATGACATTATTATAATCACCTTTCATATATACAATTCCTTTTCTTGATGTAAATATGTTAAAAGCCTTTCAAAATATGACAAAAAAAAAAAGATGTGAAACTAAGACATTAAAAAAATTAATTTACAAATTAAGAGACCATCTTTGATATAAAGCGATTTTCATTTCAATGTCTCTTATTACTTATTATATATTAAGTTACCTAGTATCTTTTATGTTATATCAATGATCCCTACTGATTATGTTCGTTTATTTTTCATCGGGATCCTATTTTAATGCGGTATATTATTTGTTATTTAAATAACGTTTGATGCATGCATTAGTAAAAATTTTCGTGACCAGGCATAAGTATCAACAATTATTTGTTGTTTATAAATCTTCCATTTTGTCACGTTAATGGGCAGTTCTATTTGTCCAGGAAATAAAAGTATCAGTAATTAATAAAATATAAATAATTTCTTAAAATAATCAAATTCAAGTATTTTGAGAATAGATATGGAGAGCAAAACTTATTTTGGTCAAAATATACCATTTGTCACGTTTAAAACAAAAATATCAAATAATGAAGAAAATCCAAGAAAGGATGAGATTTTTCGTCTAATTTTTTTAAATCATGCAAGCAATTTGACTATTTTTACTTAGTTAAAACTTAACACGGAAATTATTTGTTCTTAAAAGTTAAAAAATGAATAATTGTATTAATATATCAATATATATAGATTGTAAATATGAAAGATGATGTAAAATAGAAGTTTTCAAAATTTTTGCATACCCATATTGTTGAACTTCAGAATCTCGATCTTTAAGTATTACAATATTCTAATAATTTTATACCAAGAATATAAGTCTATTAGCTCTGTTTTTATTAACTGCTAGTGAAATATAATTTATTAGAGTCATACTTGGTAATATTTACTTTGTGATAACATTTTCTTAAAATTTGGTGGTATACCGATTCACAGGCAAAATCTAGACACATTTAAATATGTGAAATATAGAAATATAATGACCTTTATACAATAATTTCCAGGGAATGTTTTTAATCACAATCTTTATTTTACGACAACAAATCTGAAATAAGCAAAATATTATATTCATTTATTTATTGCAAATATATCATAGTTCCATTTGGGCTGCTGAACATTAATTCTTGTCATTCGATAAGATCCATTCTTCAACTCAGATTGAAAATAAATATTATAAATTTCTTTACTTTTACAGCAATCTTCTAAAGGTTCTAAAAAATAAACATCACTGTTTATAAAGTTATTTAAAAAATGCTGATATTAAAATTTAGCAAATAATTTATTGCCCTTACAAAATCATACATCAAAATGATTAAAAGCATTTTATAACAAATTTTACATATAAAGCTATGACCACACATACACACATACAAAATGAAATTATGTGATGATAGCAAAGCGATTGAAACCAAAACTAAACAGTCAATAGCAATATTAAGGTCAATTTATTTAAAAATAACAAATTTAACTATACAGATAAACGTGTATTTTTTTAATATCATAAGATTAATGCATATCATCATGCAATTTGTTCATAAAACTAAACTCTTATATATGTAAAAATTTTACACGACTTTAATATACATTGCTCAAGTCATTAGAGCAATGTATATTAAAGTCGTGTTCTATTGTTCAGATTCTTGTTTTCGTTTCTTGTGTCTCGTCATCACACTTTTCTTCATATGTGGGCCAAATTGGTAACTGAATATTTAGCGTTTCAACCTCAGTATTCACCAGTTATGCGTCTTATTCATAACGTGGGTACATATAATATATATTTGTGGTATTTCAGTTATTAAGAATCCGTCTTAAGCGATAGTATCGATTGTGAATAGTCCTTGTGTGTGAAATTTAACCATAAGCGAAAGCAAACTAAATCAAGTTCTCGATGGCAGGTATATCAGCAACGTGTTGTGGTCTGATGTCAGTTTCTGTCTCCGAAAACTCCAAACGAGCTTCAAAGGCTGTACCCTATATTTCAAACAATAGGAAGTACAATTTGTAGCACATCTTTTTTTTACTGTATTAAGGATTATAATTTTTTAAATATTATATATAAAACTATTTTAAGAATTACATATCACATATAAAAATGTTCACAATGAAAACATGTAACGTTCATATATGTATGTATATATATATATATATATATATATATATATATATATATATATATATATATATATATATATATATATATATATATATATATATATATATATATATATATATATTTATTTATATATATATATATATATATATATATATATATATATATATATATATATATATATATATATATTATATATACATGTACTAAAATATGATTAATCGTAATTTTTAAATTAATCAAATGCTAAATGAAGAATAGTAAAGTGAAAAGATGAAATACAGTAAATAAATGGAACATATATTCAATAGATAGTTCAAAATTTAAAAGATGCACATAATAAAAGGAAAATGAAAAGAAGTACCAATATGGCCAACTTCTTCAGGGGTGTTGACGGACACCATTTGGCATAAAGTATGCCTTTTCTGCAGTGGTTCCTGACTAAAATCTTATGAAGCCACCACAATAATCACCAAACCAAAATAATCTGTTCCATCTGTTTATTATATTTTTTGTATTATCTTCACTTTATTATTCTTCATTTGGCAATCGATATAAAAATATACGTTTAATATATATATATATATATATATATATATATATATATATATATATATATATATATATATATATATATATATATATATATATATATATATAAATACACATACAGTCAACCCTCCTATAACGCTATATTCTTGGAACGCGGAGCTAAAATTGTGACAGCCCTCCTATAATCTATAATGCGGTACTCTTACAGCGCGGTTTCCGCTCAACAACGTCACATTAGTTTTTTTCGCGAACCCAGTGAATGGTTTTAACTGGATATATTTTTATAAACATTCAAGCTTATATCTCTTAGCCGTTTACGGCATCAGTTTCAGTCGTCTCCGAGTTCTTTCACAGTACGTCTTGTGGGTGACCAATTCTTTCTAAAATTTTGTCTGCACCTTCCATTCTCTCAGCTTTTTACTGCTTAATTTGTGGTTTATAATTGAACAGCATTATACAATACTGTAAGTAATATTCATCATTTGTTCTAATATAATAATAACTCTAGATTTTTAATATAATTATTATTAACCTAATTTATTATTAACCCTTTGAATTTGCAGTAAACTATCAGGATGTCAGAGAACTAGTTCTCGGGGAAAATACTTTAGATGAGGAAGACGTGATGGAATTAATTGATACACATTCACACACACACCGCAAATGCATCTGTAAAAGAAAATAAGAAAAACGAATGGGTGCCAAATCTTGATTTACAAAATGTGAAAAAAGAGCTAAGTTTGGCTAAAGAATTAGAACTTTATTTAATTCAAACTGATAATTCAACAGTGAATAGAGCAAAGTTTAAAAGAGAATTAAGAAATTGCTTAGCTCCCTATAGAGAGGTTTTAGTGGAGTTAGAAAAAAAAAAAGCTACAATCGAAAACCTATGAGATGATGAAAAAAGTGTGGAAGACAATTTACCCCTTAAGGAGTTAGACGACTGATATCTGATAGCGAAGATGAGTGTTGGAAGATTACATAATTTTACAAATGTGTCTTTCTCGTTTTTGTTTTAAAACAGTTTTTTTTTAATTTTAGTTTTTGGTTTCATTTTTTTATCATTTCCTTATATGAACTCTTCAATTCAGTAAAAATAATCTCTAATTTAACTTGTCTTTTGAATTTATTGGTCTCCATAGAACGCGCTATGAATTAGCCTGGTTTGTACGGTTAAATCTGAATTTCTCATAGCACGGTTTCCATATTACGTGGTAGGTACTCACTGTGCTATAGAGGGGTTGACTGTATACATTCCTTTTATAAAATTCAAACACGAAATTAATGCTCTTTTATAAATCAGAAAAAGACATTTTCCGATGCATCATACCTCGGCATTCAATTAAACAATTTGTCATAGATTGTATAGTTCATTTATATTAGAAACTTATTTTCTTTTCTTTTAATTTTTTTTAAAATTGATAACTAAAATTAATTGTTGACATTTTATGATTGCACATTTTTTGTAACAAGATTTATCTCGCTTATTTCTAGTTACAAGGCCCATGTTTCTGGTCACAAGTCCATATTTTCTAGTTAGTTACAAGGCAATATTAATTTTTAATCAGGTATGTTTCCAAATAGAAAAAGAAATTACAATCATAAATTATTGTTATTTTATATTATAAACAATCTTTTCAGTGTATGGTTTTATTATTTGTCACCATAATTTATTCTGATCCAGAGAAAATTCAAGCATTATCATTTTGTCTCATATTAAAAAATCAATAATTTATTAGCATAATTTTCAACGTTCTGCTTAGTTTACTTTAAAGTTATGCAAGTAATTTTATGATCCCCAAAACAATTTTCAAATCGTAATAATTTCATTTCCTTTTAAAGTGAAAAAACAATGAAGGCATGTCACACAATAAAAGAAAAAAAAATTCTATCAAAACAGAATATTTAGAGTTTTTAAGATTTGACATTGAAATTAAGAAACCCCCCCCCAAAAAAAAATATTAAAAAAAAAGTTCATTAAAAACAATACCAAGTTGCCTTGATCTAACCATAATTTTGAAATTAGAGTTAATTGGAAATGATTAAAATTGGCTCGAGTGAATTTATCTTCCCATAATCGAATCCTAGTACTTTACGTTTCATGCTGTTTGTGGTATAGATGGGCTCCATTATCACCGCCATAGATTGAATTGCATATCAGAAACTTTAATGGGATCAATTTAGAACCATTTGGATAGAATGATTTTCTTTTTTCCTAGAAAAAATATATTTCTAAAATCAATGATATTTGAATTTTCTGCTTAAATAGATTTATAAATACTGAAAAAGATTTGACAGCTCTTGAATTACCTTTCTAGATGATATGTATTTCCCATTAGGAGCTTTGGGTCCCTCCATAATTCGAATATCACTTTGAAAACGGCATGATTCGTAAGCAGACTTTAAGATTTCAGGTTAACTGGCTAAAAATTGATTTTCTCTAGAGATAGTTACTAAGAATGTGTTCTTAATTTGATGGTTTTATGAATCACTAGAATAAGCTTTATATATAAAATACAGGATGTTTTAAATTGTCAGCCATAAAAAGTTATAAACTAACATACTAAATAACTGGGTATTATATTGTATACTATTTGACTAAACAGAAACTATCAGTTTTTGTGTCAAGTTTTTGCTTTATTTGCACCAAATTTTCTCAACATTTACTTTAAAGGATATTGAGGTGTTATTATATAAAACTGTATAATTTTAAAACTATTAATAACTAACAGACTTTTGATACTGTGTAGTGGAAGGTCTGCTGGGCCTAAGCCCTTTTAAAGCATTCAAATAGCCACCTCTTAAATTACTTTTTTAACAAATCTTTTTCTAGATAGTGGGCATTGTATTACCATGGTGCAAGGGAGAAAACCCGGAAAACGTCAAAGCTCCCAAGAGTGATATCCTGTAATTAAGCTACAATGAACCAATAGTCAATTATCTTTGAATCATTTTATAATGGAGGGTCAAAACCTGAAGGGGTATCATCGTATCCAAGTCAGATTAATAGGGATATTAGGCTTTATGGAACTAAAAGGTGCACTCTATATACTCTCATCTTCATTTGTACCAACATCGAAGAGGCTACTTTCTACAGACGGGGATAATTTTTTTCTTCACCAAGTTACTCTGGGTACTCTGCTTGATGGTTGAATGTAGACATTTTAAATTATTAATATTAATATAATTAATAATTTATTTTAATTACATTAAAAACATTAATAACATTACATTAATAATTTATTTTTTCTTAGGTGAAATTTTTACATAATTTTTCTGTTCCTGTCATTATTTCTGAGACAAAGATTTCAACAAACATCATTAGGAAACTACACACATTTCATGTAATAAAAAGAGCTATTTTTTATTTATAATATTTATTAAATTATTTTATTATTATTATTCCTTTCTGCTTGTAAAGACGTTCAGGAAAGTGCTAATGATTGGACCAAATTATTAATATCAGTTTAGTGTTATAAAAATAAAAGAATAAGATTTTTATTCATGTATACATATTAAAATAATAAAAACTGGATTCAACAGAGCTTACAAAATTGTTAATTTTGCACAAGAAAACACATTTTAAAAACTACGAAATTATTTTGAACTTACTTTTTAGATAAAATTCACGATAATATATTTCATACACTAAAATAAGTATTTTTAAAAAAATTTTCAAAATCAGTAATTATATGATTCTTTTCTCTGCGTATTTATTTATACATATGTGTGCTAATAAGAATTATTTCATTCTATTTTTCGATATTTCTTTCAATTTTATCTACTTCAAATAAACATATTCTGATATTCTATTGAAAATTTCTTTGAATAAATAGCAAAATACTGGACATCCTTTATTACAATTGAACAATCGTGAATGTTGCATGTTTTATTAAAAAATGCGCTTTAGGGAATGGAACATATTGAGATAGTTTTGAACTTTATTAAAGATATTCATATTATTTATACCTTTATAAATACTTATAAAAGCATGAGATAATATATTTGTAATGTTGTGCTATGGTCATTTGAAGCGAAGAATGATATATCAATTTTTCCCTTTCTTAAAATGGCAAGACATATATCAACGCAATTTTTATAATGGATTCCAAAGCTTCAGAATAATTTAAAGCATAGCACTAGCATGAAATCATTAACCCAACCTCTCTAAGACCATCCTTTTTTACACGAGAGTTAACGTGTGTTTGTGTGTATACATACATACATACATACATATATATATATATATATATATATATATATGTATAATGTGCATTAAATATTTCAGAAATAAGATTAATTTCTTCAGAGGTATGTTGACTAACAGTAAATAAAGATGTATTTTACAATAGTCTTCACTGATAGTACAGTTAAATGTCGCGAATTCCTAAATATAAATATGCGATTGCAAATTTAAAATGACTTACGCTTAAATTTATCTTTTTCCATCAAAAAGAATAAGAAATCTGCTTTGAACTCCATTACAGAAAATAAATAAAAAAAACCATAATATTTAATTAATTTAAAGAAGAACTTTCCAGAATGAAATATATTCTCGGAAAATTGAAATATATTTTGTCATTACGATTTCGCACTTTAAATTTCGCTTAATTGCTTAATTTTATTGACTTAATAATAGAAGTTTATTGAAAATGATTTCTGGTAGTCACGTGGTGATCAATGAATATGATATCCTTCTGCATGCGGCAGATTCAGCAATAGAAGCCAGTAAAATTATCTTTGTGAATATCATTAGCATGTATTTTTATCTCTTCGAGGAAAATATTCCTAAAATATGATAGAAAAGCTCAATTTCAATTCTTGCAACGATATCTGACAGTAATTTATTTGATCTATAATTGAGCGGAAAAGGAAAATAATGGACATCGAAGACCACTCCGAATTTTATTTGCATTCATTGTCTTACCACCGAAAAAATTACGATTATTTTATCGATACTTTAAAATTTGAGCGAGCGAAATTCGAAACTAATTAAAAATCGTTCCGTTTCTTATCTAATTTGCGTGCTGAAAAAAGTCGTTTTCTTTCAGTAGTGATTTGAACAGCGAGGAATCCGCTTGGGACATGCTACGTCACGCGTGACGTCACAAAACAAACTTATATAGAACGAATGCTTGAAGGAGAACTTCTGAAAATAATTATAATTCTACCAGAGAAAAGACGGTCGGCAGAACAACTTGATCAGTCTCTGAAGTAACTTTAACGACTATTTATTGTAAGAAATTTACTCTTAGAAGATGGAAGTCTTTTTCAGACGAAGAATTTTTTCTTTTGGATTACTGTTGTCCATGGGTGAGTCGCTTACTTCATTCATTTCATTTAACAAATCAAATTCTGAAAACTTTTTTGGAATTAAATGTATAATGTCTTGATAAAAGTTTTATGAAATTTAAAAATTATTTTACAGTGATGAATATTTATCCTAATATTTCTTTCACACAAAATTTAAAACTTGTTTTTTTTTTCCTTTTTAAAGAAAAAATTGATATTTTGGTTTTTTAAAAAGAACCTAAGTAATAAATTTACTTCAAATGATTAAATACTGTTTCTTTTTATTTCAAACGAAATTAAAATTTTAGAAAAAACATAGATATGGTACACATGCTTTTAGTATTTAAATTTGCTTTTCGTAGGCTGTGTTTTTTAGTTTCTTTATTTTAAATTTTGAATTTTGATACTATTGGAAAGAACTTATGAGGAAAATTTTTAAATGTAAATTTTTATACTTAACTCTAAAAATGTAATGTAAAATGTTTTAAATGTAGATGTAAATTTGCATACTGGGGTATTTATGTACAAATAAATAGAATCATGCATGTGCAATTTTATGTACAATGTAAAGTTTTGGTGAAAAAAAATCACTTATTTAGTAAGGAAAAATAGAGTCTACAAACACTATAAATCCAAATACTGTAGCCATTTTCATTTTAAATAGAATCATTGCTGTTATTTGTTTGTATAAAATTCTACAATAGGCATTGGGTACTTGACACGAATACAATTAATTTAATCAGAAATACTTTATTTTCTTTAATTCTAAACTGTGAGCTAATTTTTAAAGAAATTAATTAACTCAATGGTTAAGTTTTAATGACAAATTATTTTAGTGGTAAAGTTAATGGTAATTTTTAAACTAGTTAGTTTAATGGTTAATAGACCCCCCACTTGAGTTCAATAATATTACTTATAAATTAAATATGGTAACATTTTTACTCAACATAATTTTCTAATTTTAATAAAAGTATAATTTATTCAAGCATTAAATTCAGTTGTATAATTAATTTCTTAAGTGATAATTTTGTACATCTTGATTCTTTATATCTAATATTATGTTAAATTATGTAAGTAATTATGCCATCCCATTTTGTTTAATACAATGCCATGGTTATATTAAATGCTGTCAATATTTTATGGTCTACATGCTCATTGCCGAATGGATTGAGATACATTAATGTACCAAAAGCCAATTTTTATATTTTGAGATTACTCGAAATGTGTAATAAAAAGTTTATTTGATATAAGAAAATTTAATGAGTCATAAATCATTAATATCGATTGAATTAAAATTTTATATTATTTTGTTCTGCTTATAGTAACTAACACGTAAAAGTCATTCATAATATTACGCCTCCCTACTTTTTAGGCTAAAAAACTTGCAAATATGCATATTTTTAGAGACAAATTAATTTTTATCAGTAAAATATGAAGTCTTTCCATTAGTTTATGATATTAGGTCTCGGATTATTCTAATTGTTCTGGCACAAAAAAGCAAAAATCACTGAGAAACGTATAATCTAATGATAATTTAACATTTATTATGACATTCCTGAAATCAGTGTAATTTATCAACATATTTGAATTTAATTTGAATTTCATTTAGTATGGTTATTAATAAATTAAAATTTAATATTTAATTTTTTCCTAATCTTTTCACTCATTAAATGCATTTTTTTAAAGTTTATTCGTATATATAATTATATTTTTTCATTATTCGAATATAAAAAGTTTGGAAACTGTAATTTTGGAAGTAACATTATTTCAAAGAATTTATTGATTTCAATAAAGATTGAAAAAAAACTACTTAGAGTTTTCATTTACCAAATTAAAAAAAAATAACTATATAAAATATATTCAGCTCATGCATTTTTATAACATTATTGTAAGAACTTACAATTAAAATTCTTTTATTACTCGCCACCAATTTTTAATTTCGTTTTCTTTTTTGATGTATTCCCTTATCACTCATCTAGATTAGATTGTAGAAGTTCAACTGATGGTTCGTAAATTTAACATGCAGTTCATAAAAAAATAATAAAGCTATATACTCAGTTTAACTATTATTATAATTTTCATTTTGTAATGTTACCTTAAGCTGTATAAGAGTAATGAACTTTTCCTTGCGTAAATATGAGGAATTATAATCCTATATTTAAAAAAAACTCAGTACTTTATTTCTACAAAATTCATTATTTCTCTAGAGCAATACAGAAAAAATATTTTGAGATTTATCCCTGAAAAAGATAGGGAAGATAATAGATTAGAACATATACCATTTTCTCATGATATGAGTATTATATCTTCCAGATCAAGGGAGGCTTTAAATTGTGAAAACTGAAATTTAGAAATTGGAGCATAGTAAATGTTTATTTATTAATTTATTTCTACCATTATTGCTTTTTTAAGTTCTTTATAAAGCACAAAGTATTTTAATTTACATCACTGTCACATAAATTTTATTATAACACTCAAATTTGTTTTGCAAATGTAAGTTAAAAGTCGATTAAAAAATAACTCTATTGACAAACTTGTGAAGTTTAATTAAAGATAATATAGATAAAAGTAAAAAATATTAATTAAACATTTTACTTTGTAAATTTTTCAAGAATTAAAAACAATATATATTAAGATACACTCTACGTAAAAAAATTTGAAAGTAAAATTAGGATTAATTTATTGATTTTACAAAGAGAACTATTAAAAATTTTATCGGCTGACTTTTTTTACATTTGTTAAGTCCCATAGAACAGTGTCAGATAACACTTTATAGTTCCCTAAATAATATAAAAACTGAAAGATTTAGTACAGCATTTTCGAGAATGAAATGATTTGCTAATTATTATTTTAATAATTTAAAAATGAATATCAGTTGTTATACTCTCAAATTTTTATATCTTTCCTCTCATCTCTATTGTAATCAATTAAAAAACTCTAATAGAAAGGAAAAATCAACATAACAAAAGATTATATAAATCCCTTGTTAATAAATATATTCAATAAAAGTTTATTTTACACCAAAATTCGAATGCAGTGAAGGATTTTTGCTTCGTTTAATAAAATTTTCCCCGCAATAATGAATAGCAGTAACTATTCAAAACAAATGAACAAACCCTTTTTTTTCAATGACTAAATGATGTGAAAATAGGATTTTCCCACTTCAGTTAAGTGTTATGGTTAACTTGACCGTGCTGTAAGATTGCTTAAGGCAAAATTAGGTAGATATGCCTTTCTAAGCTAACTTATAACTTAAAAGGAATATTTTTTCTCCTCTATTTGAAGTGTAAGCAAAAATTCACTGAATTCTTTCAATTAGTATTTGATGCATATATATGCTTTCATGGATGACCCATTTAATTTTGTTATTCAAAATGTTTTTCGATATATGATTTCAGTAGATGCTGATTATAAAAATCATATAAATATCAGTAATTCCAAAATATACTGTTAAAATTAGCATTTTAAAAAATGCAAACTATTTTCATCCACTTATTTTATTTTATTTGCCTTTTCTACTTTGATATCGATAAAAATCATTTGTTCAATCAATTAGATTCTATAGAATTTTTGCTTTGATATTTTCAGTATCAATCCTGATAATTTTTATTAAAAACTTTAAAATTCAGATTAAGCTCAGACCAAATGCAATGTTGGCGGTTTGATTAAATTAGAATATTTCTATAAAATTCAGTCGTATAAAATACAAATCATTTGCAATCAATTTTTTTAAGCATTATTTTTTGCCTTTCTTTTGCTTATAAAAATGAAATACTTGAAACTTCAATTAAAAAAGGAAGAAAATCTTATGACAATCAAAGAATTACAATTCACACAATAATTAAGACATAACAAAATATCAGTAATGATTTAAGTATACATAAATAGTGATTTTTTCTTAAAAATAAAGTGTATAATTATGTAATTAATTGTTACATTTTAATTGTATTAATTACATTAATTTAAAAAATAAATTACTTGAGTTAAAGCACACTACAAAATTCACTTCAAAATAAAATAACACTTGACGATTTTCTTCCCAAAAATTAGACCATCACTATTTAAGAAAGGTAAATTAATAGCTCATTCTAATTTACACTGTAAAAGCAAACATTTTTTTATTCTTTTGTCCATAATTAATGTATTCAAATTAACAAAAGTAAGATCATTCTAATTTAAAGATATTTTTGTTACTGGAGTAATTTGTTCATGAAAGTTGAATTAAAGAGGGATAGAAAAGTGGGAATAGAGAGGAAAGGGGTCAAATTATAAGAAACTTTTTGGTGATAATTTTTAGATACAAGTGAAAGAAATGTAATATTAATCAACCTCTATTCCAGTAGTTGATGCTGGGGCCTGATTGTTCAATCCAGCATAAGTAAACTGTATACTACAGTATCAAGCAGCTAAATCTTGATATTCAAATACGATGACATTCCTTTTTTGCTGTACTTTTTAAAGTTTCCCTACAAACGCTTAAAAGTAGAAGAATTTTGCTATGATAAGATATGCATAAAAAATGGCATTTGGATTTAATTTATAATAGAATGCTAATATGTGTATTTGATACTTATTTTTCTTAAAAACTTTTGACATTTAGCAGTAGAGGTTCAACCTACATACCTCTTTCACAAGAAAGAGAGCTGTAAAAGTAATTCAATAAATGATATTTTTTTTGCATATTATTATTAAAGAATTTCAGTTGATTAATTGTAATCGGAAATGAAATAAAAAGTCACATGATAAGTTTTCAGTAATTTAATGAGGAAGTGTGCATAAAATGATGTTTTTAATTCATTTTATTTTAATAATGAAAAAGTTTACATTTGATTTGAATGAGATTCCTTACAAAAAGTTTTTTTCTGTCTTTATATACTTTTCAATTATAGATATCAATTTTATTACAAATTAAAAATTAACATTTTAAATGAATTAATGTATGAAAATGGCTATTAATTTATAAAAATAATCACTAATATAATAGCAATTTTCTTTAATTTCATTAATTAATAGGTATATTTATTTTGAAAGATTCAAGAGGAGAAAATTTAATGAATTACTATTTAAAGATTTATTACAAATTTCAGAAAAGTTAGGATTCGTCCACATGTACTCAGTTTGAAGATGCTTAATTTCTAAGGCATATTGTAAAATAAAGAATGAAAAATAATTTATTGATAATAAAGTACAATATATATGTATATATATATATATATATATATATATATATATATATATATATATATATATATATATATATATAAATATATACACGTATATTTTTTATATATTGTTATTACATGCAACATAAATTTTACAGTAGCGTTTAAGTGTTATTAAATAAAATAATCCGAATAAGAATAATATATTATAAGAAATTTTAAAGGTAAAAAAGTAGATTTCAGTGACATTTTGTGAATTATTTCTAATGATTTTAAAATTTCTTTTATGATCCCATTTAGTGCTGCTCAAATTAGTACGAAAGTTATACAAATCAATAAAAAGTGCATAATATTATTCTTGGATCACCAAAAGAAATAATTCTTACTTTACTCCTTTTTTTACAGCTCATAAATTACACTTTAATAGGTAAAATGAGGTTCTTGAAAATTCCCTTCCCATATACCCAATTTCTAGTTCCGCTCACGGAGAGATTTAGTCCTCTTTTTATTTCCTAATATTCTAAAATAAATATAACCAATCATGCGATAGAGATTCTCATCATAAAATAAAGAGGTCCCCCACTATGACAAGGATTTCCTTTAGAAAAGAGGGAATGTTTTTCCCTATCCCTCCAAAAAAGATCCTTTTTTCATAAATGACACGACATCTAAATAAGTTTTTATTGTTACAGGAAGTGAACAGGCAATATTGCATTTTGAAATGAATTTCATTAGAAAAAATAATTTAAATTTTAATTTTTGGTTGTCAAACATAAATTGTCGTGTTTCCTTCATCACATTTCATATAATATTATTTTATCACATGAATCAAGTCAAGTTCTTTAAATTATTGAGTTATTTGAATTATGCAATATTAACATAAAATGTTCCTATTTGACTCGAAATTTAAAAATTTACGAATGTGAAAAAATAAGAACGTAATTTTTTTCCCCAACACTTTTTATATTTTCATGCTGAGAAATGAAATTCTCAGTAAAAGATAAATACGGCTAAGCAATATTTTTATATTATTGGATGAATTCACTTCTTCCAATTTAGTGAAAAATACTGCTTAAGGTATTAGGTGTGACATTTTATTTCTTCAATTTCAATTATGCATTAACAATAAAGCATTTATTGTTTCGACAATGTAACAGATGATTTCAAAATTTCTAAGGAATTTGTTAATAAAATTAAACTCAAATCTTGATAGCCTTATAGCAATTACGGTCATGAAAGGTTATGAAATAATATGGAATAACGAAATATTTTTGTTTATTTCATAGCTGGTCATAAATTAAACGATAAACTTGGTAAGTATTATTGAAATACAATATTACGTTTTTAACTAAAGTTTATTCACATTTTAAAGAAATAGGGAGATCTTTAGAAAATTTTATTGCTAAAATTCTTCGTTAAAAAATTTTATTGTTTTATTTTAAGAAATTATAATAGTACATGATATGTTATATTGAAAATACAAAAGGTTTGAATTCAATTTATAATAAATAGGATTCATATTTTTAAATTTATTTATTTCATTTTATTTCAAATTAAAAATCTGCTTATGTATTTCAAATTTATCAAAAGATAACACTTTTATCTTGAATGATGAAAACATCATTTTAAGTATTGGAAACATTTCGAATAAAATTGCTTTTTGTGGGATGATATTCAGCGACGATAATTTTTTTAAAATTTAATTAATGTCCTCAACCTTCACAGCTCTTTTTTTAGTAAAAATAAAATGAAAGCTATTTTAAAATGAAATATTTTCTGCCATTTTGCAATGATGCTTACAGCACAATCAACCATTTGAGTTCTACGAAAGTTAATTTACTTCTGAATTTTAAACCAGTAGAATATGAAATCCTTATAATTTTCAACAGTATTATTATACCTCTCTTCATAAGCTCTTCATAAAAAATTGACTCTTCCCATAAATAATCTTATCAGTTTATGTATGTAAAAAAGGCTTATTTGATAGATTGATTATCTTGTTGACAATCCATTCACTTTTTCTAGACTTCGCGGTTGATTTAACATCTCCTATCTTGTACTAATATTTTGTCTTGCTTTCTTTTCCAGCCGTTCTTCTTCCTTACCAAATGCGAGCAGAGCCAATGATTAACCAAGCAGTTCAAGATCAGGTATTAGTTGTTTTTCCCATTGTTTCAGAGTCACTGCCCTCTTACATTACTTACTTTTGTTTTACGTCATTGATGATTACCTAGAGACTTTTGAGGAATATAAAATACAGGACAACAGAATCAATTACATAAGTTAATAATACATACAATATATAACAATTACCATAAGTTTTGTTTACAAGCATAAAAAATCACTTCCTGAACAATTCATTAAAAAATATACATATTTGGGGTTTGGTGCAATATTTCAAATGGCATTAATGTGTCTGGGATTATTTTATCCTTTTAATAATAACAATATATATAATACAATATATATTGTAATTATTGAAAGGATAATTACAATACAATATATATATAAAGATATATATTATACAATAATTACAAAATATTTAGATATTTTATTATCTTCCGAATCAAATTCCATACAGTGTGAAAGTGATGGGACACTTGTGCATTACATTACTTACTTTTAAAATAAATTAAAAATACATGAGAAAATTTTTTGTTGGTGTGTTTCATACTGAAAGTTAGTAACAATTGTTACATAATATAGTTTTTGTTAAAATATTAAAATATTAATTAAATAAAAATACAATAGTTTAAAGCAGATAAAAAAAGCTCACATAAGTGATGGGACACTTACTTTTCCATCAAATATTTATTCAAAAATTTTATTTTTTAAAAGGCTTTAATATTTTGTTGGATTTTCTTTTACTTTTAAAATATTATTTAATCTTCTTGTGATGGATTTGACTCATTTTTTTGTGATTTCTGGAGTGATTTTACCCTATTTTTCTTAAAGCATTGATTTTAATTGTTTTTTTTTTTTTTTTTGAAGAAATGGTGTGTTTGCGAATTTTTTATTCCAATTTTTGCCAAATATTCTCCTTGCTATTTAGTCTGGAGATTGTGGTGGTGTTTTTATTATTGCAGGACAGTTCTACAGCAGCCAGAGTCTAACGTTCAAAGCAGTGTGCTTGGGGTCATTGTTCTGGTAGAATTTAAAATCGTTGTGAAAGTTCAATTTTCCTGCTGAAGATTTCAAATTTTGTTTTAGAATGTCAATATACTTGTACTCATCCATTTTACTGTCAATAAAAATAAGATTACCAACTCCAGAGCACGGGATACACCTCCATATCATAACTACTCCACCATGTTTAACTGTTGGCACTAAATTCTGTTTACGAAATTCTTCCCTCGTTTTTCTCCACACCAAGATTCTACGGTGAAAACAAAATATATTAAATTTACTCTAATCTCAGCAAATGTAATTTTATTCCAGTAATCAGAATTTTTATTTATGTTGGATTTTGCGAAAGCCAGTCTGAGCTTTCTATTCGTTTCACTTACGAAGAAGTTTTTCCTGACTATTCTACCGTGATATCCAGCAGATCGAATTTTTCATCTAATATTCTCAGGATTAACTATTACTCCATATAACGCTTGTAAATCAGCAGCAACTTTAGGAGCACCCATTCTTGTATTTTTTTTAATAATTCGAATGACAATTCGCTTTATTCCATTGGATAGCTTTGATGATCGGCTATGACTTCTTTTATTCTGAATCATATGATTCTTTTTAAATGATATTGAAAACTGTTGTTACTCAAGTTAACTGTTTCAGCAGTTTCTCTCATAGATTTTCCACTTTCAATATGCAAATTAATAACTAATTTTCAAATTTCAGGCAAAGTTTTTTTTTTAAATAAGCATTTATGCCTGCACACAGTTAAAAAACAGAAAAATTCCAAAACACTCTGGAGCGAAGTACTGCAAATGATTTCATAAATTATCGCCAATTGCTTTTGAGTAAAAATAAAAACCCAAAAAATATTTTATTGCTTATTTCAGAAGATTTTTGTTGCATATCTATTGGTGTCCCATCACTTATGTGAGCTATTTTTTGTTTCGTCCTAAACAATTATATTTTTATTAAATTAATATTTTAATGTTTTGACAAAATGTATGCTATGTAATAATTGTTACTAAATTTAAGTATAAAACAAACCCACAAAAATTTGTACATGTATTTTTAATTTATTTTATTATAGTTTCCTTTTGTAAAGCACAAGTCTCCCATCACTATTGTGAGACAATATATATTAATATTTATGGAATTATTTAGGAAGATAAGTAAATATTTAAACGACATTTTTGGGAAAAGTTTATCATAACTACTCCACCATGACTTAACTCTTAACTCAAATTATACTATTAAATGCAACAATATATGTCATTATATATTGCTGTATTTAATAGTTCGATTCGATTTAAGAGATTTTAACGCATAAATTAACAAAAATATTGATTATATAGCTTTTAGATATTTTGTTTGATTCCAGATATTTTGTAAAATGTATAATGAAATACCAAACAGTTTAATTTTGTAGCCTCAGGTAAAAGGCAAAGAGCCTGCATGCATTCAAATGTTTCAGTGAAAGTTTCTTTTATTTTCACAGGTGTAATTAGAAAACTAATTAGAATATTTAAGCTTGAGTTAAGTTGAATCATAAATTACATCACGAAATGCTCAAATTTTAGTAATTATGACAAATGATGTTAGAGAAATATAAGAATAAATCTTCTCATACATATAAGATTTTAATCACTCAAGTAACACTCAAGTTTTTGGTTTTGACCAACTGCTAATCACACACACATATATATATATGAATGAATAAATGCTGGGTAATTTATATAAAAAAAGGCAGTAAAATGTTATGGTTTTTCAGAAAGTGAATCATCTTGTGAACTACATTTTAATTTCCTCATTGATTGAAGATATCAGCAATTTCCACAATTCCTCTTTTAGAATTTGATAAAAGGAACGTGTTAGGAAGAAAGAAGCGATAGGATTCGATCGTAATATGAAATGTGATATATTTCAAAAATATTCAGCGAAAATGTATGATAAGCAAAGAAAGAAAAAATAGTTTAGGAAATGTGTTATCTAATTCAAATTACCCATTGTTATTATATTACAATTCTTTGCACCAAGAAAAATTGCCGAGTGAAGAACTGATTCAATAAAAAATGTCTTCGTGAAATTTTGTGATGTAATTTTATTTCAAAAATGTTTTTTTGCTTTAATTAACAAGTTTGCATTGTTTTCATCTTTTCATCAATCAATTTGGCTTTCAGAAAAAAATACTACCGAATTTTAATCACTCTAATTTTCTTTATAAAACAAAAAAGAAGCCTAACAAAGAATTTCGATACAGCTTTAACGGTAATTCACAATTGTCTTTGAATTTTCTTTCTTTTTTTCTCTTTTCTTTTTGTAATACCATCGTGACATTTTGGGGACATAGGTGTGTCCATTATGAAATCGGGGTAAGAAGCGCTTGTGTTATGAGACCAATGAATAAATAACACTTTCTACGAGTGTTATTTATTCATTGGTCTCATAACACAATATGTAATGTTTTTTCTGAAGAATAATGTAAGAATACATTGAATTCATTAAAAAAATGAATATTCAGTAAAATTTTTGGAATTTCATCGGAAATTTGCTGCTGAAATAACCATTGAATGATAAAAATAAGTCAAGCATTCTAACTTTTTTTTTACAAGTTAAGAAATAGATTTGATTCATGACTTGATAGCAATTTTATGTATATCAGGTTAATTGACTTGTAGTTTAAAATGGAAACCAAAACTACAAACCATATTTCAAAACCATTAAATAATTAAATTAAAATGGAAAAGGGATTAAAAGAATGTAATTCTAATATTCATAAATAAAATTAATCCCATTGAGTTTTCTTTTCAATTATTTTAATGATTAAAAATTAAAAATAAATTTGTTATACCTATTTTTATAGCAAAAATATTTGATGAAATATACCCATGAAAATCGAAAGTAAATGCTGAAAACAAAATTTTTAAATGTGAATGTTCAAAAAATTTATTTCCATCAAAATTTTACTAATTAAACACTGAGTAATTAATGTAATGAATTTTACATTATTTGTGCTGCAGTATTAGATTTACAGTGTTATTACAAGCTAATAAAATTACTAATAAAATTTTAATTACTAATTACTAATAAAAAATTTTAATAAATGACACATTAAATTATTGGATATTTGTTATAGATTCCATTTATTATTAAAAATTACGAAGTAATAAATTATTTACTGTTAACAAATTGAAAAAAGTTTTTACTTACTATTCCGAAGAATGATACTAAAAGAGAATAGAAAAATTTACAATACATTTTCTCGTAGCACTTTTTTATCTTCTAAAATAAGAAATGTAAAATATTTTTTAGAAACGTTAACAGAAGTTTTTCAAAGAAATATTTTAGGGAAAGAAATTAAGAAATATATATTTTGTGAAATATATCAATCAATTAATAAGAAAAAATAAAAATTAAAAACAGTTTTTAATAAATATTCTGATAAATAAAAAAAAATAAATAAAATGTAGAAATTTTAAAAATATTTAACTTTAATAATTTATTTCAATAACATATTTAATTCGAAAAGAAATTGAGTAGAAAGTTTATAAAGTATGAGCATTTTAAAAAAGTAATCAAAAGTAGAAACTTTTTAGCTTATATATTTAATGCAGAAGTAAGAATTTTGTATTTTGATTCATAAATAATAGTATATTAGATTGTTATTATTTTCTTTGTTTAAAAAATTAAATATATATTTATAAGTTTTTTTATCTCTAAAAATTTAATAAAGTAAATAAAAATAAGTTAAATTAATCAAATCTTCTTTTCTTTTGCTAAATGTGAAATCTTATTTTATTATTAGATCATTTGATAAACTATTTCCGCATAAAAATGAATTCTTTGTATACTAATTTCTTTAAAACAGGTTGATTGATTTTACATTTTTTGATCACTTTTTACACATGAACGTAACTTTAACCTTAATTTGAAGAATATCTTTTAAAATATGCGTATTTGCATGTTTTACTTGCAGATTTATGCTAACTTTTTGATCAGCATTTCTAACAAGTTTGGTTTAAAGTACCTTTTGCGTGTTAATGTTTTCACTCTTTTCTTACCTGAGTGTGTAGGCATAATTTAAATCGTAGTCTAAATTGTATTATAATTGACAGAGAAGTAATAAAAATTGCCAACTGAAGAACGAATGCATTCGAAAAAAATTAATTTCACACAAAATATGAGAGGACAAAAAAAAGAAGTATTATTTAATGGCTTCATACTTATATTTAACAATTTTTTTATATTTAATTTTAAGCTGTAATGAAGCATATATTACCAATGTGGAATGATTCAGCCATAGCATATTACGTATATTTATCATTAGGTTCTTCAGCAAACTAATAAAATACTCCTTAATTCTAGAGTAAGTATTATTTAATTATAATATTATTGCTAGATATCAAAAGTAAAATATTTATCAAAATTGAAACATAAGCATCAGTTTTGTGAATTTGTTTTGTTTAAATTTTAAAAAATGTATTAAAAAGACTTATTTATGCTGATGGATAAAAATGGAAAATGACGGTAAAATAAGCGGACAAAAAAAAGAATTCTATGAATTTTAATATCGTTATAACAAAAAATTAATTTTTCCTAAGAAAGTAATCATTTTTTAAGCATTTGAATTTCCATTGCTTCAAAAATAATTGAGTTATCAGGAAAAAATGACTCATCATTGTTATAATAATCATATTATGAATAAAAAATTAATGAAGAAAATTTTTACTATCGCTTATGAATTTAATATTCAAAAATAAATATATTTATTTATTTAAAAGAAAAAAAAATGGTATAAGAATAATGGAATTCTTACAAAAAATATAAAGGAATCTACGTTTAAAATTCAAATCCTAATTTATAAACGTTTTAGTTATTTTTTTATTTGCATATGTTTCTCATTGAAATACAGAGACAATATTCATTTCAACAAAAATGTATATACAATTTTACAACTGCGGAAATTTAATGGATAGTGTTTTTTCTTCTTTTTTATATAAATATTAACATAAATTTCATTGTTTTAAACAATTTCTGTTCTTTCAGATGCATAATATATAAATAATTAAATAATCTCATTTGATTTTATTGTTTTATTTCTTATGAGCTTGATGTGCAATTTTACATTCTACTGCATCTCCCGTAAAATATAACTAAACAGTTTCTTCTCTGCCATAAGGAATCAAAGAACGAAATCCAGACTTCCGAACAACAACCCATAGCAGCAGCCGACCGAAGGATGGGCATAGAGGACTTCTTCTTCAACAGCAACAACATCAACCAGCAGCCAGAAGCTCCTCAGCAAGCTCAACTGCAAGAGCCGCAGCTGCAGGTGCAGCAGACAGACCCCAACTCCATAGTGTTCGTGAGGGATGCTCAATTTCCCAATCCAGTTGCGGGTGGTCTCATGTCCAGGCTGATTTTAGCCAGAAGGATGCTCAGACTCACCAGACTGATGAGGAGACTTCGCATCATCCCTCGACTCATTGGACTCGGCCTCGGAAGACCCTTACGGCAGGTAAAATTTTGGTAAACTCCGACAGAGACAGGTATGAGGAATAAAAATATATGACAGTTAATTTAGAAATGGGTTTGATTAATAGGGAAACAAACTATATGATCTGAAATATTTAGTTTTTGAGTTATACATATTGTATTTTAATTATAAATAAAGAGTGGTTTTACTAGGGGGACAAATTATAATTTTTACGAATCTTTTAAATGAGACTAATAAAAATATAGATAAGAGTGAGATATGATCCTTGTAGTCTTAAATGAAGCAGTTCGTGTGAAAACTTAAGTTCATAGTTGAAAAATTTAAATATGCAATATAACATTATATTAAGATATAGTTTATAATCACAAATTTCGAATTATTCATAATCAAAGTAAATTTACAATCATAAAAATGTTAATTTCACTAAAGAAACTAATTTATTTCATTGATTTAACAATGTGTGTGTGTTTGGATAGCTTCATAACTAATAATTTTTGTTTCGTTAGCGCTATGTCTGACATTAACAGCAATTATTTAACAGCGAACAGTAAATCTGAAACTAAATGTTATTAATGAATTTTTTTTACTGTGCACTAAAATTCTTTCACTTATGAAACAGAATGATATGTATTTTGCTAATTTTGAGAAAAATGTTATTTAATAAAAAAAAAAAAAACACATTTTTAAGTTATGCGAAACCATTCACACTGTTTTTGCTACACTGAGATATTTTATGTGTATTGTTGTATCACATTATGTGACGTCATTGAGATACTTTATATATTGTGATGCCATTTTATATGGTGTCATTGAAATACTATATGTAGTTCAACCCTTTCACTCTCTGAAGATGTAATTAACTACTTCTTCATAAAAAATAACATAAGTAATATCAAAGTGTCTGCTTGATATTTTTTTTAAAGAGATAAACTCATTTAGGCAATATTCAGGCCTTAATTTATGATCAAAAGAATATTTTAATAGTTAGAGTCATATTTTAATAGTCAAAAGTCATATTTTAATAGTTAGAAATAAGATAAATATTGGGCTCATTTAGATGTTTATCTTATAATTTTTTTAATGATTTTCGCTCTATTTTTACTTTTTATAATTATGAATTTACATTCTTTAAAACATAAAGGAGGAATTAAATTACTTCTTCAATATATTTCTGTCGATTATCATTAAACCGAGACAATTTTCTAGTATTACATGAAAACAATTCAAATTATCAAAAGAAATAAAAAAGATAAGTTTGTTTCGCTTTGGCATGTTTTAACTACACACACACATCTGAAAATGTATTATTAGTCGGTAGATTAATTTAGCAATTAAAAAAAAAGCAAAATTTTTTAAATTGTTAAATTAATCTACTATTTATTAAATCATAGAGTTGTCGATTTGATTATTAAAAAATTCAACATTGTGGAGTTATTATATTTTTCATAAAATTCATTGGTACTTTGTATATACAAGTGTTGTAATTTTTTCAGCTTAGTCACTGTTAGCGAAGGAATATATAATCAAATAATACTTTGTATATATTTGAATGCTTGCAATATAAATATATTCGGTTGATTGTTATCAAGAGAATTTTATTCCTCAATTCATTCAAAAAATAAAAAAAATATTTCGAATGATGGAGTTAAAAATGGTGTTTGAATTCTAGAAATACACCAGAAAGTGATTTGAAAATATCCGCTTCTTAGACGTATGTAAATCACGTGGTTATCTTCATCCGTGTTAAAATTTTAATCTTCTAATGTAAAGTATTTAGCGAATATATCAATTTTAAATTAAAAATAGCATCAAAAGTCTATGAAGCTTATTTTATATTTCTTTCATAATCATATTAAATAAACAAAATAGAAGATCACACCTAGTTTGAAGGCAATCCTGTCAGTTAAAAGATGGTTTGATTTACTAGTATAAATCAACCTAATTTAAATATCATTAAAATAAGCATTGTGAGAAGCAGGCTATACTTTCCCGCAAGCAACGGGGCAAGTGACCGATATGCTTCTTTCAAGGTCCAATCTGTATGACCGCCATTAGAGCGTGAGGAGAAAAAAAAAAAAGACTTCGAACGAGGAATTCTTTCATTATTTGTTCGTCTCCTTGTGTAAGAAAGGAGATGAATCCCACGGTGAGCGTGCCCAATAATATCCGGTCCATTTCTTCTGGTTACTCTCTGATTTCTGAAAATGTGGGTCGTCTTTAATTATTTTGTTGTTTCACAGATTTTTTTTTTATCTTAAATGAAATTCTAAAGATAGGCCAAGCCACATTCTTGACGTGCTTGCATTCCAAATCCGCATTTCATAGTTATAGGTTGTGAATTCGGCGACTGATTATTTGATAATTTGTTTTTGAGGAAGATATCAAAAATAAAAGTTTAGTATCTATGTGCTTTTCATAATATATTCGACCATGGCAGAAAGTGACATGGTTAAAGGTTTTAGTTGTACTTCTGCCAGAAACCATTGAATTTGATTAGAAATACTTGGTGAACTTCTGAGAAAATATGTGCTCTTCCAATTAGGCAAGTGGGACAGAGTGCCTTGGTATGAAACGTGAAAAAAAAACTGTGCTTCTTATGAAGATAAAATATGTCACTATATCTCCGGTTGGAGTTATGATGACATATTTTACATAGTTGGTCCGGTGACATCATATCTTAGGTCAAAGTAAAACTGCTTAAGCTAAATTATTGAGTAGAAAAAATTTCAAAAACAGCATTTTCTAAAAATTAAAAAGTGTAAAAATAGTTAATATTCTTTGCCATCATTCAATAAATATAAGGCAAACTAATCTTTGCAGTTATTTTAATATTTAAAGTAGATTATTTTTTAAAATTAAAAAAATGATTATTAAAGACTCACATATATAGCAATGAGAAGAATAATATCAATAATATTTAATTATTTTTGCGATAAAAATTCATTTATATGAATAGATTTCAGCTTAAATATCAAGTAAAGGAAATATATCTAAAAAAATATTTGTTCAAAAAATGAGAAATTTTACATATTTTCTTAGGTGCAGTTTTTTATGCTATTTTATAATTATTATGTATATTTGCATTTCATGGATTTTAATTATTGAATTCCCATTTCTTATTCAGTTAACAGTACTATATTATAACAAAGTTCCTTGTTTGTAAATTATATTTAATTCTAAAATATTGTCAGTGCTTTTATTAATTTGTATTTTCAGGAACATATTTCAACCACCCAACAATATTTAAATATTTGATACTTCATAACTCAATCATATTGGTGGATTTATGTAATTAAAAAGGAAAACATAAAATGTTTTCTGTACCTAATATAAATTTCTACCGAGAAATCCAACTGTATTAATATCATTTGCAATAAAAAGACTAAAATGTTTAAGAAAATCATTCACTTCAAAATAAACAATAGTTTAAATTCGTTGATAATTTTAAGAACAAACGGAAATTACAATTTAAAAATTCGATTGATTTCTGGATATCAGTTTTCAAATATTCTTTCTTCCAGAATCATGCTTTTTAAAAAGCTTCAAAGTTTTAAAAATACGAATTAAAAGTACAAAATATTCAAAATACGTAAAATGAGTGAAATACATACTATTTATATTTAGAAAATTCAATACAATATTTTTTATATAAAAGAGATTTCAACTTGTAAAAAATTCGAGTAAATATTTGTTTAAAAATCAGCATGAATACAAATCAGACATAAAAATTAGAACATTTGTAACCAAATTTTTAAGAAACAAAAGCTTTTAAAATACAAGTACATAAAAATAAGAAGAGATATAATCAATTGAAATAGAGCTTGAAATATTTCTTTCTGTCAAGTGAAGGTAAGAAATTGTTTGCATGTTTCTCAGGGATAATTGTTTCCAATCGGTAACAGTTGCAGTTATTTATATATTGAACTAATATATATTTACATGTGAAAATGCTTGGTATTGCGGTATAATCAAATTCTGACATGCCGACTAAGTTTAATCAATTATGTAAGGTATTCTTTCTATGTTATTGGTTAAAACTAAATTAACAGTTTAAAAGTAAAGAATTAAGTTTTTTTTCAATTTTGGACGCAAATGACTATAGTGTGTCGCAAAATAAAATTTTTGTCGAATTATCTCTTGTGTGCAAAATATTATCCGACCGCAGCAAATAAACAAACTTAGTTATTAGTAATTAAAGTGCATTGAATTTACCATTAGAAATTTCTAAATCTTAATAAGAGAAAACTAAAGTTAAGAGTGTATCAAATTGCAAAACAAAACTAAAGTTAAGAGTGTATCAAATTGTAAAATAAAACTAAAGTTAAGAGTGTATCAAATTGTAAAATAAAACAAAAGTTAAGAGTGTATCAAATTGCAAAACAAAACTAAAGTTAAGAGTGTATCAAATTACAATATAAAAAAATACAATTTGATTGCAATTTTCCGAAAAAAAAAATTATACGTTAGTAGTAAGTGTGGCATTTGATCATAAAAAGATTAATTTTAAAAGCATTTTTGATGATAATTTAATGTACAAATAAACTGTGTACATATCTTATTTCATTTAGTTTATAAGTTCTTTCACTAATTTTTGTTTTTATGATAGATTTTTTAGGATGAAATTAATATTGGAATTCTCTATTTTACAGATTCAATCTCGGCCGCTAGCTTTACTGAGTAATCGTATTGGCGAAAGCTACAATGAAGATTATGATCCAAGAGATTTCGTATTCGGGAATAAAGGTTTTAATTACAACAACACAAGAGACAATCATGAGCAAGACAACTCGGGAACAAATCAAATACCTCGTCAACAAATCTACGCTCAAGATCCAAACCCTTATTACGGGAATAACAATGGAAGACGTCCTTATAATACAGAAGAAACTTCTGGTGAACAGATAGAAAAAATTTACGAAAATCAACTGAGACAGAGGCCTCAATTATATAATGCGAATTTACAAAATGAGAAAAGGGATTTCTTACCACAAGACAGAGAACAAACTGACTTAAAAAATCTTCAACAATACCATGAACTTTTACGTAATTTGCAAGAACTGCACAATCTTCAGCAAAATTATTATCACCCGAATCAAATAGATACAACCAACACGCAGATTCAGGATCAATTAATAGATAAAAATAATCAACAGCAAAACCAACTACCGCATAACTACCAACAAATTTCAAATGAACCTAACAGTCAACATTTTCTTGAAAATCAGCAAATAGAGGCTTTGAATTCTTTGTTATCACAGTTAACCCGGGAACAACAGATTGAATTGATACAACAAATTCAACAATTTAGAGAACAACAATTTCAGCTGCAACAAGAGGAAAAACTTCGACAGCAGAGAGAGTTACAAAAGCAATTAGCTGAAGAAGAACAGCAACGGAAACTACAAGCATTGCAACAAATTATTCAAACGTACCAACAGCCTCAATCAGCTTTTGGTCAAGATTTACAGCAAGTGAAACAAGTGAATCCTCATCAAGAGCAACAACAAGGAAATATCCACTTTCAAGATTATAACTACCAACAACAAAATCCGTTAGCAGTCCAACAGAATTCTCATTTGTCAAATGAGGTTGGCTATATAAAGAAAGACAAAGCCAATGAAGAATTGCATGAACGAGAACTAGGGGCAAAACCATTAACTAATTCTGCTTTCAGCACTGGATCAAATGTAGTAGGTGTGGGTGTGAACATTGGAATAAAGCCGCCAGCAGTCGATATCGCTGTTACGAAACCAATAGTACCTGTTATTCCATCTCTACCCCAATTAGTCAACCCAATAGCAGTAAAACCTATCCCACCACCTCCAGTGAAGGAACCGCTTGTACCCAGTATTTTACCAAGAGCTATGCTCAACCTCAAAGGAAGGTTATTTTTCGGTGCAGAAGCTGGTAAAGGTGTAAAGGTCAATGCAGGTGCTGTTGGGCGATAAATTATCTTCACTTTCAATGCCATCATCAAAGCCAAATCACTCGATTAATATATATAAATTAATTTTATCTGTGATCAGTGTTGTACCAAAGAAAGATATCGATGAAGTTTCTTATGTTGAAGTAGTCAAACTGTTATCTTGGATTGCTAAGAATTTTTCCGGATTGTAGCATAAAAAAAAAAGAATTTTTGTAACAAAGTAATCAGCAGACTTTTGTATTTATAAACAAAGTTTTGGTTTCAGCAGAACTTTAGAAATCACAATAATACAGTTAACTTTAATTGAATAAAATACTTATTCGGAAAATATGTAATATAAGTATTCTATGACAAGCATTATATTTCAACTTATGAAACATGTTTTTAGAATTAAGTATCTTATTTAATTAAAATTCAATTTGTTGCCTCAGTAATAGAACTAAATTTCAAATTTGGTAACATAAAGTGATCTTTTCTTCAGCCACAAGTGTTCTAATATCATTCATTTATAATTTGTGGTTTTCATTGCATATTGAATATTATTTTCTGATTTAATTTAAATATTTTTAAAAAATTTTTTCATTGGAAGTAATAAATTAAGCAAGGAGCTATGTGAAAATAAATTGATACGTTTGATAAAAAAGAATAATTTTGAAATGCGTGCAGTTTAACTCCATTAAAATTAAATTGGAGCATTGGGCAAATATTCAATAATTCAACTGAGAAGAATAAATTTATTAAGAATATTATGGAACAAGCGTGATTTTTCTTTTCCTTTCTTATGTACAACTAGCTGTGAAGCTTTATATTCTGCAAATTGTCATCAATAGTTGATTTCATCAAATTTATCATAGATAATTAAGATTTACGTCGATATTTCAGGTTATCAATTATCTAATTCTAATTCTCAGACTGTACATATTTCTGATCTGTTACTGAGATTCATTTAAAGTTATAGCTTAAGACCACTTTTTCTCTCATTTATATTATTCCCTTTATCACAAGTTAGGCTTAGTGATTTTTAAAGATTTCTTTTTATTAGTGTTGTATTTTTGTACATATACAGTAATGATAATTAGTATCTCTAATTAAACTATCCTATATTTTCAAGCAGTTTTGCAAGTGCTTACTTGTGTTAAATCAAATTTAAAAATTTGTGAATTATTTTGTACATTTTCCATTTATCAAATACTTCTGTTTTCATGATATCTGCATCACATAATTGAGTATGGATTCATTTATATTCTTTGTTTGAAATTTATCAATGAAATAACTAAAAAAACACAAAAAATATTCTATAAACAATAAAAATTGTGACTCTTTATAGTTAAAATCAAGTTATCCAAGATATAAATGACTTTTAAAAATTACATATTTTTTTATAATCATCAGTTGTTAACATTAATAACAGTATAATTTGATATCAATTAACCTGTTATATAACACTGGATATGCAATCTCTTGGCTTGTGTTTATGTATATAGTGTATATCTCATTAGATTTTTAGTTATTTTTTAAATGAAACAGTTTTGAATGTAGAAATATTTACTTGTTTTGTAAATAAAGGAATATTTAATAAGGTTTTCTTATTTTTTTCTATTAAAGAAATCTCACAGAAAAAAAATTAAAAGGAAATAAAAAAATTAGAAAGAAGTTGCCACTGTAGAAAATATACTTTAAAAATATCAACTCTATATTTGTCACGTAATTTCTCATCAAAATTAATAAACATGTTCCATGAACAATAAATTTTCATATCAATTACAATATTTTTTTTAATTTCAGAATCAAAATAACTTTTTTTTATATTTTTTTTAGGAAGTCTAACATAGGCATTCAGTTTTTATTTGAGTACCAAAAATATAATTTATAGAATTCTAGAATTAATATAAGATTGATACCAAAGATTTGCTTGTAATGAATAATTGTAATAATAATAAAAAAGTACCCATAAAAGTGCACAATATTCCATTATATAGTATTGAAAATTTTCACTCTAAATTGGAGTATGTTTCAAATAGTCAATTGAATAAACAGAAAATGTTTTACTTAACATAATCAAAAACAGCTAGTGAGTGTCTTTTTGAGTTATTTAATTGTTGCATAACTAGCGAGAGAACTTGATGTAAAGAGAGAAATATGCACGATGTATTACTGAAGGCAAAAGAAATATGCACTTTATGTAAGTTATGTCACAACTGCAAACTAAACTTTATGTTTGACAACGTGTGTTTAGTTAGGACAGATTACTATGAATTTAAAGCGGCAGCGAATCTATCTCATTATTTAAAAAGAAGCAATTTTTATGAAGAAATTGCTTGAAATGCATTTTTTATGGTAAAAAGTTATTTTTCATGTAAAAGATTGTCTAAAATACTCAAGAAATATTTTAAAGCAAGTTCAAAATATCCCACAAAGTTAGTGTACTAACATCAAACTATAAATTTTCGTTGCGTAACCATACTTTGCTTGCCGATTTGTCATCCATTTTTGTAAGGTCTTGGCTTGTAGTTGCCGTTGATATAAGAAGTTAATTGGGTAGCTAAGTGGAAGTTAGTTTGACTTCATTCTCTATGGTCAGGCCATCATACTTTGCTTGCCGATTTGTCATCCATTTTTGTAAGGTCTTGGCTTGTAGTTGCCGTTGATATAAGAAGTTAATTGGGTAGCTAAGTGGAAGTTAGTTTGACTTCATTCTCTATGGTCAGGCCATCATACTTTGCTTGCCGATTTGTCATCCATTTTTGTAAGGTCTTGGCTTGTAGTTGCCGTTGATATAAGAAGTTAATTGGGTAGCTAAGTGGAAGTTAGTTTGACTTCATTCTCTATGGTCAGGCCATCATACTTTGCTTGCCGATTTGTCATCCATTTTTGTAAGGTCTTGGCTTGTAGTTGCCGTTGATATAAGAAGTTAATTGGGTAGCTGAGTGGAAGTTAGTTTGACTTCATTCTCTATGGTCAGGCCATCATACTTTGCTTGCCGATTTGTCATCCATTTTTGTAAGGTCTTGGCTTGTAGTTGCCGTTGATATAAGAAGTTAATTGGGTAGCTGAGTGGAAGTTAGTTTGACTTCATTCTCTATGGTCAGGCCATCATACTTTGCTTGCCGATTTGTCATCCATTTTTGTAAGGTCTTGGCTTGTAGTTGCCGTTGATATAAGAAGTTAATTGGGTAGCTAAGTGGAAGTTAGTTTGACTTCATTCTCTATGGTCAGGCCATCATACTTTGCTTGCCGATTTGTCATCCATTTTTGTAAGGTCTTGGCTTGTAGTTGCCGTTGATATAAGAAGTTAATTGGGTAGCTAAGTGGAAGTTAGTTTGACTTCATTCTCTATGGTCAGGCCATCATACTTTGCTTGCCGATTTGTCATCCATTTTTGTAAGGTCTTGGCTTGTAGTTGCCGTTGATATAAGAAGTTAATTGGGTAGCTAAGTGGAAGTTAGTTTGACTTCATTCTCTATGGTCAGGCCATCATACTTTGCTTGCCGATTTGTCATCCATTTTTGTAAGGTCTTGGCTTGTAGTTGCCGTTGATATAAGAAGTTAATTGGGTAGCTAAGTGGAAGTTAGTTTGACTTCATTCTCTATGGTCAGGCCATCATACTTTGCTTGCCGATTTGTCATCCATTTTTGTAAGGTCTTGGCTTGTAGTTGCCGTTGATATAAGAAGTTAATTGGGTAGCTAAGTGGAAGTTAGTTTGACTTCATTCTCTATGGTCAGGCCATCATACTTTGCTTGCCGATTTGTCATCCATTTTTGTAAGGTCTTGGCTTGTAGTTGCCGTTGATATAAGAAGTTAATTGGGTAGCTAAGTGGAAGTTAGTTTGACTTCATTCTCTATGGTCAGGCCATCATACTTTGCTTGCCGATTTGTCATCCATTTTTGTAAGGTCTTGGCTTGTAGTTGCCGTTGATATAAGAAGTTAATTGGGTAGCTAAGTGGAAGTTAGTTTGACTTCATTCTCTATGGTCAGGCCATCATCCTTTGCTTGCCGATTTGTCATCCATTTTTGTAAGGTCTTGGCTTGTAGTTGCCGTTGATATAAGAAGTTAATTGGGTAGCTGAGTGGAAGTTAGTTTGACTTCATTCTCTATGGTCAGACCATCATACTTTGCTTGACGATTTGTCATCCATTTTTGTAAGGTCTTGGCTTGTAGTTGCCGTTGATATAAGAAGTTAATTGGGTAGCTGAGTGGAAGTTAGTTTGACTTCATTCTCTATGGTCAGACCATCATACTTTGCTTGACGATTTGTCATCCATTTTTGTAAGGTCTTGGCTTGTAGTTGCCGTTGATATAAGAAGTTAATTGGGTAGCTAAGTGGAAGTTAGTTTGACTTCATTCTCTATGGTCAGGCCATCATACTTTGCTTGCCGATTTGTCATCCATTTTTGTAAGGTCTTGGCTTGTAGTTGCCGTTGATATAAGAAGTTAATTGGGTAGCTGAGTGGAAGTTAGTTTGACTTCATTCTCTATGGTCAGGCCATCATACTTTGCTTGCCGATTTGTCATCCATTTTTGTAAGGTCTTGGCTTGTAGTTGCCGTTGATATAAGAAGTTAATTGGGTAGCTAAGTGGAAGTTAGTTTGACTTCATTCTCTATGGTCAGACCATCATACTTTGCTTGCCGATTTGTCATCCATTTTTGTAAGGTCTTGGCTTGTAGTTGCCGTTGATATAAGAAGTTAATTGGGTAGCTGAGTGGAAGTTAGTTTGACTTCATTCTCTATGGTCAGACCATCATACTTTGCTTGACGATTTGTCATCCATTTTTGTAAGGTCTTGGCTTGTAGTTGCCGTTGATATAAGAAGTTAATTGGGTAGCTGAGTGGAAGTTAGTTTGACTTCATTCTCTATGGTCAGACCATCATACTTTGCTTGACGATTTGTCATCCATTTTTGTAAGGTCTTGGCTTGTAGTTGCCGTTGATATAAGAAGTTAATTGGGTAGCTGAGTGGAAGTTAGTTTGACTTCATTCTCTATGGTCAGACCATCATACTTTGCTTGACGATTTGTCATCCATTTTTGTAAGGTCTTGGCTTGTAGTTGCCGTTGATATAAGAAGTTAATTGGGTAGCTGAGTGGAAGTTAGTTTGACTTCATTCTCTATGGTCAGACCATCATACTTTGCTTGACGATTTGTCATCCATTTTTGTAAGGTCTTGGCTTGTAGTTGCCGTTGATATAAGAAGTTAATTGGGTAGCTGAGTGGAAGTTAGTTTGACTTCATTCTCTATGGTCAGACCATCATACTTTGCTTGACGATTTGTCATCCATTTTTGTAAGGTCTTGGCTTGTAGTTGCCGTTGATATAAGAAGTTAATTGGGTAGCTGAGTGGAAGTTAGTTTGACTTCATTCTCTATGGTCAGGCCATTTTTACATAGTAGTTGGTAGCAGGAATTCAACAAGTACAAAATGCATTTAATGAGGTGATTAATCAACTACAACTGAAGTAACCCTATCAGCACAATTTTATAAAAATTAATGCTTTAACTTCTTAAGGAGGAAAAAAGCAAACATGTAAAATAAATTAATCATACCTGGTATATAACGCAAGTTCTTAAATTCAAAAAGTGTTACTAATTATTCGATGCATAACAACATTGCCTTTAATGGTCCTTAAACTGTAGTCCATAATGGTCCAGACTCTTATGCTTCTATCTAAAAGCAAAATATTTAAATTTTTGTAGTGTTAGACGAGGAAGAGAACTACACATCGTCCCTCGTCATACATGTACTCATACACCAATCTTTTTTGCATTATATTTTGTCAGTTTGATTTGTACTGGAAGTCGAATGAAATAACTAAATTAAAATTATAATAATGTGCAATTCAAAATTATTGTTGATTCTAATTGTGTTTCTTACTGTGACGAGTCGTTATTTCAAGTCGAACTTTATGACTGGTGTCTATAATTTTCATTTCTTCTCTAATGCATTTAAAAATATTTGAAAAAAACTATTGATTTTGTAAAGATTATCATATTTTTGTTTTAATGTCATTTATCTTACACGGTTCATGTCTAATATTTTAAGCAAAACTACAGTTACGAAGCAAACAAATGTATTTATTTTCGACCTTAATTGTGAGATTCATAATAACTTTGTTGTGTGTATGATTGTACAATACTAAAAAAATATACCATTATGCTGGTTGTTAGTTGCAGCTAACTTAACTGGGACGTGCAATTTATAATTAATTCCTTTTAAAATTAAAAATTTGCATGCTCGGAAAGGGAAAGTTGAACTATCGAATTGTTTAACTAAACGCCAAAGCTTTCATTTCAACAGTTCGATAATTCAACTATTATTTACGTACAAACTTAGCATACTTATAGTCCATTATGAAAAGTCAATATGAACTCAAATTCTCAAAGAAAAAATGGGATATCGATCAATGTTAAATTTTCCCCATCTTGGTTTTTTCAAATCAGTGCCAGTGGCTTGATAAAAAAATCAAATAACATATAAATATTCAAAACATCATTGCTCTTTTATATATCTTTTTAATTTAGATATTTCTAAAACCTTATTGCCCAATGGCAAGAGCTTCTTTGCCATTAATGTTTTATTGCAAATGAATGCTAAATAAAGTTAAAACCTTCAGCAGATTAAAAATTTCTTTTTACTAAGACAATAATTATGATTATCTGAATAAGGTGAGTTTAGGTTGATTTTCTCAGCTCACCTGATGGGGATCAGAAAAAAATGTATTCATTCATAAATAATATTATCTATATTATAGGAAAATAACAACATAAACACATGATATTAAAAATTTACATTTAACACTTTTTTTAATAATTATATTAAAAAAATAAATTTTTGTGATAAGTTATTGCAAAGATGTAGTGGTGAAAGTATTAATAACTTTTAAATCCTTAAGCCATAAACATCATTCAGATATCAATTTCATAAAATTATTTTAATAATGAATTTTCCTTTAATGTTCTGATGTTATGTTCACCAATGATAGATTTTGTGCCAAAAACTGAAATATATTCAGCTTCAAATACCTTTTCTCACTGTTATTTCCTGATTCGTTATGAAAGAATAAGCTGTTATCGAATCTTCGAATGTTATAAAAATGTGTTATTGGAATGATAGTAAAATCTTTTTGCCCCAGAATATAACCTCAATTGCTATACTGTGCAAAGTTATGTCACTAATGAAGCTATAAATGACAGTCATTTGGTAAATGTGCCAAAAAAAGTTTGTTCTCAAATATTTCTTCTTCCACAATTTAATCTAAGATTTGCTTCATATTATTTATTCATTTTAGTCTTTAATAAACTATAGGCAGGTTTTGGATGAAATAATTTATAGTTCTATTCGTGGTTAAGCCTACATTTCAATTAATTATTTTGTGGTAGTGTGCTAAGACTTTTATTTGAAGACTGATTTAATTTTTGTTTTACTTTGAAGGTCGTATTTACCTAAATTTGTAGACAAGTTTCCAATAAATAGCGTGCTAATAACAATTTACAATAAGTTTCTGAAATTAAATTTAATAATATTACAGGGATATGTTCCTCTACAAAAAGTATCTAAAGTTATGAATAAAACATATGATCAATAAACTTCTTAAAATAATTGATTAAAATCTTATATAATTAATACGTATTTCGTGAATAAATCCATTTTAATCTCAAAATTTATTAAAATTTGCTTAAAATTTGTGCATGTGTGTGGGAATATTATAAACATTAATATTACAAACTGAGAAGGAATTTAAATTTTTTTAAAATATTTGTTTTGAAGTAGATCGAGACAGAGTATACTACACATAAGCAAAATTACATTTATTTCATTGATTTCCATATTGTGTATTAATTTTAATATATTTATTTTCAAATGTGTGTGAGAACGAAAGTAACTTTAAATATTATAGTTGAAAAATGCTACCATTATGCATATTACTGTCCATTAAATTTGCCAAATCAAGAAAAAGACACTCTACACATATGAAATTTGCTCAAGAAAATACAATGTCATGCATATGTTTAGCTTTCTAAAGCATTCATCTAAAATAGGCTATGAAAGCGACACCTATGCTCTTTTTAAATGACTATATTGATAGTAGATTCTACACAAATTGCATTTTGAATGTTATTTCGTAATGAAAAATTGTTATGAGGCCTCGTGAAAGAAGAAAAAATGCCTATCACCACATTTCAGTTTTGATAAAGGTCGAATAGTAACTTATCAAGATTATGGTTTACCCTGCTTCAGTATCACTGCTATGTCATGACTAGCTTCAGAATTTGGAATCAAAGTTTTAGTATGGTCACGTGGATCGTTATTACTCACTATCGTTAGTGACTAAAAAACAAACATGTTACTGCGCATCCTTAATGGATCATACAATCCAATAACGAACCATTAGAAATAAAGTAATTTTAATGGCAAGTATTTGTACAAATAGTTCAACGAAGTTTTCTTTGTCATAGCAAGACATTTAGTTCGGTGATCATAATTTCAGTCTGAATTAATGCTATATTTCAGACAAAAGTGTCTTCAATAGTATAATCAATGACTGACAAAAATATCAAAATTTGATATTTTTAGATGAATCACAATTTTGCTTACAGCGTCCTAAATGGTAGAGTCACGGGGAGCACATTCTCAATATGTATTCGACATTTACATGCTGGCTATTTAGTGTGACTTGACGTGAGTTACTCATTTTGGTCAACTCTTGTTCGTAGAAAGCACCGGAATCACACTCTTGAAGTACTTACTACGTTGTCAAAATCTAATTGCAATTCAAACACTTAATATAACACACTTTTATTCAAACATACACTTATTCAAACACTTAACTTAATTTATACAGTAATCGAATGGTTTTCATTTTTAAATTTTTGTCAAATATCAAAAAACGTCCAGCATACTTATAAACTAAATTTTATTAAAATATTTTGACATGAAATTGCAGATTGCCTAGCAGTTGAAAGACACTGTTGCTGTTGCCGTGTGACAAGTGCAAAGAGAAAAGGTAAAAAGACAAGTGATATGGGACCAAAGGCACAGTTCACTGTCCTGGCCACATTTTAAATTTCTCCCTTATAAAGGATGTAAAAACAGCAGTTGGTAAGGATGTTGAAGAGGGTCGAGACAACATTTCTGTTGCCTCGACAGCTGCAGTTGAAGAGATGCCTCGGATTCAGCGGAACTCCTGTGCTGTGCCTGGATTCTGCGTAGGTTCTAGGTCCGTCGGGCATGATTTTTATACCCCCCATGTTCCCAGTCCGCATTCTGCTGCTGGTAGAGGTGATACCACGGTCAGGATTAAGCTCTCGTAGGCACCTTTATACCTTAGACCCCCGCAGAACTGATGACTTGCGACTGAGTTTGCATCGAAGCAACAGGTAGTCGTATGAAAGGGATTAATATTCCTAGCCACATTGGCAAGGGAGCACCCTTGTTTCTTTCCCTTGATATTAATATATGTAGAGACCCATTGGATGGTGCAGGTTTTCTTCCTTGCAACTATGGTGGACAGAAGCGGACACTATGAACTACTAATACACTGATCACATATTACAAACTAAAAAAAACATTCTATGCGTAATGTGAGGAGTTCTCGTATTGCAAGAAAAAACCCTTAAAATTCCCAAATAACTTACTTGACAGATGTGCAAATAGAAAGCAGTAACTTAATATCCATTTAGCCTTTCGGTATTTGTAATTTCCCTATTCCTAAGAGCATAATTATAGTACTATTCACCCAAAAAGAAGTCTGTTAAAATATTTCGAATATAGATTTAATTATATTTTTATATTATGGAAGGTTTAATTTATTTTGGGTTAGAAGAAGAGTGTGGGATGGGTGTGTTTATTCTTTATGTGAAAAATTAAAATCAGTGTGAAAAACTAGGATTGAGACGACTTTTTGAATGCAAGATCAGGCATTCTTAATCAGTACAATTAGTAGAATATATAATACCAATACATAAGAAAATAGAAAAAGTAAGTGAAATTTATTAATAAAAGAAATTTAAAGCATAAAATTCGACTTTGAAGAACTAACTTCAAGTCAATTAAAAGTCAGTTCACGTAACAAGAGATTGGTAAGGAAATACCTGATTTTCATTCACGATTGCCCTCAGGATTTACACCTGCGCTCATGCAAAATTGCAAATTAACTATTCAGTCATATTTGTCAGTTCTTGTTATAAATATGTAAAACATGAGAATTGACACTGAAGATTGTTTATGTAATTTTAAACGTTTTAATGTAGAGTTTGATTGGATTTATATCCTGGAAATTTGTCAACCAATCAATGTCTTGAACATTTTACTTCTCAAATATTCATTATTCATGAACTGTACATATTGCAGTACGTTGGTCTCATTATCGGAAGGTAGTGAGTTGAAACTTGTCAACCAATCAATGTCTTGAATATTTTACATCTCAAATATTCATTATTCATGGACTGTACATATTGCAGTACGTCAGTCTCATTATTGGAAGGTAGTGAGATCGAATTCCGGCTTAATAGAAGATCTGTCGTGTTCACTGATTGAGGCCGAGGCATGTTCAAGCTGGACATGTGTTCGCAATGTCCTCCAAGTGAGATGATATCTCTGGGAGTAGGAAGCCAAATATTGGCGGTCTTCTTCTTAGTCCTTGCTTCAAAATCATGAAGACTCTACCCGGCTGCTTCTATCTAACTGGTAGTGTCCAATTCAGGACTAGGTACAGGGTAGCATGCTGGTGCAACAACAACATATTGCAGTAAGGAATAGAGTAGATCAGGATGTGAAATGAAGAAAATAGGAAGAAAATGGACAAATAGTAAAATAATGAGAAAATGAGAGAGAGAAAAAGAAAAACTAGAGAACATGAGTAAAGATACCTAATCGGAAGCAACAACTTCAAATTGAAAAGAAAATATGTCGCTACCAAATGCTGTTACAGAACCTAAGATTCCACTCTTAAATTTAATCCAAAAGAAAATACGATAAGTTTGATTTTTATTCTCTTCAAACGATAAGCAACAGTTGTTATTTAATAAAGAAATTTGGTATCTCATTTGATGTTCATATCAGCAAGGGGTACTATATTCTTAATTTGTAAGGAATCAAGAATATATTTTCAAATTTATGTTAAATCTTTTTTTAGAATTATGTTAAATCTTACAAAAGTATTAAAATGAGTGCTGAGACGCTTCATAATTCATTCATTTTGGGAATCAGGAATCCTATGGGAAGTAATTGATTTAATTCATTTTTATACTATGAGCTTAAACTCTATGGTTGGTTGTGTTTTATGGCGCAAGGTTCAAAAACGGACATGCTGCGTCAAATTAAACTCTATGAGCTTTTAATTTTTTGAGAAATTTGGAACACAGATATAAAAGTTAAAATTTTTGAAACCCTGTAAAAATCTTGTGATATTAAGTCAAATTAAGAAGAGCATGTCAATTTCAAATTCATCCAAGAAATGCTTAGAGAATATTTCTTGGTTGAAATGCCTATAATATTATCATAATTTATTTCATAACAAAGAAAAATTTGGGAATGGTCTGCTAATTTTTGAGCGAAATATCGCAAATAAAATGAGAAATTTAAAGCGAAAACTATCAGACAACGAAGATATCCTGTTTAAGAAGTGTAATGAGGCAAATTTACTCAGACATGAGAACAGTATTATGGGAAGAGATCATGGATTATTTCATTAATAATTACACTAAACAATATATTCTTCATATTAATTATTATCTCTTATGTAAAATATTCACACGTAGCAAAAGGCTAAGTAAATAGATATAAACATTTTAACCACCTCCAAAGTTCCCAATATACGCTGGAAAATCACCAACAGTAACAGAGTTAAAAATGAAAAACAAATACTGCATTTACAAGTGTGTATCTCATACGAGAAAAGGCAATGGAAAATTAAAGCTTTTAAGTCGCACTTTTTGGTCAATAATGAGTTAAATATTTTGTTATATAGTTTTGTTAAAAAACTATGGTGGTATTTTATATATAGTTTTATTATTCTCTTGAATTGCATAATATTAATTTATCTGCAACAATTTGATATCTTATGTTATCCATCTAATATATAAGTAAGCTATATAACTATCGGACTTTATTCTTGATATTTATCTCCAAATAACGTTCTTTCTTATTTATGGTGAGGATCTAAATATATTTACTTGATGATTTGACTGCAACAATTGAAACCTAGCTGTTAAGGATTTTAAATTTCATAGCATTAAACATTTTTTTCTATGAGACTCAATGACTCAATGAAATAAAATGAAAGGAATATGGCATGTTGTTTCGTGACCAGTATCTGAAAACTGGATAAGTATGTAGTAGTTTTAAAAATATAAGGAGGACTGACAACTGACTGCAATAAATTAACAAAGTAAATTTCTCGTATTTTTTTTCTAAAAGGATTTCTTCCAAGAATACATTACATCATTGTCGTGCGATTAAACCACCATTGTTGCAGATTAATATTGGTGAAGGTAAAATGGGATATTAGACATCCAGCAATCTCTTACATATGATTTTCAAATATGATTTACAAATATATTTACATATGATATGTAAATAGGATTTACATATGATTTCAATAAATACTCGCAGTTTCCTTTCACAAATAGCATGATGTACATGTCCTCCGAAACCGTGGTTGTGAATAGACGATTACTAAAAAGCTCTCACATATCTATTTCCCGTTCTATGAAATGCTGTCTAAGCTGGTAAGATGGTGCTGTAAATATTCTCCAACTCTTTATCCATACTCTAGTCCCATTTCACAGACTTCCTTTTACTTCCCAATAATTTGACTTTACTCGAAATCATCTATATGTCGGCAACTTGATTTGCTCATTGGACTGAGGCAGATATTGGGCGCTGGTTAAATTGACGACCACATAATGGCATTTACAGGAATATTGCGGATACAAAACCTGTATGATTAATATTTGTGGTGTATTTGAAATTGACACTTGTCTCTGTCATGATGAAATATATTCCTACTCTACGGGGCATCATCAATGTCGATCTTCTGATTAACTTTCAATCTTGCTCACCGATTCATTTTATTTGACATGCTGGTTTTTTAATTCTGTCCTAAAATGTTATACACCACTAAATAATAATAATACTTGTTCATTGGGAAAGTATCAGTAATGATAATAGTCATAAAAACATTCATAAAATAGTTGAAACTTCGAAGCAATTCATAACTTATTTCAAAGTGTGCTATTGCTAAAACGCAAGGTCTATAGCCATTGGCCTGCCTATGGGTTTGATACGAACTGTCACTCAACACTCCATAGATTCACAAATTCTTAATAGTATCTAATTGAATTGCTTTTTATAATGCATGTCTAGCTTCAAAAATTTATAATATAGTATCCCTACACTCCTGTGGATGTCTTCGGGTGCCTATGCTGTAGTAAGGACATTGTTTTATACGTAACTTCTTATTAAATGTTATCCATCAGTAACCGCCAATGTCAATTGATTTTTACAGACTAGTTTAATCGGATTCGTGGTATAAAGCAAGATGCACTTGAATTTCAGTATTCCACCTGACCTCTTACAGTTATTTTACAGCGGATAATTGGGAATCTAGTTATGACAGCTGCTTATGATTAGATATCTAATAGGTAGTATTCAGTTAAGCTAAAAAATCATTTTCTTCTTTGCTTTGTTGTATTTCTTTGTTAACCACTGTTGATTTCTTGTGTCAGCATTGTTCTAATCTCCCGATCGTTTCAAACACATATTGAATAACCATTCGACTCATTTGACTAACACATTTCTATTTGATATCCCTATTTTCAAACTTTAATATGCCTACACTGATCACAAATATTTCATAGTTAAAGTAAAACGCCAATATTTGAAATGCATCTGAAATTTTGAACTTCATATGAGGAATCGTTGTTCTTATGTATATTGAATAGAGCTCTCCCAGGATATATGTAAAAAGGCACATAATATTTCAATTTTGAAAACAATTGCTTTAGAAACAAATACCCTGTATCCTAAGCCCGAATGAATCCACATTTACACCGATGGATTCCTTGTAAATGACACAGACACTGCAGGAGCCGGAGTTCATTGCAATCTGCTCTCTTTCTATATCCGAGTAGGAAAAGGCAGAACTGCTTTTGATGGAGAAGTAGCTACCATTCGTGTAGATCTAATACAGCTGCAGCTGTACTATTGTCACTTGAATACCTTTACAAAGGCCGTCATCTTCAGCGACTCCAAGGAGGTGATTCTCACAGTGGACTCTAATACAACCCCTGAATTTTCTGCGACTCCAAGGAGGTGATTCTCACAGTGGACTCTAATACAATCCCTTAATCTTCTGACATCATTGAATGCAAAAATCTACAGATAGGGCTGTATAGTTTTTCAAAAAAAGTTGTGTTACAGTGGATTCCAGGACATTGCGGTGTTGCTGGTAATGAGTTAGCCGACTACCTTGTTAAGCAGGGTACTTTTATCCAACAAATATCAAGAAATGAAATTCCCATCAATAACACCAAGCTGCTTATTAGGAAAAAGATGAAGAACATTGTCTTAAACCAATTCTCAGAGAGACACTCTAACAAAAGCTGGTGAAACAATCTTCAATTTATCCCTAAATGCCGTAGACACAGGGCTGTTGCCGAGTTTCGTTTTGGCCACCGGGCATGACTAAAAAGCACTCAAACACCTTCCTAAACACCTGTGTAGAACTAACATAGTCGAAGAACCTTTCTGAAGGCTCTGCGATCTTCGGGAGGAGATGGATGTACACCACCTTCGTCGCTATCCAGCACTACCCGAACCTTCCTTGTGCGATCGCTACTGATGTGCTTGAGACGTTCTTAGTGCTTTATAGACTTCTGTGTTCACGTGTCTAGTTATTATCTCTGCATCTGTGGCACAGTGGTCGTTGTAAACGCTGCTATTGGAAATAAAAAAATGTATAGTGAATCTGTGCAGAATCTGTTAATGTCTGCAGCTTCAGTCATTTCATCATTTATCAAACATAAAATTTAAATCACTTATATGTTTCATCTGCATAACAGTCGGGCAATTTCTTAATACATTGATATTTTATAAATAGCTTTTCAGATGTAATTTACGACAACAACGTGAAAACTCTTCTTATATAAACTAAAAATAATTAAAGTATAACTTTTGGTATAGAAATATCAGATACAAATTTCATTTTAAAATTATTCTGGATGATAATAATCCTATTTATCTTGTTTTCTGTGCATTAGAATAGTGAAATATTACAAGCAGCGTTTTCAATAAGAAGCATTACAGACTTTGATATTTCTAAAAAATAACAATAGCGAGCTACGAAGTATTAAAAGAATTATAATTCATTTTTAAAGTACATTTAACAGTAGATAAAAATGTATACTAAACTTAACTATCAAAAAACATGCAGGCAAAGTGAGTATTAACGCAGCAATAAATCAATTTTAACATATCTGAAGATTTAGAAATTGTTATCTTACAAAATTTTGTCAAAAAATATATCAACAAAAAATATCTTACATATAACACGCAATTAAACATCTTACATAATAATTTATATAAATAAATTAACACCACACTTTAAGTTCTAATCAATTTTTTCAAACACCGCTTGTAATATTAGAAAAATTTCTCACAATACTATTTTTAAATCATCTTAGAAATTTATTATTACAAGTTTCCAAGGAAGAAAGGAGTACAAATATTTATTCCCAAGAAAACTCATTGTCATTTTTAAACAGTAGTAATACATTTTCTCAAGTTATATCCTTCTTTTTATTTATTTTTTTTAAATGTCTAATCTTTAGAAATGATTCAATTTCATTAGTTTTCAACAAATTGAAAACAAATCATTAATATAATGTTGCATTTAAGCAGTATGTTATCTCTGTAGTATTATTTTTCAATTGGAAAAGTTTATATGCAAACCATATGAGGAATATTTTTCAACTGGAAACTCCAACAAAGATATATGCAATTTTTTTTACCAAAGGTGACATATTGATCTAATGTATAAAATATTAAAACTTTAAAATGAAAAAACTCAATTTTAAGAAAAATTAAGAGACTTACAAGAAGTTAAGAGGCTTTTCATTTCAGAAAACAACAACTGCTTTTCACAACCCATTTAAAATAACAATTTCATGACAATTATTACAAAATTTCATTCGCAATTGAATTTTCCAACGAAATCATTGAAAACATTTCTATATTGATGCTTTGGGTTCTACATTTATTTTTTTGTATACATGATCTAGATTCGAAGGTACTTAACGCTTTAAAATATATTCGGAATTATTGATTGAATTAGGAATCGAACCCCAATACAGAAAGCTCCAGCTGCCCCCCCCCCAGCCGGCTCTTTTCTTCTCAAAAATAAAATAACTTTTAAATGCCAAATAATTAATTCTTTCGTTTAAATTAAATCATAATATTGATATCACTAAATCTTGTTAGTGAGTCATAGAAAATGTGTTACATCAGGCAGAAATTCTAAAAAAAAATAGTAAGAAATCCATACTAAATATTAATTCAGTTATTAATGTTTAATAAGTATTTATATGATAGCTTGTATTATATTTATTAATTTAATAATTTTTGCCTAGAATTTAACTCCACATAACTTAAATATTTATTTTAGTTAGAAAATGATGAAATGAATGATACCATCAAGTAAGGACTCTATTAAAATTCCGAAATAAATAAAAATTCTTTTTGATTTATAACTGAACCTATAATTAAAAAAACAGAAAATTGATGTAAAAATGATATTATCATTTTTAATATATTATACAGAGCACATAAAGCATTTGAAAAAATCTTCAAATAATTATAACGACAAAAAAATTTAAAAATTACATCCAAATAATACATTTAGATAGAGAATATAATTATTTTCACACCCTTTTGGCATATTAAATTTTAGTAATATTTAAATTTTTCTATTTCATTTACTATAAATTCTTTTCTTTCTCACCTGGTACTTTACAATGCTATTTCTAGTTCACATATTTTATACTTTATTGGCGATTTTGTTTAAATGAAAGTCAATCTCTTCCTTTCTTTTTTTCTTTCTGTAGCTTAAAGATCTGTTACAGATTTAGGACTCCTCAACTCAGCAAAAATATCTAATGATTTTCTTTTTACATTTCCGTATTCTCTTATTAAATATAAAAAAACTGTTAAGAAATAAGAGCAACATATAGTTCATGCTAGATTGCAGTTCAATTTTGCTTTCTATTTATTAAACGTTGGTAGTCATAAATTTCCGCTAAATGGGCCACGAGCTAATATCATAATCATCAAACAATTACCAACCTTCATAACCAAAGGTGTTCAGTTTAATATAGGAACCGAAAGATAAATCTAAATTTATGTCGGAATAAGAAAATTGCTGTTCCTTGTTTGGAGGCGATAAAACTGCAGGAAAAATTTGCCCCTTCATTTGATTTTTAGCTGGTTGAAGCAGGAAACGACTATTTGGAGCAATTTAGTTGGTAAAATCATCCCAAATTGAAGGCGCATGACTTGTCGCGTGCGATTCTCTGTGATTGTTCATGGTCCCCAAAATAATTTCACTTTCGAACATTGGCTGGAGCATTTGGCGAAAAATAATACACTCTTGTTTACGTCATGGTTTAGTGAAGAAAGTTACACGTTTTCCGAAGATAGATGTCTGGTAGCATGTTTCCGGATGTTAAAGAGATTTTCGCACGATTTAGATGTTGAGCGGCGGAAATTTAATTAATTTTGATTAAGTGAATAACGAAGACTTATCGTTTTTGTTTTTATTTAAATACAATTCTGAGATTTATTTTACGGAAATACACAAGTCATTTATCCTCAAAACTATTTTTACTCTTCTACTGTAAATAGTAAAGCGTGAATGGAAGTTCTGTTTACTGAAATCCAAAACGTATTAAATTATTTGCACAGTATCTATAAGAATAAAATATAAAAATGTAATCCTCACACTTGATTCATTTCCGTGTATCCATTTCGTGTTGTGTAATGTGTAGTTCCATAAGTTCTTATCTTAAAATGTAAAATTAAAGCATACTCATGTATCCCTTAACTTATATGTTGTAATGGAAATAATCTTTTCAATACACTTCTGAATTATAGTTTAAAATCATTGTTATGGAAAGGATATAAATTATTTAGTTCAAAATACAATATTACAAATGTCTTAAAGTATATAAATGTGTGTGTATGAAAGAGAGAGAGAGAGACAGAGAGAAAGAAATAGAGAGCGAGAGAAAGACAGAGTGAGACTGAGAGAGAGAGAGAGAGAGAGAGAAATTTGGGCGGATTAATATATAAAAGTTATATTGTATACAGCTTCTATGTTACTTTGTTATAAAACTTGTCCTTATGAGTTAAATTTATGAATATCTTAAAAAAAATGTGTGAGTATGACATTTGTAAGGACATTGAAATACATTTCATGGAAGAAGATTTTTTTTTAACTCCACTGAAACAATTTCTGTTGAAATTTTGAATTGAACTTTCAGGTGAAAATTCCAAAGATTCATCAGCCAGAAAATGTCTGGATAAATTCGATTTTTAAGAGTTTAATAGATTCATACCTATGCTGCATTTTAATAATTGATTATTGGCTTGAAAATAAATAGTTTAAAGTGTTTTATTATATTTTGGATTAAGAGTAGTATTTTGTTTAACACTTGTATAATTTCAAAATGTCACTATAAGATAGGTAAAAAAAATGTGTATAGTGATTTTTTTTTAAAAAAAAAGCAAATATTTGCTTAAATTTCACAATTTTTATGCAGTTAACGATGAGCTCATTGATGAATTTTCTTTAGCAATCCACATTCACTCGACCGCATCTACTTGCAAATCAGCAAAGCAAATGAATGAACAAATTTCATTAAAGGAAAATATTTTGAGGGCACTCCACTTCCGCAGCTATCAGATTATTAATTTTCTACATAAGACTTAAGGAAAAAGAAGTGGCATTTGTGAAATGGATTATGTGTGTGTAGAGGGAATCAAGTATATGTATTCATAAACTCTGTACTATTTTTCACCAATTACCGTATTTTTTTGCTATCGTAATCTGCTTCCTCAATGCTTTACAAACTTTGAATAATTACAAAGCAAAAATCCACGAGATTGTCAAAATTATCAATGAATTTCTACTTTTCGCTTTAATGACTTTTTGTATGTACGGAATATTAAGTATGAGATTAACGCTTTGCCTTGAACGTGGAATTGATAAGTTATTTTGTATGCATGAGTAAACAGGTACAATAGTGAGAATGCATCCCATTTTTCAGCTGAATTAACAATTCATTCAATAAATTTCTCCTCAAAACAGCAGCATTTGCATATTCTGTGTTAAAAATATATTTCACTGTGCATACATTCTTCGTTTGACATTAAAATACAATTTGCAAACATTTTAGTGATAAATAAAAATTTAAGTCTAGATACTTGTCTTTATTTAAGAAGGGTTTGTTTCCCCAGATAAACTGTTAAGCGATAAGAAGAATATAGGAAATGGTTTTGCATTTTACGTAAATAAAAACTCGGCGATATTTTAGAAGAAATCTAAAATCAAGACAACAGATAATTTTATCAGAATTATATGTTCATAAAAACAGCCAAAAGTATAACAACTAAAATTAAATATTTTGTCGAAATATCTCAGAGTTATTTGTTACTCTTGGACAAGCTTGATATGCCGTCGGCTATGTGAATTTAAGTCAGTAGAGTGTGTCTTTCCTTAAACCAGAGCATCACGAAGGTTAAAGCACAACTTTGCCCTAAACTCCTCCAAAAGATGGATAGCACCACCAGAGGATTCACTCCCTCATTTTCGACATTGATCTGGAGGAGGAGGAAACTTTACCCAGACCATTACGCCCAAGATCTGGGTGTAATAGTTTGAAGAAACTGCTCAACGATCGGGCACAGGACTTTTGATTCCACAGCATGTATATCGCATGTACTCCTCAGTGGATCTTCACTGGGAATCGAACACCATCCTTCCGGACTGAAGAGGGGCCGATGCCCTAACCACTAGGCAACAATGGCCCTTTCACAGTTAGTAAATATATTTGTTTAGCGAAAAATTCTTCGATTATAATTCATCCTTACCAGATTTTCTATTTCAGATGTAGCATGAATCATGCGAAAAGTAGTACCAAAATTTATGTTACTTCTTGATATTTGAGAATTGCCAAATGAAATAGCAAGGATTTTTTTTATATAAAATTAAGATAATATAAACTATAAATTGATTTATTTTTGTCATATGGACGATATAACTATCCATATAAAGAAAACCATTTTAATTTTTTCTATCAAATCCAAATTGTTGAATGAAATTTACAAAATTCTAACAAACTCGTTGTTAATATTAATTAAATTTCTTTCTACTAAAAGCATTTACTAAAATAGCAGTGATTTGTTTTAATATATAAAAAATGTCTGAATCTCGCTATACCTTGGCTATGCGAATTTAAGTGAGCCAGGTGCGTCTTTCATTTTAATCAGAACACTTCGAAGGTAAAAGTACGATTTTGCTCTTCAAATATTCCGATAGATGGCCCCACCAGAGGATTCACTACCACAATTTTGGCATTGATGTGAAGCGGAGGAAATTTTCTCCACACCATTGCACATATGGTAACTGCTTAACGAGAGACCACAGGTCTTTCGATTCCACAGATTTAACAAGCACGTATATCACATGTATTCGATGGGTTTTTGGTGGCATTAGGAATCGAACTCCACCCTTTCAGAATGAAGGCAGATGACTTAACCACTATGTTACCACGCCCCACACCACACAGATGGTAATCTGACTGACTTAGTCTATTATAAAGTATTTTAACACTCACCCCAACACATAAATTAATTTGCAATTTCTGTGTAAGGTATTTCATAGATAAAGGACAGTATTTGTGTGTCATATGAAAGAAATCCCCGAAAACCACTAACTCCCTCCTCAACCCGGGTACGGCAGAATCTATCTGAGTAGTATCCTTTTACCAATACTCAACAGAAGCTGGTGTAAAACCCAGTATATTTCGCTGCTTTACCACGACTGATCTTATAAAAAATTTGAAAATTCTAAATAAGACTTTTATTTAAAATATTAATTAAAGCATTAAGACGTAAAAACAGAAGAAAATAAAATAGTTAATAAAATAGAAATGAAAAATCTCGTTTTAATTATAAATCACTCACTAAAATATTAATGTCATCAACATGAATAATGTTTTCTAACTCAAATTACTTTGAAGTGTTAGTAATATAGTGAGATTTTTTTTAAATACATAATCGTTTTGTTAATAACTTTTAGTTCCGTTATTTTAGACAAATTTATGAAAAAAAAAATTGGTGTAACAGATAGAAAAAGCAGGAAAGTTAATAATGAAATTATTAGCAGAATGACATTATTTCTAAATAATTTTGATGGATATTTGGAAAATTAGTGTTTCATAAGTATTAATATTGTCCCAAGCTTTTATTTTCCTTATTTGTTTTTTTAAATATGACTTTTTAAAATCTCTTTTTATCACAAAATTCTCTCATAATAAATGTTTTCAGATAGATGTATGAAAGTAGAGCACTAATCTGTAAATTGTCAACCGTTTTATGGTAACTTCAACCGTAAACTTGGATGCGGAAGCTTGCAGAAGAAAGATTCCCCGACCCAACCGCAGGAAAAGGAAAACAATTATTTTATGAAGTGGGCATAAATCTTAATGGACAAAGGGAAGTATTTTTGGCTTGTTTAAGAACAGGGGAAACAAACAACTTCCGAACAAAATTGTTCCATTCGCGGTTACCCCTCATAATGTTGGGTACTTCCTTTTTGCAATTATTGCGAACTGATTTTTGAATGAGAAGATGTCTAATTTTGTATTCTCGGAGAGGACCCGGATGTGAAAATAAGATGAAGTGGTTATATAATATGTAATGAAAAAGTTTTCATGGAAAAAGAAAGAATAAAGAGATGAAAATGGAAATGAAGTAATATTTATGTAGCTAAACAGACGAATGAAAAATTGGCATTTCAATGCAGCAATTAAAAATTAAAATGTCTTTATATATTTCCTCAATTTAAGTAGATTTATGGAAAAGTGGCTTGCTTATTAAAAGTGGCTTGCTTAAATTAAAATATGAAAAATGCATTCTCTATATGAGCTTTTTTTTTTTTTAAAAAAAATGTTATTTGTGTATTGCGTTCATTGTAATATAAATTTTTTATTTTTAATGATTATATCAAATTTGAATTTCACAATCATTAACTAGGAAGTGTTAGGTTTGTTTTATTTGTCATTTCATACTCCCTTCTCATAGATATCAGCTAAATAAATAATTTTAAGTGGTTTCCGAACACCTTGCATTAATCTAGTAGTAGGAAAGCGCTCTTTGGATTGAAAGATTTCAAGTTCGGTCACAGTAATTTTGGAATAGGGAAATATGGATATTGCGTTCCTGTTTTCTGCATGCATTTCTTAATAAATGCTTGTAAGTTTTCCTGGTTTCCTCCTTTATGATATGTGAATACAGCTTATTGCTTAATGAAAGTCCTGCTTGCAGGTACTCTACAGCAAATATGTTCAACTTCCTTACAAAAGTCTTCAACCACTAATCTATATGATTTGCTAAATTCTCATGAATACCAACCATTGCAAACACTCAAGAACTAAATAGCAGCTGAATTCAAGAGCTGTTAAATTAAAATTATTCTAAAATTAAGAACATTGATATTCATCACAACGCAAGTCTTGATAATATTCTTGGATACAATTTATAGCGCGTCTGATTCATACTTTTAAGTGAATATCATTCTACGAATTTGACAAGTGAGCTGATATCCTTATTTCAACATTAAAGCTACAATATACTCAGTAACACATATTTGAATACAACTGGTATAAGGTACCCGATATAAGGTATCATATACCCTTATTACCATTCATCCAGGTGATAAACAAATAATAATGAGGACTTGAAGCTGGTAGTCGAATGTTATGCAAAATTTCATAGTACATATATATATATATATATATATATATATATATATATATATATATATATATATATATATATATATATATATATATATATATATATATATATATATATATATATATATATATATATATATATATATATATATATATATATCCGTACTGTTTGAGAAAAAAATCATTGAGTTTAATTTATAATTACAACACTACAAAATTATGACAAAAATATTAACTTATTGTTGAGCACATTATTAGATGAAACGTTTTTTCAAAAAAATGTGGTCAATGTCATATTGCATTATTTAATATTTGATAAAAAAAAAAAGTTGAAAGATGTGCTATTGGAAATACAAAAGTGTCACCTTTTTAAACACTTATTTTACAAATAAAAAATTTCACAAAATGCTTAAGAAAAATAACGCCATTAAATAACAATTTAAAGGTAATTTTTCATTTAAATGAAATTATTTAACCCTGTAAGTGATTGGCCTTTGCTGGATATATTAATAATGTGAGTTATGATTAGTAAAATAATTCATAGTATGTTTAGTACAGTCTCTTGCAATCTTCTTAATTTCAGAATAACTGCTGTGAAATTTGCTCATAACTGCTGTGTATTATGCTCATGAAAGTGATGTCTATGTATAGTAAAGTAACCAAGTGCTGCTGAGTAAAGCATCTAAAGTGCCACTTGGAAGAAAAATATGTTAATATTTATATCTCGAAAGCGGAATAAATTATAAAAAAAAAGTATATAATGAATTGAACAGTTAAAATGCACATTTGCTTTTCCATAATTGGTTTCTTACCGATAACATCCCGAACTTAAACGGAAGAAGAAATGATTATTTTGGGGCAAAACACGGCACATCACCATGGCCCATTGGTATCACTTTTGATTATCTATAGAAAAGACCATGATTCAAGCCCGAAAGGTTTGCTTCCATGTACTTATCGTCTTTATAAACAGCGTAGACAATCCTTAAACCATATGAAATAACGTCACATTAACTCTCAACTCAACTTGCGTTTGTTGTTCGAATTTCTTGCAGTTTGCTAATACTTAAGAAATGCCACACCTTTTCATCTGATGCAGCCATAAAAGAGAAATCTTCATAGAGTTACAGTATGTCGATGCTTGTGGTCATGAATGATTTTCTAAAGCTGTGTATTGCGATATTGTTTTATTATACTGTGAATGTGTATTCGGATATTGTTTTATTACCCTGTGAATGGGATTTAAACGCATGATCATCATCAAGGTTGTATTAGCAAGGTTTTTATGTAGCCAGCATCCTTCTCGTCAAATCATCTTAACTGTTGTAATAAGTATAAGAAAGACAAGACGCACCCGTAACTAGTCGAGCTCGATCTGGTAGACCAGCTAAAATAGGATAGGAAATTTCAAAAGGAAAATTATTTGCATACGTCCTTACATATCCAAAATACAACGCAAAAGAGAAAGAGATCTCTTTAGATCACACGAGTGGAAACTCCTATAAAAGTAAGCTTTTCATCCATATCAACCAATATCTCAACAGATTTTACTGGAAACAAATCCGAGAGACGCTATGATTGCTGAACTTCGTCAACAATAGCTAGTGGTCAACATTATTGGCACATATGTCAGCATTCTTCTCATTGGTACATATGTCAGCATTCTTGTCATTGGCATATATGTCAGCATTCTTGGAACATAAACGACATGTACAATAGGTAAAACATCAATTAATGAATGTAGGCATGTCCTAGATGTTTTACCGACGCGTTTGACATCGAATGCAGTTTGCTATTAACATTTAATTTGCAATATATAATAAAAAGGTTGATCGGTCAAAATTTTTACATTTGTTAACAGTTACACGATATTTGCTGCAATTGCTTCAGAATGTTTTTGAAGAAACTGATGTTATTTTATTTTAGAAGTCTATAGTTTTAGTATGATAGCATGCCAGATCAGAAAACATCTCCAGCGAAGCACTACCTCATCAACAAAATTTTTGAACTAAATAATTGGAAAAAACTATGTCGAAGATTGGTTTCCACGTTCACCTGACTTGACTCCACTGGAATTTTTTCTTTAGGTTTTCATGTAAATTACTTTTACATGAAATAGCAGGTGTAGGAGATCCCAGCATAAGCATTGTTGGAATTTCAAAGAGTCAGTGCGAATGCTTGTGCTAAAGTGACACACTCTATGCTACAACGTATGAAACATGATATTCAAACGAGGATTCAAATAAATATTGCTACTGATGGCGATAAGTTTTAATATATCAGGTTTTGATTGTTATAATTGAAGATATATTGTTATAATTAGCTGTGTTTTGAATTTCTCAGATACTCTTCCCACGTCACAGTGAAGGTAACCACAAAAACCAATTGAGGATTTGTGTTAATAAACACACAAGTCATCTCTTCGTACTGAACCTATGCTGTTCTAAAGCTTAGTAAATTACGTTTCTTCAATTTCGTTACATTTCGAAAATTGGAGCGTTGACTAAGCAGTTTTCCATCAAATGACAGCATAGATGGTTTTTTTCAGTTACATAAAAAGCTATTTTACTACATTTCGACACCGTGTTTTTATGAATATGGAGCAGACGTTTTGAAGTTAATAAAATGGCAAGGAACTCAGAAGGAATGATAGATAATACAGAGTAAAATAATAATAAAATGGTAGATAAAATAATCGTTATTGTTAAATAGCAACAAGTTTATATGGTTTATCGCCACACAGAAAATTAGATCCCATGCAAAATTTACATTAACTGAAAACTTTATAATATGGTAATTTGCATATCGGGGACCAACTGAATCAGAGAAAGGTAACATGTGAATTCTGAGTTGCTCTCAAACCTGTAAGAGAGTTACAAATAAAGTAATCAGCAGTTTCAAATGGCAAAAGAGAGCCATATGGGTAATAATCAAGATTGAAATGGATATGAATACCGATCTAAGGTAGTCAAATGGGTCATTTCATTTTGGAAATAGGGAAATAATGAAGACACTCGGATTTTCATACTTATAAGTCAAGGGCGTACTGCTTGCTTATCGATTCTGTTGAAATATTCACAGCTAAGGTTAATTGTTCTGGAAAAAAAAATGTTGATAACCGGGGTCATCGGTGGATACCTCATATTGTAAGTGTGGATAAGTGGACCACAGCGACATTCATCAATTATCATAGCATTAATTAAATAATCACTATGCAATGGCACTTTAATAACGCTTCACATATACTAAATTTGCTAAAGATCTATATCAATGTATCAATTTTGAGATGAAATAACTCGTATTAATATTGTATATATATAATATATACATATAATATATATATATATATATATATATATATATATATATATATATATATATATATATATATATGTATATATATATATATATATATATATATATATATATATATATATATATATATATATATATATATATATATATATATATATATATACAATTATATAACTTTATAAAGGTATATATATATACCTTTATGAAGTTATGTGCAATTGATTAGACGCTGTACTTTGGCGTAATTTGTTTTTCGTGATAAAGGTACATCTTTTCCTCTTTTTAACATATATTTCAATTTGGAAAAAAAATTTTAATTTTATTTTTGTACAGGTGATTAAATGAGATCATGGAAGTGAGCGGAATTCGTGTGTTGATGAAGTACAAATTCCACCACAAAGCCACAACATGGTAGGCAGTCGCGAATATCAATAGTGAGTTCTTTATTCAAGTGACTACAAACGCGCATTGGACAAAGATGAGCCACCAAGACACTGTCTGAAACGAACCATCCACCAGAAGAGGCTGATGGTCATTGTTTGGTGGTCTGGCTCAGGTATCACCCACAGCTTTATGAAACCTCTCTAATCTATCACGGAGGTTGTCTACTGCTATCAATTAGGCTAAATGATGAGAAATCTTGTGAGTAAATTGCCAAAGTTAGTTAAGCACATGACTTCAATTCTCCTGAAAGACAAAGCTCGACCAAATGCCACACAAATGGCCGTATCAAAGTAACAGGAGCTGAAGTTGAAAATTCTCCGTCGCCCAGCGTACTCATCAGACCTTGCTCCCCTGTCCACCATTTCTTTCAAAATTTAAATAACATACATACATATATATACATACATACAAGACCTTGCTCCCCTGTCTACCATTTCTTTCAAAATTTAAATAACATTTTAACTTGAAAAAATTTAACTCCGCACAAACTTTCAAAGTAGTCTTTCAAGAGTTCTCGGCCTCCCGTGATACGGGCTTCTGCAGCAAAGGAAAAACGATACACTCTAAAATGACAAAAGTGTATCGATAATGTGGTTGCATACTGTTATTAAACTCAAAAAGTTTTTTCCTGAAAATTTTTATTCAATTATGCGCATTTTTTTGCTCCATTTCCTACTTGACTACCTAATATATGACTTGCTTTTGACATTCTTGGAATGCAATTACTCGCTTTGTTTCTGAAAATTAATTTTAAATAAAATTAATTTCCAATTTTTTTAAAAATAATTTTGAATAAAGTTAATGTAATCATAAATGCATTTGACTTATTTGTGTGTGTGTGTTAACCACTATCCGTCACGTTTTTGAATATGAAGATAAATTTGACTACGATTTATATATACATCTTAAAGTTTCATCCCTATTTAAGGGGGAAATGATCCCAAAAATTATATTTAAATAAGTTCTAAACATTAAAAAATCAGTTAATTAAAAGTAAACTACCTTTCCCAGTTTAATATTTTTAGTTATTTTCAGAATTCAACTTGATAATTTTTTTTCTTAGTTTTAGTTTCATTAGTCCTTTTTTTTTTTGTTTATTCTGAATTCTATGAAATACTTTCTCAGTTATAAGCAAAAGTTTATAACAAACTTCAAGTTTTTATTTCAAACAAAACTATTAGCATTTTTCTCAAATCTGTCTCATTTTTATTTATACTTACATAAATAAATGTTTTTGGTACTTTTGACTCCTGGACAAACCAAGCTCGCTATGTCTTGGCTGTGCGGATTTAAGTCAGTAGGGTGAGTCTTTCGTCTTAATAATCAGAGCACTATGAAGGTGAAAGTACGACTTTGCTCTCCAAATCTTCTGCACCATCAGAGGATCCACTTCCACAATTTTGGCATTGATCTGAAGGGGTGGAACGTTTCTCCTGACTATTACCCCCATGGTAACTGGGGTAACAAACGACCGACCATAGGATTTTCGATTCCACAGATTTAACGGGCACGTATATCGCATGCACTCGGTGGATCTTAGGCGGCATTGGGAATTGAGCCCCCCCCTTTCCGGACGGAAGGCCAATACCCTAACCACTAGGCTACCACGGCCCACACATAATTTTAATGCATAGGTATAATATCGCGACTTAATAATAAGCAACTACATAAATCGCCTCAGCTAATTAAGGATTAATATTTTGCAGCATATTCTGCTGGTTCAGGAATTTCAAGAAAAGAGATAAAAATGAGTTGAATAAAAAAAATTTGTTCATATCCCATATATATTTTCAAGTGAGTATCACGTTTCCAATTGGAAGCATGTGACTTGAATGACCACAGAATACATATCAGCGAAGAAAACAAATTGTCTTGATTTAATTAAAAATGTGATACTGATAAAATTTATATATTCTCATTAGTCACGGTTTCATTTTCCTCCATTGGTTTGAAAATGAAAGTTAGATTAGATTTTATTTAATTACTTTTATTTAAAATAATGCGGAAGAGTCTCCAGATCTTTTCTAAGATTTAATTTTCAAATTCCACATTGCCCATCATGCAATTCAAGCAGATTTAAGTTACAAACATAATGATAAAAATGGTGTAATACATTAGGATCATATCGCAATCATGTATACGCCATGCAATTTTGGAACATTTTGATACCGTGCAGTAGATAGCCTGATGACCTAAAGCCTTTTAACCTTTTTTCCACTTTGTAAGAGGCCATCTATGAGGACTTTGTACAGACAGTAGACCGCATTTACGTGTCACAAAGCAGAAAAACCGGCAAACATTCAAGAACCTATGTGGAAAAATGACCACATAGAACGCAGAAGCACCCAGTACATTTCTCATTGATAAAATCATTGGCAGGAGTCGAACACCCGGGACCATCTGCTTCGGAAACAGGATTCCTACCATTAGGCTGCAATAAAAGCCACGGTGAACTGGTTGGTTAGGGCGTCGTTCTCATTATCGGAAGATAATGAGTTCGAATCCCGTCAAACCTAAGATCCTTCTTGTTCACTAAAGACGGCTATGACACATTAAAACTGGTCCTGGTCGCAATGTCCTTCAAGTGAAATGACACCTCTGAGGGTGGAAGGTGAAGTATTGGGGGACTTCTGCTTGATTTATATTTGAAAATCACGAAGCCCGGCTGCTTCTATTTAGCTGGTAGAGCCCAACTCACATTAGGGAAGTATGCTGGTGCAACAGCAACCAGGTTGCAGTAAACCCAATTTTGAAACATTTAAAGATAAGGAAATTTTTAATAAAAGATTATTATGAAATTTCCATCAAAATATTTTCTCTCTCTTATTATTATTGATACCATAAAAAGCCTTGTCCAGAAGGCTATGTTATGCAGTAACATATTGAGAGGATAGTCATAAATCTAAACATTTAGAATTGTATATTCTCTAAGAAAATTATATTAACTAATTTTCTAACATTAATAAGTAAGAAATACACAAATATACAACATGAAATAAGTGGAATTAACCCAAAACAATCGAATGAAGAAAATGGATAACATAATATTCAGTTTTCACTATTCTTACCTGGTTTCGAAATAATTAAATTACTGAATATTTATACGTTGAATATGCTTTAAAGAGATTCTGAATGTGTAGCAATGGGTTCGGTGTTGAATAGGGTATCCCTTGATGTGACGATACATTTTGAAAATAAAATTTAATTTCTGTATCCCTGGCAACCCTATCATTGTATAGCTTTTTCATATCTTGGCTTCAATAAAACAGCCAATGAATGAAGGGGTACCCGATATTAAGCTTTTACCGACGCAATTTCATACGCATTGTTAATATGATTAAATCATTTAAAATATTAATTACATTCTCAGATTAATCAAAAAATACCCTTCAAAATCAATGTAATATGGTCAACATGGAAACACAACACTACATAGACCAACGAAATGAAACACATTTGCAGAAGTAATCTTTCTCTTTCTGTTTATAAGAAAATGGCAAACTCTGATGATGAAAAGTCAAATGAAAACTTAATTAAAACCCAAGCAACAGGTACACAATTGTCAATCACATTTTAAGTTATTTCCTTCAAATGCTGCCTACTAGATTGTCTGACAATGAATGAAATAATATCAATTATATTTAAACGCAAATATTGTGTTTCCTTAGAAAAGAAACAAACTGAATAATTTACCATCAGATACTGCAGAGATTTTATTTATTATTCTAAACTACAATAATTTTCCTTTTTGTTCAAATATAGAAAATATATTTTTTATCTTTTCAATTAAATAAAAAAGCAATATTTTCGTTGCAAAGTTAAACCGCCAAAGGATCTGGAATATTTGTAATCATTTTTGCACTAAAGAAAGTTGGCTTCGATGAATCGAAGAATATTTTCCTCCATCGTGGTAATAGCTTTCGTGAGAGAATTTCATTTCGCCAAATACAATCAATTTTATAAACGGACAAAACAAATATAAATGTAAGCAGAATACTAAAGAAATTCCGCATTTTGTTGAATAATTGGAAACAAATAATAGTTATTAAAATCGTTTCTTCGACTGCAAGCTCACAGGATATTTTTAGTTACATTTAAGTTTCGTCTGTTGAATGTATTTTAGGAAAAGAATTTTAATTGAAACAAAATTGAATATCTCCCTTCTTTCTTTTAATTTTAGTTCCATTTTCCTTAAATTTCAAAAGGTTTCCTAATAAGAAATTACATATTTAGAATTTCCTAATTTTTAAATTATTTCCATAATTTTGTTTTATAATCTATTATAAAGTAAATTATATTTATTTAAATTAAATATACACGTATAAATTTACTAGCTAATTTGTTATACGAGGGTTACACTGAAATTTTTGAGATACAATTAGGTTTTTAAAAATATACTTACAAAATTTCAGGTGTGTTCAAAGCAGTCTCCTCCAGCATCCATGCACTTTTGTAGACGAAATTTCCACAGATTAAATGCCTCAAGGCATTCATTTCTTGGAATAGATGAAAAAAATACATTTATAGTCACATCAATCTCTTCTTCTCAATGGAAACGATGTCCACGTAAGTTCTTTTTAAGATTAAAGAATAGCCAAAAGTCGCACATAACTAGATCAGGTGAATACGGCGGATGTTCGATCACTTTAATTTGTTTATTGTTTAAGAAACTCTACTGTTAATCCGGCTGTATGTGAAGATACATTGTCATTGTGAAGCTTTAGCCCCCTAACATCGAGTTCTTGTAGAATTTCTGGAAGACATTTAGTGGTATACCACTTTGCTGTCACTGTCTTTTGTCCTTCCAGCTTGATGGCTTTGACCAATCCCATACTTCTGAAGAAAACGGCATACATCACTTTTTTCAGTGCGCGTTGTTTTTGCACTATTGTCGGCATCTTCAAAGACCCATACTTTGATTTCTTGACGTGTTGGAACGTCAAAAAAAGGTATGTACGTTTCATCACCTGTTACAATTTTAGAAATGAGGCGGTGCCACCATCATTTAGCAATTTAAGAGTTTCTTTACTGATTCCGACACGCTCCTCTTTTTGGTTCTCAGTTAGATTATGGGGAACCTAACGGCAAACTACTTTTTCATATGTAATTCTTCATGAATGATTTTGTGTATGGCTGCGGATCCAATGTTAAGTTCCTTCTGAATCATTTGATAGGTACAGCAATTATCATCCATTAACGTTTTTCGTATGGCAGACACATTATCCGGGGTTACTGCCGACGGCGGACTTCCTGTGTGTTCTTCATCCTGAAGAAAATTGCAACCTCTTCTAAATTCTCTAAACCATCTGAATACTGTAGAACGAGCTGGAGATTCATCACCAAATGCTAATTGCAACCGTTGAACACATTCTTGGTGATTTAATCCTGCTTTAAAATTGTAGAAAATGTTCTCGCGTCAATTCCATTTTCTCTTCTGTTTAAAATTTATTCTGCGCTAAATAAATTGAAGTAAGTCAGTAAAAAATCGTCTTCTGTGTTAAAATACTTTGTATTTTAAAATTAAACCGTTATTTTTATTTTGTAAATTCTCGTCTGTGTGTATCTCAAAAATTTCAGAGTAATCCTCGTATAAGAATATAAAGTCTTATTATTTCAAATAATTTTATAAACTTTAAAAGAGAGTTCTGTTTCATAATAATTAAATACTTTAATATATAATATAAATTAAGCATCTTAAGTTTATGAGTGCATTAGTTTATTAAAATTAAGTTATTTAAAAAGCATTTTAAAATTAAAATATTTTTATATTTTAATTTTTGATTAAAAAATAAAATTTTTGTGAAAAATTGTGAAAAATTTACAATACGTAATAATAAAGGTTTAAAAATTAAAAGTATATTATAATCCATTATGTAAAATAAATTAAAGGTTTTTTAAAAAAAATAATTTGAATTCAAAATTTTATCATGTTTATACAGTAGAATTTGAATTATCATTTTTATAAAATCTAATTAATTTTTTTAATAAATATATGAAAAATAGTGTCTGAAAGAAAATCGAAATAAGATGGATACAAATTGCTCATGCCGTTGAAGCAATTTGTTAAATATAATTTCATAGCCATTTATGTATTTTGGATACTATATTTTTCCAATACTCAGTTCTTGAAAAATTGAAATCACTAAAAGGATAGAGAGTATACATATATTTTTATCCTACAACCTACACCTATCAGCAGTACATAAATAATATTTTCTTATAAAAGGCATTTAAGTTTAGTTGTTGAAATTTTGAATTTATTTTTTTATAATTTTTTGTGAAAATAAAAATCTTCAATACAAGTATGGAATAACTAGAAAAAAATTCCTCTCTTATTTAATATTTAAATTTTGTGTAATTGTACAATGAATGGTCTCTAAAAGTTAAGGAACAACATGTTTTTTTCACCATAAAAAATGACGGTAACAAAAAAATTTTTAGTTTATACAAATGATAAAAATGAACTTACGTAAATTTATGCAAAAATACTACCTACCACTTTTTTTAATAGAAAAAATAGGTATATATATGTGTGAGAGAAAAATATACAAACATCAGACTTTCATAATTATGCGTGTAACTTCTGATGATTTTCGAAGTTCGTCTGAGAATTCGTGGACGATAGTCGCTGAGGTCTCATAATGTCTTCAAGAAGCTGCGTTTACTCGATCCGTTAAGGTGTAAAGTGGTCGATGAATGGAAATGGGGATGACACAAATTGATTCTGCTAAAGCTTTTAATGTCTCTATTCTCTCTCTCTCTGGAATCAATACCTAACCGAAGTTTTTAATGTTCAGATGACATGTTCCAGACTGACCCGAACTACATTATCAGCAGAAAACACTTTTAGTGCTCTTTCGCCCCGAAGAAGAGGAAACATTTCTGTTCAGCAACTTGCGCAGACCACTCTGTAGATTAGGGAGAAGAATATTGTATTATGCGGAGGTATCTTCACCAAGCAGGTCTCAGTGCAAGACAACTACTTTTGTGTGTCTCCCTCACCAGACGGCTGAGAAGGATTCGCTTATCTTGGACAAAAGAACACGTTTCTTGGACCAGACAGCAGTGGATCAGGGAGAAGAATATTGTAGTACGTGAAGACATCTTCACCAAGCAGGTCTTGATGCAAGAACACTAGTTGTATGTGTCTTCCTCACCAGAGGGCAGAGAAGGACTTTCTTCTCTTGGGCAAAAGAACACGTTTCCTGGACTAGACAGCAATGGACTTCTGCACTTTTTACACACGAGTCCAGATTCCCACAGGAGAGTGACTGATCTGGAGGAAACAAAGCACCAAATACTATCAAATCAACTCTGTGGAAGGACTCAATTACCGCGGTGGTGGAACAATGGCTTGAGCAGGGATCTCACTCTATGGCTACACTAACCTGCATGCGTTCCAGGAAGGAACTGTGAGTTTATTGAGATACAAGATTAGATCCTTGATGCATATCTCTGCAGACATGTCGATGCATTTGACAATGTTTCCTTTTGATGGATGATAATGCACAATAGTTTTTGATGAATACCTTGAGAATCTTGGTGGGGAGGGAATAGAAGGGCCAGCTGGATCTCCAGACCTAAATCCCATAGAGCATCAATGGGACAATATTGGTAGACAGGCTGCTACTTTAAATCTAGCCTTTTTCCAAGGTCTGTAGAAGAGCTGAAAAACAGCTCACCTGGTCTTCGCTTCAAGTTTCGGTAGCTGACATGCAGCATGGAACATGCATTCAAGCTATGGATGTTCCTATTCCTTATTAAAGATCTTCTTTGAAATGTTAATATGACATTTTACTACATAAAACTGATTAATATTTTTTCCAAAAATGCACTTTTCTAGCGAGATAGCTTTTTTTTTAAATGTAAATCATTGCGTTTTTTTTTTTTTTTTTTTGAACTTCCATGTTGCAACCAATATATAAATGTTTTGTGCACATGTTCTCCGAATTTGGTGATTCTACACTCATTCATTTGCCAATTAATCGCAAAAAACCATTGTGCATTAACCTTTAGAGGTCAAGTAACTATCTTAAAATAAAATTTGTAATTTTCAGTTAAATCAAAATAAGGAGTTATAAGCGTTTATTTAACAGTCGGTCCACACAAATTAAGCTTTTTTATTGTTAAATTATATTTTACAAATTTTTTTATTAAAGCTGATTAATTTCATTACTCCTGTAATGCACATTAATTGAGAAAAATTTAGATACATTTTCCATGAGAATTTAATTATTTAATAAATTTTAACAAGATAACATATATATATTATTTTTTAGACAACGAATATAAAACTATCAGTGTATAATAACGAACTATTCTTTTTTTATCGTTCATTATGGTTTGATTTATAAGCTGATATTGTATGGCTATTTAGTATTATTTATAAAAGTTATATCATCCTTTTTGTTAAATGGATTATTGCTTATAAATTATGTATTATTTATAACTGCAATATATACAATACAAATAATTTTAAGGAAAACCAATGGGGGGTTGTAGCTAATTTAAACTGTTTCACTTTAATAGACATTAATGTTGACAAAAAACTAACTGTTTAAACGCTGTTGTCAAAATACAGAGGGTGAATTCCTTAAAAAGAAAACAATGCTTTTGTCCTCAAACTTCACTCTCTCCGGCGTAACCTCAATGATTATAGCCATGGTCGACGGAACCTTGTGTTAGATGGGCATTTGATACACCACACGAAGCACAAACGCTTGATAACCCAAGAAAATTACGAGAACAAAGATTTATAGTTCAAAATTTCTTTAAAGTGGGAAAAAAATAGTTTTTTACTATCATAAATTTCATATGCTTTTGCAGCTTGTGCTTGCATTTTTAAATGAATTGATAATTTCAAAGAAAAATATGCTAATCTGAGCTGTTATAAATTCCGCTTCTTGTATTTTCCATTAATGGAAATTTTGAAATCGTTAGTTCGAAATAAAAATATATATATACCATATGAATAAAATATAAGAGATATTATACATTTACGGTACGTTTTTTGTAATAATTTTTGACAAATGGAAAGGAATTCCCCCCCCCCTTTATTGTGAAGAAATTCTGTAAGTAATATCGTAAAAATCAACTTTTCAATCTATATTGAAAAATTCGGTTTTTACGATATTAACTTTTGGATTGTTTTGAAAAGTTTTATACTTTACATTTAATAACTATATTTTTTCAAGTTTAAAATCACAGTTTTAATATATCTCTTTAATAGAATGACGTATTTAAATAATACTAATTTAACAATAAATATTAATAAAATCATTAATATAAGCATTGATTATTTTCATATGTAATAATATAAAGGGCTCCATTTCATAAATATCCAGAAGGTAAACAACTTGATAAAAAAATGTTTTTATTTTCATTTATATTATTGTTATGCAATCACATAAAACAATCTTTGATACAATCATAAACTAATTATATATTAACAGCAAGACATGTTTTTGAGAATTCTATTAAGATACTTTTATACTTCTTAAATTACTTTCAACTAAAGAAAACCTTCTTTTTTTAAATTTAATTTCGAATTAATGCATTCTTGAATATACTGTCCATTTAAAACTGTTTAACTGGTGAGAAGGAAAAATTATTTGAAAGAGATGATTTTTTAAATGAACATTTCAGTTCAATGTAAAATGCTGTAAAATAACCAATGTATCAAAAAAGTTTTTCTGATTTTATAAGGCTTATTTTATTTATAAATGAAAGCAGAATATTGTAAAACAATTTACACAAAGTTACATACTTAAATAATTTATCTATAATTACATAGGATTCGTAGAGAAATGTTAGCTTCAAGAAATCTTTAAAAAGTTACAAACTCTGCTGTCCATTATTAGCCTCTAAAAGTTCATCTGAGAATAGGAATTATTGAATATAACTTACCATGATGAATATTTAAAATTGTAATCTTTGAATATGGATTATTATTCTGATTAATAACATAAAAGTTACTATTTTTAATGAGAAATTTTGTTTTATTATTATACTGACTATATTATTCCAATGCAGATTATTATACTGACTAAAGTAGGGGATATACTTTTAATGAATGATTTTATTGAATGCCAATAAAGCTGTTCCTCTCAAAATTAAAACATTCAATATTTTTCTGGGATCCAAAAGATTTGAATTAATTAAATTGATTATATTTTAATCTATTTAATTTAATCTTTTTTTCATAATTCAATGAATTTAGTAATTTAAACATTCAATGTATGTCTGCAAAATAGTACAGTAATATGAACTGTTTAAGTAAAAATTAGATGGTTAAAATCCATCGGATCTTATGAATTATTTATAAATAAGGGATATAATACAGTTGAACAGTTATAGTTACAGGATATTGTACAGTTACAGTTGAATACGATTAAAACTTCCTCAAATTCACCATTTTTTGATTCAAGGAATTATATCGTAGCTCCTATACAAAAATATTTTTTTAAATGATTCTTAATTTTTTTAAATATTATTTATCATATTAAAAATTGTCGAAATATGAGGATGTTATTGCAGCGTTTGAAAATGTTGTAATTTGGCACTGTGTCTTTCGTAATTCTTATGTTGATTAGTGGTTTTCTTACACCACAAATTAAACTTATCACTCATGGCATTAAAGCTGAATTCTGAAATCCTGTTCATAAACTCCAAAGTAAATGAATCCTCAAAATTGAACTGAAATTAGTTGTGTTGTAAAATGAAATTAATCTTGAAGCTAGTTATGTGAAATTACTTTGAAATTTGAATAAGTTTTTCCTTTGTTAAATGAGCTTGCAATTTAAAAATGACTATGCAAATTGGAATATTGATTAATTCCAGAGTGTCTTTCATATCAGGTTTGAATAATAAAAGTAATAATTTGAATTGCAAACATGTCTGATATTGTCATCAAAAGGAACAAAATATTCTTAGGAAGTAATGTACTGATAGCACTTTTATTATTTATCGAATGGCATCATCAAAGCAACCGAAGATTCGATTTCACCGGAAGTTATCGATTCGAGAAAAACAACCGGGAAAAAAATCCAATTGATTATGTCTTTATCTACGCTAGCAAACACCATCAGCTGCGCCTAAAACAAGCGAAAACAAATAATGCTACAAGAGGACTTAATCGATGCGTCAAATGGTTAATTTTACCGGCCGCTGAATCCCGCCCTTCCTATTGGACGAAGGAAGTTTTCATGTCAAGGTATATAGGAAAAGCCACTTACACTTTCATTACGTATCAAGAGAGAGCGTTCAGTGGAGCATGCGCAGTAGAGATCTGTGAAGCGGGAGTATAAAACTGTATCCAGTCAACCTTGAGGGATTATTTTAAGTTTCACCCCCGAAGTATTTCCCCAGTTTGGAAAGTTAGATCAACTCCTTGAAACCTCAAAACGAGATGAGTGCTAAAGTAGCTGCTGCTCTCTTGTGCCTTTTAGGTAAGAAAGTACTCTTTTATTTTTTTTTCATTTTTCCATTCTATTTTATTTTAATATAATTTATAAATAAAATTAAAAAATATATGGAATTGTAATCTAAAACTTATATTTATGAATCTTTGTGACATTTCTTATTTTTATAATTTTTTTGTTATTGTGTATAGAGGCAGAATATTTAAAATTTTAAAAAATTCTAATTTCGCATTTAATTTGATTTTTCTTTAATTTAATTCTAATTTTTACCTATATTTGTCAAATTCTAAGTTTGATATTTATTATTTATCTAGTTTTCCAAAATAGATTCAAATAAATTGAGAATAATAAAGATTAATTTCGCAAAATATCTAAACCAAAACAGACTTTAATTTTATTCTGAATATAAAATTATAGGAGACTATTAATAATAATTATTATAAGATAAGATATTTGGAAAGAAAAAGATAAAAATAATGCCTTATAAGCTTTAAGAAAGTACATGCTTTATTTAAAGAGTAAACTAAATAATACAGAGTTTATAGTAAAATAAATTATAAATTCCTGATTATATTAAAAAAAAAGTTAAAAGAGTGAAAATATAAAAGCACGACCATTTTTATTACTGTAATAGAAATCATAAAAATTGGGCTTATTTTGTTCAATAAAACTACTATATTTTAAAGTGATGCATACTATTAAAAAATGTAGAATAGGAATTATAATGATTTGTGTAATATTTTCCTAAATTTATAGAGAATAACGCTTATGTGTTTATAAATATATTTCAGATCAGATAATTATAAAATTATTGTGTAGCACTCATATGAAATTAATTATATTTCGATTGCTGAAAAAAATTTTCCAAATTTAAATGAGTAAATATAATATAGCATTCGATTTTAATCTTAATCGTTTTTACGTTTTAACAAATATATATGTTTGAATTTTATATTGACAAATATATTGCAAATAATAGAAAAATATTTTTTTTTTTGTTAATTTAAAGATAATGATCTGAAAGAAGCACAGTTAAGTGTAAAAAATATTGAAAATAAAATAAAGCAGAATACCATCTAGCATTTAAGAATAAAAAAGCTTATAATGTAGAATAGGCTTTACTATAATTAGAATTTTTTTTATAAGGGATTAAAACTAATTTTCATTTATTATAAATTGTTTGAAATCTTTTTGCTTTCGCCAAAAGTGATATAGACTGTTACATTGGTAAATTTTGGAGAAGGGAAATATGTTTATTATAAGCAATTATTTTTATTATAATATTTTATTTAAATATGTATCAAAAATATTTTTCATTTTATACCTTTATAATTTTATTTTCATGAATGAGAAAATATCTTGCCTTTAATTAATGTCTTTTATTACATTTTTACAAAAGATATCACTGTAAATTTATCATATTTATAATTTATTTTTCTGTAAAATACTGCACAAACATAAATTTGAGCAGAGTGATTAAATATTTGCATAGCTTTACAAGATTAAATTTCTTTTATAAAAATACATACAAAAGAATTTACTTAAAACTTGTTCAGAATTTATAACTCTGAATAATATGGATGTCATCTAAAATTATTGCAGTGGAGCGAAAAATTTGAAATATTACTTTTAATATTACCTGTCAGGTGATTTTCTTTTTCTAACTCTTCCGTGACTGCAAATATCGTGACAGTCTATTTAAAGATTTTCATGCACGCGAAATCTCAAATAAAAATATATCACTAAGTTTAACCGACTTGCCTACTATAACGGCAAGGAGATGTATTGTTTCAATAATTTTAAATTATTATTATTATATAATAATTCTGACTGTAATATTAACAATAAACATCTGTTACAGCATCACCAATAAAACTATTTGTTACAATACCTTTTTTCTAAAATTAAATTTTGAAACATTTTTTTAATATATGCTGATTATAAAATGTCAAAAATTGACAAAAATTTCATCCATCGTCAATAGCTAATTCATCATTTGAAAATCTGGTATTAAGAAAAAAATTAATTATGTATATATGTATTCTGTACATATATACTTATAGCATATATGTATATATGTATAGCATACATATATATATATATATGTTATTAGAAGACAATAATAACTTAGAAAAAGTTATTTTAAAATGTGAATATATAATAAGTAGAATTTTATCTCATAAGCTATATTCTTAAAGAAATGTTGCAAATATATTAAAAATCGGAATTAGATATGCAAATAATGAAAATATTTTTAAGCTTTTAAATTGTTTCTACAACGTAATAATAGTTCAAAGTTAATATATTTCAGTATATGATTATGTACTCATATATATTATAAACAAAAAATTAAATTCCAATTTTTTTGCTCACATTTTAATTTTATTTTTTATTTATTTATTTTTTTCACATCAGAACAAATACATTTTTAAACATGTAAGCCTCTTTACAAATTTGTTTCTTAATCCTATTTCCAGCTTAAATTAAATATATACTTCTAATATATATATATATATATATATATATATATATATATATATATATATATATATATATATATATATATATATATATATATATATATATATAATTAAAGTATAATTACTACAATAAAATTGCAATGCACAAAATATGAAAATTTTATTGATACAACAATGATTTCAAAAAAAAAAAAAATTTGATTTATACAATTCATACTAAAACTACAGTTGCTATCATAATCTGTCTTCTTTTTAGAATTATAATCTTCAATAAATATTTTTTGCCTGCGATATTATTGAAATAATTTTCGTTTCTTTTATAGCTTCTATTTTTATTTAATCTGTAAATGTGTGAAATTTCTTGAATTTTATTTTTCATTTCCAGGTCATATCGCTACAGCACAGTTAGTTTACTCAAGTGCTCAGAGATCACATCTGGTAATATATATCTTCAATAAGTATTCTTTTATTTTTTTTAAAAAAAAGTCTTTTTAATGTATAACTCAAAAATATACTTCATTATCCTCTAAAATTACCTTTATTAACTGTAACTATAGTATTAAAAAATAGAATGCTGATTTCGCATAATGAGAAATGCATAAAATAAAAGATTAGCAAAGATTATTGAACGTACATTTATAATTTATAAAATTACTAATTAATTTAGTAATAAAATAATTTCATTGTGTAATAAAGAAACTTTATTCACTGTTCTGCCATGAAATGAATCATTGTTTGCTCTAAGTGAACACCTCTCATATCAAATGTTGAAAATAATTGTTTCGAAGAATCCATTTACTTTTTGAATGCTTTTACTTTCTTAAGAAACTTTCATTAAAGAATTTTAATTCTCCTCTTCTGTTGTTTTCAAGGAATAGAAGCGAGCCACTGAACTTCAAGCAAATAAAACATCTGTTGGTTTTTTAATTAAAAAATTAGATAAATTTCCGATTTTCAATAACTAATAGAATAAATTTGCGGTCTACACTTGAGGATGAATATGATTATATTCCTGTATATGTTTAAGTGTTAATAAATTTATCAGCAATAACTGTATGGAAAAGTATTTATTGTAAAATAGCAAAAATGATTCAACATACATAACATTAGACAATTATACTTACATAATAAATATATGTTACACAGACTTCAATATTTATAGACTAACATATATTAAATAGCCACAAATGGTATATTTTAGGGCATAAATTATAGAATATTAACAAAAATTTAAAGAGAAAATCTCGTAGTGTGTTTCCTTTTCATGGAATTCTAAAGGAAAATGTTTAAAACTGCTCAATTGTTTTCTTAAAAAATTTACCCAAAATATGTTTTTATTACTATTTTTTTAAAATTTATTTTATAATAAAAGATCTTAATTTTACCTCTCTCAGTCTAATAAATATATAAACATGTCTTTGTATTATTTTTATTATTTAAAGTGTTTTAATAACTGATGTTTAAAATTTCTCACCACAAAATTTTCGTTGAAATTTTTTGTAGATTAATTTTGTTACTAACACGAATTGATAAAATCGCTTATAAATTTAAGATGTATATATTTTTCATATTCTTATATGAAACTGAGTTTAATATATTTTATCTCTTTAATTTTAGCCGCAATAATACCAAAATCCTTTATTTATTTCAGGTTCCTTCCGTAAGCACTGAGTCCCCTCTAGTAACTACTCCTCTGTCTCTAGCACCGCAGACTTCTGTCAGTGTTTACCACTCTATAGTTCGAAATAAGCCTGCTTATCCTTTCCCACACACAGAATCATCTCTGCAGGCTGATGCATCGGAAGATACCAGCTATTACTATACTTATGAGGATTCTGTAGAAGAAACTACGAAGAAAATGGTAAGTCCTACTTTTCCAACAACGACCACTCCTTCTGCCAAGTCCACCGTGAGGAGCTTTTGGAACAGCCAGAAAGCCCTTCTAGATGCTAGGAGGAAAGAGAGCTCCCAGAAATTCAATCCGACATATGGTCGCTCGACCATGAAAACGGAAAAACCCAAGATAGAATTTAAAGTCAGAGAAAAACCTAAATTTGGACTCGCAAACAAAAATAAAGATTTGACTACTACAACCACAGAAGCACCTGAGCAAAAACCACAGACGACAACTACTAAGTCTGTAAAGTATAATACAAATGACGCAAATTTAGCAGACACAAAAATTGCAGTCAAAGACGTAGCAGCAAAAAATTCTGAAAAGAACAATAATAACAGTGATTTGGCAAAACAAATTATTGGTAGAATTGGAGAAATTCCTCTTTCAACCAATCTAAATTCTCAATTACAACAGCCTTTACACCAACAGAATAAGTTTGGCAGCTCAAGACAAAGCAAATTTGATGAGTCTGTTCAATATGTGGATCAACCTCAGCCTCAGCAATTGCAGTCATCCCTTTTAAGCAATTACAATCCAAATTTAGTTAGTAACAGAAACCCACAGTCTCTTTCGGACCTTGGCATCAAACAGGAGTTATTGATTGATCTCAGCAAGAACCAACAACAGCCAAAATTAAGTCAACCAGTAACAAGTTACAAACAGCAATCAAACATGGACCCAGCAGAATTCCTGAAACAACTTCTTACTCAACAGCTGGTTCCAAATACAAATCAAAAATCACCCATTGCACCAAACACCAATCACCAATCAGCAATGACGAGGTCTACTCAGTTGCTTCAAAACCAAAACTCTATACCGCTATCTAATGCAAACTTACAAAGTCTTGCTGGCCTTTCTAATTCTCCCGTTGGTAATTCTCACATAGCTACAAACCAACCACTTATTAATACAGGAATAAGGCAGGTTCCTGTCAATCAGGCAGGTACATTTACAAATAATCCAGCATCCACGCTTTTGCAACGTCTCGGTAACATAGGACTTAACTTGGCAGGTGAACCTAGCGCTGCACAGAATTTCATTTTAGGAAGAGATGGTGGTGGAGGACATGGTTCCGGTCTCACTTTTAATCTAGGACCAGTACCCGATCCTCTTTCCGTTCTGTTAAAGCTTCTGTCTCTCATACCACGTCCACTTCTCGATCTTAATGGTAAGATATTCTTTGGTATAGAGCTTGGCAAAAACGCTGGCTTAGTTTCTGGTGCTGCTAAGCCAATTGGCTGAGCCTACAAGTTTAAATACCTTTATTTAATACTTAAAGAATGCTTCAAAAGCGATATTCATTAAACATATATGTAGAAGTTCACTGTGATATTTAGCAGTAAAAATCATACATGCGTATATAATTAGAAAATATGTCAAGAATAACAACAGAACATTAAATATATGTTACAAACGTTCTTAAAACTGTATAATGATATACTTCAACAATTTTAATTTGCAAAAACTATATTGATGTTAGAAATCATATAAAGCCTATAGGAAATAGAGAATTCCGTTAAGTATTTATATTTAAATATTATATATGAAAATGAAAATTGTTAAATGTAACACGGCATTTAACAATATAGAAAAAAATATTTACATATTAAGAGCTTTTTTTTTTTTACATTCTAAATTCATAATTTTAGAATGCAAGTAGTGAATTATTGGGATTACTAAATAACTTTAAAAGATTATTAGAGTTAGTAATCAAGTTCAAATGTAAAATATTTTTTTTCAATTGCATTTCAGTGTAAATATAGTCTGAACACAACTTTTGTAGTTACATTTTGTATAATAAATCAGAGAACTTTGTATGTAAATAAGTAGACATGTATGACACTAGTCCTTATGGCATAGGCTATAGTTAAATAGGATTTATTCCTGTTTTGAAAATTGTATGTATATATTATTGATTAGCTTGTATATGATGTATATATTTATGGCCAAACTCTGTACAGATGTATTATATTGTATTTGATATGATCAAATAAAATGTTATTTAAAATTAATATTGCATTTTATTTATTCTTGTTGACTTTGAATGATACAAATAATTAAAGATAATATCTTATAAAAATATTATCTTATAAAAGAAACATTAATTATTTTCAAAAGTTGTTTTTGCAGAAATACTTATATGTATGAGATATGATAAGCCAAGAAATCCTTAACCAAAAAAAATTATTTAATTTATAATTTTGTATTATAAATTAAATATATAGTGTATGGTTTTTTTGGACCACAACATAAATCTGAGTAGAACATTTATGTAAGAACAAATAAAATGTTATAAATTAAATGCAAATGTGCTAAATTGATGAATATTAATTGTTAACAAAAATTGATACAAATTAAAATACTAGAAATTTTGTTGAAATTTATATAAGCAGAATAATTTTCTTTGTACAGTTAATATAACTTATGCAAAAATTTAATTTCACAATTTTGCTAAAACATCGGCCGCAAATAACATTAAATTTTGTGCTTAAATTGAATCGTTCAAAAGCTGGTATAGCTTTCTTTTTTGCTGGCATTAGCTTTTATTGTTTTATCTTTACAAAATATTTCCAGAAATAGCCAATAAATTTAAATTTAGTTTTGTCTCTCTGTTGATAACCTCAAATTAAGCAAAGCTTTCTTTCTTTTTTGATTAGTTTTATTTGAATTTAAGATAGTGATAAGCTTCTTGATCTTATAACATGATTTATTTGCTGGTTATATCTCAGTTTGCCCCGATTTAAATTTTAATTAATGTTGTTGTTGTTGTCGTGTGCCAGCTAGACTGACATTATGGGGTGCGCTGCTCCACTTTTCCAACTGAAGCATATTTTGGTGTGGAGTCCGACTTCCTCAGAACACACATGCCAGAGGATCCCTTTTATAGGGTAGGCAACCATTCACAACCCATTCATACAAGGAAAGGACAAAGATGGGATATAGATAGAGAGAGAAAATACATCCATGCCCAAACCGAAATTGATGAATTTTTCACATGACAAAAAAAAAATAAATAAAAAACTATTTTTGAAATTATCGTATATGCACATTAAACAAATAAAATATTTAAAAATGTCTTGATATTAAAAATTAATAAAAAGTAAATTTTTTCTCATTTTGTCAGGTAAATTTAAAATATATTTTCGTATCAGAATTATAACCACCTTAAAAAGTTACTTTTATGAATTCGAATAAAATGCGCTTTTAATGAATCAAAAATTAAAACTTTAATTTTTCAAAGTTAGAACCCCAAAAATTTTATTTAAATCTAGAGTAAACCATAAAAAAACTGGAAATTGTGTGAATATGAGAAATATTATAGTTAAATTTTTTTTATAAATGTGAGTACTCTTTTTAGACTATATCATGATAGCATATTTTTTGTTTTCATCTGTTAGGTTATTCAATATATTCAATTCAATGTTTATAAACAAATGAAACACATCTTTCATTTACCTTTAAATTAATTTATAGCAGCCGAAAATGTTTGGTGTTTACTTACTCTTTGATGTATTTTTTAAACAAAAAATTCACACATTAAAAATACTTTGCTTGTATTTTCAGTAGAAACATATTTAAATCAAATAATAAGAAGGTGACAAAATTATACTGCTGCCTATTCAAAATGCAACAAAAATAAAGACTATAGCAAAATTTTTATTTGGCAGATTACATATTATACAAAGATTAAGAATTAAAATTGCAGTCACTTGTGAAGTATGGAAGATGAAGAAATAAGTAGTTAGTATAGTCCTCATTTTGGGTTATAACCGTTGCTATGCGCTTCGGCATAGAATCAAAGAAATTTTGGATGTATCATTGAAGTACAGCAGTCCATAAAGCTTGCTCATAAAATTATGTAAAATTGGTCTATAGCAGCAATATAAACTTATTTATTATAAATGCCCAGAAGGTTGGCTATGATGCCATTATTTCTCTAGCCTTCCAATATTTCTGAACTCTACAGTTTAAAAACACAGGTGCAGAGCGCGAGTCGAGTTGAGTAACATCACAAATTTGATGTCGTTTGCTCAGAGTATATAAGGGAGAGTCACAAAGTCCAAACCTGTGCAAATATGTGGGCAAGCAGTCATGGCCTGTAGTCAGGTGGAAGAGACGTCAGAACTCAGCTTCTAGAGAAATCAGGGATGGAATGTGTATCCTTAAGCAGTGAGGCCCATGGCTTACTAGAAGAGTCAAGCAGTGCTTTCTGCTTTGTAGCAATATAAATGAAGCATACAAAAGCATACAATTGATCTACAGCAAAGGGTGGGTTATCTTGGGATAGTTATACTGTAATCAGGAGTCATGCGGTTCCATTAGGAGAACAATCAGGTGCAGCTAGAGATTCAATCTGATTGGATGAAGAACTCTTGAACGTTACGTGCCACGTGTGGTCACGTATCAGCTTCTTGGAATATGGCCGGCGGCAAGCGCTGAGTATATGGAAAAAACAAGGGTTCCAAAACCTCAGAGAAGTTGGGCTGGCTATTCATTCCACCGGCAATCTGTATTACAGAGATACATACATACATAGCGGTGTAGGCAAGCCTTGGATTGTATCTTTAGGTTAACAGATTTGGAATACTCACCCATCACCAAGTACTTCGTGATTTTGAACCACGGTCAGGTGACGAGATCACAACTAAGGTGGCACCCTCTTTTCCACATAGACGCCACACCAGTAGAAGGACTTTGGACGTCATATGTTAACGTGGACACTTTCCTAACCCACGTATCTTCAACAACCCAGTGAGTGAGTGTACGTGGTCACCCTCCAAATCACTGCCGGCAGCAAATGATGCTTCACTTTGCTGATATCAGCGGTAAGCGACGTGAAACTACTGAGCCACCAAAGCTCACAAAGAGATACAGGATTGAAACCCACTACTACTCCAAACAATGATACCTGGTGTAGACTCAGAGTTGTAATAAACGCAACAGTTCACCAGTATCTCACCACGCTGTCTCCAAATTCAAATTTGACCATTGGTGTGTTTCAAGCAGAAAAGAGATTTGGCAATAAAGTGTCAACCATTTTGTTTTCAATGTCTACCATTTACCGCACCATAGTCTAAACAAATGCCTGTGATTATGAGTCAATGGAAGCAATGAACGCCTTGTTCACTTACTGCAAACTGCGACGATGACGAATGCTACAAGCGGACAGAAACGTAACAGACTAAATCTGTTGTGTTATGGTTCTTGATGTAGCTAAGCGATCCCTCATTGTCATGCGCACAGTATGTCTGTCACCACGTGCAGTGACACAACAAGTGTGTGCAATCTGCCTGTTGTTTTCTCCTGCTTTCAACGACAACAGATCTATATCTGAATTGCTTGATTTTGTCCAATAAGACCAATGAAAGGTAATCTTCTCTCCATTTAGGCAACCACATTCCCTAGGTTTAACTCAGAAACTTGATCTCTAGATTATGAAGTAAAATTATAAACAGCTTACGCAAAAAAAATTGATCTGCTTAAATCGTCATTCTCTCTTCTTCTTTTTGCATAGAATTTATAGGTTGGTTGGTGTCGTGTCCATGGGAAGAATTATAGATGACCATGAACGTGCAGAACACAGCTGGCTATCTCCTTGATGTTTTCAGAATATAGATTGTTTTCGATGTCGAGCATGAGAAATTCGCTGAGCAGAGACAGAGATTTTAAAATGGCAGACATAGTGTTTGTAGGTGTCATTATTGCGTGTGTCCTGTAACGAACCAAGCAACTTTGCAGAACTTATACGCTGCAGTGTTACTGATTTTACATTCTTCATTTTGTGTGGCAAGCTGTTTATTTCATCTTTTATAATTAAAAAAATTTAAAATTGAACTGGGGCAATGATACCATTGTGAAATTTTTTTAAGAAATATTATTTCTTTTTCTCATCATCATTTCAGTGGTAGGCAGCAATCTAAATTTCTATATTTAATTCATTTTGAAGCTAATATTACTTGTAGTTTTTTTATGAAAATTATGATAGCTTCACTAGAAAGTATGGTAAATTTTTGTTAGCTTAAAATATTATTTACATTAGAAAATGGAAAAATTTTCAGGGTATAATCAAATCAATTACATAGAATGTTCAAAAATAAAACCCCATATTTTATGCAAAATTACAAAATAATATATGTGAATGTGATAACAGAAAGTGTAAAAATTCATGCAATATAGATTTATGTGTGCTCAACAAAAAAAAAGAAGATTACAATGCATATTGAAATCTATAAATTCAAACAAAAAGTAAAAATAACTTAAAGTTTATTCAAGTTCAAGTTTATTTCAGCTAAAAGTTTACTTCAAATCATAAATCATTTTAGATTTAAATTGTTCTTAACAGTTTAAAAAATCGTCAATAGAATTCTAGTTTTGAAACTGGCATCCAAAAGTTTTTGAATTTTATTTTTTCTCTATACTATACATTAGGAAATTATGTATTTGATTTTTTGCTTCTGCACATAGTTTGAACGTAAAAATATTTTAAAAGAACATTTATAAAAATGTTAAAAGCAATGTGAAGAAAAATTAGTAACAGAAATATACCCACCTAAAATTAACAGAGGATTTGCAACGTATATATATATATATATATATATAAACTGAAGTTAATACAAATAAAAAAGTTTTAACACTTTTTTACAAGATTAAGGAAATATTTCATAAATTTTAACCCCAACATACACTAAACATTGGAGGTTCTTAAATAAATAAAAAAAAATCAGATTGTTGTGATTCATATTTATTTTAATAATATTTTTTCCTTCTGGTGGAATCATTACTTTCATAAATTACATAAGAAAAATTTAAAACAAATATGTATTTTACAAAAAATGTTTGCTAATTTTAATAAAATAAATATCAAATTTGATAAGATTCTTTATTTTAATGTCATTTATATTATCCCTTTATAACTTATTAGTGCTTTTTACTGTTCAAAAACTATTATCATGTAAAATGAACTTGAAATGATATTTATATGACGTTTTGATATCCTTAAAAAGTCGTTTTCCTATTATTCTGTTGACTTATTTTTCCTAAACGCACACATTATACATCCGAATTACATGCATTAATATTCTCAAAAAATCTTCTTATAATCAAATGATATTGAAATATTTCCGGCATAATCTAAGTTTAGATTCTCGTTTTATTATTTATGAATATCTAATAATTCCTAACAATACGTATATTAATTGACATGATTTTAATATGAAAATACGAATCGAGAGCTTTGAAGCTAATTATGGAACAATAGAAAATCGTAGGGTATATTTATGGAATTATCAACCAGGCATTCAAAGTTCGATTTTGAAATAAACAATCTCATTATAAACCGCACAGAATTTGTTCTTCAGATATGGTTGCTTAAAATGTGCGTACAAGTTTTTAAAACAATAATTTTTTTTTTTTTTTTGAAATCAATTTTGAAGGGTTTTATTGTTTGCTTATAAAAACTGTTATATGACGTTACTAAAAAATCTCTGAATGTTTTTCCTTGCATTCATAACTTAGAAGTACTGAAATATTATGTAGTGTTTAAAATATGCAGTACCACGTAATATTTTCGCACATCATTCCTTTCCAGGAAAAAGAAAAAATATTCTTTTTCCATGAAATATATTTTCGTAATCAAATGAAATGAAGAAAATATATCTTTGTATGTCGGTATGAGGAATAACATAAGAATGTAATTTACTGCAAAGATTTTAAAAAAAGAAATTTTTTTTAAAAAAATCGAAATTTTATTAACAATTATCAAAATTTGTAAAGTAATTAATTATGTAAAATTAAGAAGAAAATGCGTTTTTATAATTTAGAAAGAGTGAAATTACTTTTTAGTTGATAACTATATTTAGGCCTGTTTTTCTGTCATGTTGAGCAAAAAATTTGCATAATTTGTAATAATAAAAAGTTGTAATTTTTTAAAATTCATAATAATTTGCAAATTGTTAATAAATTTAAAGTTTATTGCTAGATCAAAGCGATTATTCATTACACACTTTTGGAATTTATTTTTATATTAAGAATTCATTGCCATAAATGAATTTAATTATTTGTTATGGAGGCATTATTTATTTATCGGGTAAAAATTATGCAATTATATAACTTTTGCTGATAATGCTTCAGCGATTCTTTCTCAAAATGCATTTCGCTTTGAATAAGCTGTATTTATACAAAACACTACTTTCACTGCAATGAAACAAATAATTTTTAGAAATAATATATTGTTCTTCGTACTTTTCAAAAATAATTTTAAGTTTTCGCTAAAATATAAGCGGAGTTCAAAAGTGCAGAGGCGACATCTAGTGAAATACCTATAAACTAGAATTTTTCCATATTTTACAAAAAATAAATAAATAGTATGCACATAATAAAAATATCTTGTAATTTCGATTTGATAAATATATTTTTAACACAGTTTACTTAGATAATTTTGAGTAAGTAAATATATACGCTCTATTAAAAAGCAATATAAAAAGATTTCAGGACATAATTTTTTTTTTATTCCAGATATATCATAAAACATTAATACTTCATCTCTTAGTTTATTTTATAACAAAAACCTTATTTTCATGCAAAATGAATTAAAAATTATTAAAAATGAAAAAAATGGAGTTCACAAAAATACTAACAAAATTAGGGAAATAAAAATTAATCGGAAATAAGTTCTGTTAGGGAAGTTATGGAATTTTTACGATGCCATCAATTCTAATCGGAGCGTGCTATGTGAATCAAATGAAAAGATAAAAAAATAATTTATGTCAAGCGTGTGAATCGATTCATCAGTTTATTCTCAAGATAATTCATGGGTAATTTAAATGGTCGTCTTTGAAATTATTAATGTGAAGTGTCACAACGTTTTAAATGACATAAAGTGATCATGTTAAGTTAAAAATATGCCCGTTAATAAAAATAGCAAATCAATGTTGAAATTTTTTTAACATGCAAAAGGAAAAAGCTTAATTTTTAGCTGAGGAATTTTTGAAAATTCTCGCTTTTCACATTGAAAACGTTATTGGTCATGAAGCATATAGTTCTTATGATGCAAATAAATAAAAAACAAAAATTTTCGCTTTTGATATTTTATTCTGTTTTTAGTTTCTATAACATTTTTATAATAATTCAATGTGAAATATTATATAATGGTTTTTAATATGCCACATGTTCTAGTATACAATAAATAACTGATTTTTTTCTTAACTATTTCATAGAACAAAAATTTGGTATTTAAGCTTTAATTTTTCCCATTTTACCATTGGCAGTTAATTTTACACGTAAAGCGCATGCGCTGTTGTCAGTAATAAAATTATGATGAAATATCTCAAGAAAATCTTCCCAAAAGATTGGAGCAACAATTCAAGATTGGCAGGATTATTTTGTAGATTTATTTGACCATTTAAGAAAGTTAAATTTGAAAACTCAATATTCTACTAAATAGGTATTTTTGTTGTATCCTAGTATATCTGTTCTAAAAGCGTTTTCACACACACACAATGGAAATAACATTAGAACTTTTTATGAAACCCTGATTTCTTCCATAATATATTTATGTACCTTTGAAAATCTACTTTCAGTTCCTTATAAAGTAACGTTTTTTACACAATAATTATTTTCAAACATATCTTTTGGTATGAATAGTTAAATAAATGCAGTAAGCGTGATATAATAAGATTACTATTTTACAATAATTAAAGAATTTTTTTTAGCAAATTTTGACATATTACAAGATTTTTACTTCTGTATTATCAAACACCATATATTCCATAATGCTTACACGATGTATTTTAATATCACATTTCTTATATGTACCTACCAACAGCAAATAATAAGTAAAAAAAAAGTTAATTAAAAAAATGCAAAAACGTTAAACTTTTGTGATGTAAGTGTAGAGACAAAAAGTATAATTACGATTTTCTTTACATAGTTTTCATTAAAACTTATTTACTTTAGATTTCCTGATATATAAGTTTTTAAATATAGAGCTTGAAAAGGAATTCTAATTCTTGGTGGACGATTTTAAAAATAATATTACTTCCCACAAGCTGTAACAAATTGAAATTTAAAAACACGCTATGTAATAAATAAAATAGGGTTTAGGAAGCCAATAGACACAATAAGTAAGTAAATAAGTATAAAAAATAAAATAATAATACAGTAAGTATAGTAAATAAGTATAAATAGGTATAAATATAGTCTGTCAAAAAGTAATAAATAAGAATCATTGCCACAATTATTTCGTATTGTCTACCACTGCTGATACTATTAATACTGATTCAAAATTATACTTGAAGAGAACGAATAAAATGTAACAAGGAATTCAGATTAACTATAAGATTGCTTATTATGGTTAATTTAGAAGAGAGCTATTTGTAAAAGTGGAGCTTCTTATGTTCGAGCTTTGTTTTTTGATGTTTTAAATAATAAAGAAGAACACAATCAATAGAATGTAAAGAAAGGTTTTAATTTTCAGTCATTGAAACAAATTTTTTTTTTTTTTTTTAACAAATTACATTTAGCAGAATACTTCAACAAAGCAAACTTTCTTTAACATCTGAAAGTAATGAAAGACATTTTTTATTTTCAATATCAAAAGTTTTAAAATTTTATTTATTTTCTAATTTTTTTAAAATTTATATTTTAATTAAAATTTCGAAAATTCAGTAGATGTTATTGCCGGATAAATGGCCTGGCATAAAAACATTTAATAGAGAGACGTATTTACATGTCGTGAAAAAGTAAGCCCGGAAATATGCCAAGCACTCACCTCGACATTTTTGCATATAGAACGAAGAAATGCCAATTCCTTCTCCTCTGGTTCATCAGTGGTTGTGATCGAACCCGCGACAGTGCGCTGTTACGAAGAGCGCTGTCCTATCACGAGGTCACTAATTTAAAAGAAGTTGAATATTCAATAAAAAATTTTTATAATTCAGTGATTTTACAATCTGTTAAATTTAATTTGCATAAAATTTAATCTCATGTTACAATGAAATTTAGCAGATTTTTTTGAAAAATGCTGCTTGTTAGGTAAGTTTAACTTTAAAATAAAGCATGGTTTGCAGAATTGCAGATATTATTTTTTTTGATGTGTTTAATCTGCATATTGAAATATCGTGATTAGGTATCGATTATGAAATTTTTTAGATGATTGCAATTAACTATCACGCAAAAAAAAAAAAAAAAAAAAAGACAAAACCTTTGAAATTTTTTTTATATCAAACTCAGAGTTTATTTTTATTATTAATTATGATTATTTCCCTCTTTTCCTATTGCGACAAAATGTATTCCCGATATATTAAAATTAAAATACCAACATTTGAGCCTAGCTAAAATTAGGATCTGAAAAATATTGCAAATAACTATAAAAAAGAAAATGTTATTTCTCTACAAGTATAATTTAATGTTATTTCTCTACAAGTAGAAATATGCTAATTAATTTTCGCGGTGAAACTAATAATTCAAGATTAAACTTGGGAGAACGCGAAAATTCTGCTTTGAATTTCATCACGGAAATGACATTAAAATTATTTTGTTTACAAAGTAAACACATTCTGATAACATTCCTGGTATTCAAAGTTTTATGGAAATTTCGGTATCTTATCTACAATTTAATATTTCTAATATCCTGTACTTTTCATAATCTAATCTATAAAAATTAATATATTCAGTAACTTCGGAAGTAAGCATTAAAATTAAGTTTTAGTAAACAATATTTCTAATCGTTAATGGCACGAAATATAAAAATAATATGTAATTATCTATTGAAAGTAAATATATTTCCTAATCTGGAAAATTAGAAGATAAAACAGTTTGTTGATAGTGAAATAAGTAATTGAAAAACATTATTGCATGTTTTTTGGTTACAACCAAAAATCATTTGATTCCATTTGTAACTTATAAATAACACATTCTCACATTCCTGGCCATCTTTAAGGGGGAAAAAAACATCCCATAAATTCCTTATCAGAATCGCACGCAATTGATTCGTAAATCAACAACGGAGAAAAGCAATTTTGTGGGTAGAAAAGCGGAACTGAACAATTGCTTCCTTTGCAAAACGGATTCGGAAGTTGTACGAATTTCAGAAATAATTCGAGAAGAGAACACTTTCCTCTCTTTTTTGATTACTTTCTCTCGGTCATTCTATACCCCTCCTCTTTTTTGAAAATTGTTCCTTCAGCGGAAGTTCCAATTTCTGAAATAATTATTGCTGGCAAGAACAATCACCAGCGAATATCTCGGGAATCGCCGAAAAACAAAGACGACCGCAAGAAAAGCGCAAGGGAACAACCTTTAATGATAGGAGTGTCACCAAGTCCATTGTTGAATGATATGCTGAATAATTGATGAGGTCTCCGCCAATCAGTGAAAGTGTATCGACCACGTGATCAGCACCCATATATATAACGCAAGCAAATGGAGCGGATAATTTTCTTGGTTGAGAAACATAGCTAAACATCGCCTAGTCAGCATGAAGATCGGTTTGCTACGAATGACGCTTTCCGTAATGGTTTGCGGTGAGTTAGGCCACTTTATGTTCATTCTCTGAAATTTTCATTTCACTTTTTGGAGCAAAATAAAACAAATTGCTTGTATTTTTACAAAAATATTTTTTTTATTATTCTTTTTGTATTAGCATTCTTATTTAGTGTTCTTATGAATTTATTTTTTACAAAATTTAATGCTAGGAAATATAATTTCATTAATTTTTTTTTACATTTTAATATCTTTGTTCATTAAGTTCATATGTAAGGAATAAGAAAGTATAAATAATTTTCCTGCGTTTTGAATGACTATATGTTAATAGTTATTGTAAAATATAATATTAAATAATAAATTTTATTATAAATTTGTCATTTAATAAAAGAAACATGCATATATATATATAATTTTTTAATTACTGAGATATAATTTTTGTCTCGAATAAAAAAAATCTTTGAAAACTTTTAATCATATTAAAATATAAAGTATAATTTCATTGATAGTACAGTGTAATCTTCTTAGTTAATAATCGATAAATAATTGCCTATTAAATAATATGATTTTAAATTTTAAAAATTTATTATAATTGTTATTATTTATATTTTTGTTATAACTGTATGTGTTTCTGTTATAAACACTTATACTTATTCATTTATTTAAAGTCCCCAAAATGATTATTAATTGTTAAGGAAGTTTAAGAGTTTGAATTGTGTACCTGTGCATATGACATAATATTTAACTAAAATTTATGTTTCGTACAAAGAATTGGGAGAATTAATTATATTGTGAATAAAAGATTGTGTTTTAATATACAAATTCAAGAAATATCAATAAACATATTTGGATTCCGTCTGAATTTATTAATGTAAAGGATATGTCATCCCTCATAACAAAAATTAATATTATATATATATATATATATATATATATATATATATATATATATATATATATATATATATATATATATATATATAAGGATTCAGGCTGCAGTTTCAACTGTCATTACTGTGTAATAAGTAAATCAATTAAGCAAAGTTCTTAAAGAGTTGATGAAAAATTCAAATGTAATTTAGTTAAATAATATCCTAATAATGGCAGAAAATGAATATAATGTAGATGTAAAATCACATCGTGTTTGAAAGTATTTTTTGTCTCTAAATGAAGTTATTTATAATAATAAATACTTATATAAAATTTTTATTGCCATGCTCATATTTTTTTTACTCTAAACTTCATTTATGCTTTTTTCTCTTTTACATAAATTCCAATCTTTATATTTAATTAAAAGTCAAGAAAATTTTTTTAATAATAAATAAATATTACTTATTTTTATATTCCATTATTTTCCCATAAAGTATTAGAGTACTTGTAGATTCAACTATATTTTAAGATTCTAATTGGGATTCACAAATCGGGATTTTTCTTTGTCTTACACATTATATTTATTACATCCTAAAAAGAATTTATTGAACAGTTTAAATATCAGAAATTTTATTTTCAGTTAATTAAAAATATATATGTGAGGAATTATAAAATGTACATAGTTACCAACCAATACTTTTACGAAAGATAAATACATTGCTATTAATTTCAGTAATTCGTATATAATCACTGATTTAAGAGCTATTATTTAGAAATTCGTTTTTTTTTTTTATTTGTCCTCCCAAACTTTGGCTTTTACTGGTAGTTGTTTATCCAGGATTTTTGATCAAATAATTTTCCTGTATCGTATTTCAAGCAAATATATCTATATATATATATATATATATATATATATATATATATATATATATATATATAGATATATATAGATATATATATATATATATATATATATATATATATATATATATATACATTTTTATAAATTGCAATCAAAATATTTCTTTCTTTAAAAACAGTTAATAATTAAAATTTCCTGAAATTTTAGTATATTTAGCTGATTGAGACAAATAAAGAATTACAAAATTTTGCGTTTAGGAAAAATAGTCATGTTACGTGCGCGCGTGATCTCAATATTTCATAAATTTATATACCGGGGGATGAAATTTAGATTGTGATTTGTAGAATAAAAATGATCTTTACGATAAAAATGCTACGAATTTTTCTATATAAACTTCTAGATCTTATTAACAACAAACTGTTAGTTAGTCTTCAATTAGTACGATTAAGATTCGTAAATGCTGTAATCTTCATCTGAATCGAAATTTTAATTCAATATTTTTTTGGTCATATTACTATTACAATTTAGACAATTATGGTCTAATTTGAAAATACAATAATTGTGTGGCATCAATTTTTTAGAAGAAATCCACAAAGTGGCTTCAATCTCCAGTAATTTTATTTCAAAGACAGTTGAACCGAGAAATAATAGAACTGAGTTCTAGAATGCTAACTATTCAACTTACTGCTCAATTATTTCTTTGATGTGCAGCAACTATTAAAACACATTATTTTACCTCTTCAAAGGATAATTGATTTTCAAATAAACAAGTTTTTCACGCAGTTAAATGATTTTGATTAGTATCACTGAAGGATATTTTTATTACACTAAAAAACCATATTATTAAATATACTCTCTTTTTTTTCCTAGCAATTGGATTATTATTGCCGCAGGTGTCGGGCGCAAAATCGTCACTTAAAAACTCTCAAGTAAGACCATTTCAATTATTCTGTTCTCAAAATAAAATATATTTGCTTACATCACATTGAAGCATGGTTTTAATTATTATATAAATATATTTAAAACGCTTTTCCTTAAATCTAAACACATAGCGCAAAATTTCTGAAAGCATGAAAATATTTAAATTTTATTTTTAATTATTTAAATTTTCGCTTTCATTTATTTAAATTTGAAGACACGTAACACCGAAATTTCTATCAATCTAAAAATATATAAATTTTATTTAATTAAAATAGAAGTAAATAATTAACTGCGACTTTTTTTTTTAATTTTCAAGAAACAGAACTTGGAAACAAAAGGAAATATTAAGAATATTCTGATTGATAAAAAATCAGTCGCAGCGGTCTGTTTGATCTGTTTTGTTGTTAGAGGGCTGTGAGTTCGAATCCCAACCCAACCGAAGATTCATCATGTTTACTAATGGTAGTCAGAGAACGTAAAATGTTTTGGGTTTGCCTTGTCCTCAATGTGAACTGATATCGTTGTGGGTTGGAGAGGCCAAGTCTAGAAGTGTCTTCGGCCCCTCTTTTAATCTATGAAGTTGCACACACTTTCAGGTACATGATTATATACCCAATGGTTGTCTTTCTACAAAAAGATACAATTACTTCCACCCTTTGTAGTGCTGAGAAGAAAAAACGCTAGTAGATAGGCATTTGAAAAAACATGTTTGATAAAAATTTAATCCTGGAATTAATGTAGAATTAGTTTAAAATAAGAACTGTTTTAGTGTGAAATCAATCATTAAAAAAAAGACATCTTTATTTTAAGTACACATTATTTTTTTTAACTTGCCCATATTAAGTTTTCTTTATTAAATCTATACAATTAAGTTACAGTTAAACAGTACTTATTTAATAAGATATGTATTATATCGTATTATTTTGTTTTAATTTTTTGATAGATTTTATATAAATTTAAGGATGTTTCAAACTATAAATTTTCTTTCACTTTTTAATTGATAAATATTTTAGTTGATTATTTACAATACAAAGTAATCTTCATAATAAGCAGTTATGTGATAAAAAAATAATGTAAACAATCTAAATCCATCAATTACTATAATCATCTTCATTTTTATTTTATAAAAATATTTTAACAGTTTTTTATATCAAAATTGAACTTTTAATACTTTTAAAGCCTTAAAATATAAATTTTACAAAAAATAATAATTTAAAAATTATTGAAATTGTTTACATTTTTTATTAAAATTACCCGAATTAAAAAAGATTTTCTACATAGGGTGGTTATGAGAGCTCTCAAATAAATACATTCATTTTGAGTAATGAGATTTATCATGAATGCAATGTGGTTTGTTGTTGTTTCCAATCCTTCAAAGATCTAGCGGCAGCTAGATCAGATCCATGACACCATGAACCCTAGCGAAACCAAGTATCAAAAACGGACATGCGTAAACATCCACCAAAGCAAATTCCAGACAATCTAGAATGTGATCTGAGGAAGACGGCCTCAGAATGCATTTCTGGGCACAAAGAAAAGACCTTGTGCCAAATTGAAATCTCATGAATCTCAGATGCCCACTTAAAAGTCTTGAGACATCCATTTGATCATGTCTGTCACCTTCGATATCTTTCGCACCACCAGAGGTCATCCTGATGAATCAGGAATGGGCTGGAGGGGTGAGCCAGATTTGCCTGTTTTCTTTCATCTTGATGGAGAAAATTTCTCTATAAGTAAGTTTATAGTCACTGTTGGGCAACTTGGTGCAACCTCTTTTGGCCAAGATATCTGCAACTTCTTTGCCTTGGTTGCTTTCGATATCGATATCGTAATGTAGTTTACAGGTAGCTAAAATAATTCTGATGAGTTCATATATTAATCTAATTTTTAAAATTTCCATGTATTAAAATGGATTTAATAGACTGTAAACATGGTTATAACATCTCTCCTGGTTTCTTTTTTTATTTGAAAACTGGACATGGTTTATTAAAACAATAACTGATCAGAAATTCCTTGGCGCAATATTCAATTACGTTAATTCTAGGATAATCTACAACTGAAAGTGTTCATGTAAAATTTGCATTTTCAATTTTAGACACGAATCTGATATACATTCTACATGATTCTTATTTGATCATCTGGATGCTAAAGCACTCATTGAATTGTACATAATCCTTTAAAAAAAGAACCAAAAATGTTCATATTACAACAAGATGAGATGTTAAAATGTGAAAATTTTCATCGTTGCAGAATTCAAGTTGTCTCCATTTTATAGAGTATAACTATTTCCGGTCAATGATCAATTTAGCTTGACCATAAATTTTAGTTTAAGCCTTTTTTATTAGGGAGTCGCAGTTATCGTTCACAGTATCTTATGAAGAACTTGATTATGGACTTGAAGGTTATGTATCACATACCTACCAACAATTCCTACCTATTTAGTTTATGATTCTTCCTACAAAATATCTAATGTCATATAGTTCCCGTACAAGGAGAATCCCTACAACGCTTATGAAAGCTTTGTAGCGGTCCTTCAGATGGTAACATGTTACAAGGCGAGATATTCGTATCGAACTTCTCTCAGTGTCAACTAGCGATGTTTTATCTTCAGGAAGACATTTATCAAATATCATATATTAATTACATCTGATGTTAAACGCCGTAGGACTTATCAATTGCAACTAATTGCTACCTCATACATCACATGTATCACTATTAATCAAAAGCAATGGATTAGCAGTTACATCTATAGTGTGGGTCTTGAAAACATACATTCGTGGTACATTTATCATCAGGAATGTTTTTTAAAAAGGATATTCGAAACAAAGTACCAACTACATATTATTCTTACTAGAATTTATTGTTCAAAATCTGCTGATTCTTACTAAATGTTTTTATAATTAAATAAGAAAGTTTTCTAAACGTAACACTTGAGTTAAGAATAGAATAACCAACCATGCAATCTTTTTTCATAATATTCTCACTCGATGTTATTTGCATTAAGATTACTTTTTTATAGTTATCTATCTAGCAAACTCTATCCTTTTAATGCGTAAACCAGTGAGGGGAAAATAAAGGAGTAAATAATGTAAAAATTTTAAACGCTAATAATATAATAATATTTTAATTAAAATTAATTTCATCTAATAATATCTCTCTCTCTCTCTATGCTATTGAAAGCTTTTTTATTTAAATGTTTCAGGTTAATTATATAAATACCGAATTTTTGTTCTTGTAAATTAGTATACATTGATTTTTACAGATGTGTGTTTATATATCTATATCTATATTTATCTATCTATCTATATATATATGTGTGTTTATATATATATATATATATATATATATATGCGTGTGTGTGTATGTGTGTCTATATATATATATATATATATATATATATATATATATATATATATATATATATATATATATATATATATATATATATATATATATATATATATATATATATATATATATATATATATAGTGAAAAAACATGTGCATAATTTATAAATGCCCATCAAAACATTATTTTTCCATGTTATAACAATCTTACTTATAAATTCTAACTCATTAATTGTAACTTTAACTTTAATCATTTCGATAAAGTTTAGTAAGATAATTGATTGTTTAATAAAATTTAGATATGATAGATGTGACCAGTTCTTAGTCTTTCTTTTTTTTCAAATTTAATGAATTTTAAAAAAAATGTTTAGCATTTTTTATTCACTAGTACTAAACTATCGAACTAATATCAAATGCAACGATTCAATGATATTTTTTAACAAATTTGTTTTTTAAAAAATGCATGTATTACAAAGGTCAGAAAATATTTAAAATATTTCAAATTGCTTTCTAATAAAATTGGAATTTAATAAAATTTAATTATGTCATATATTTTAAAATTTGATGCAGTATCTATTTTTTATTAAATATCGTTTTTTATTTTTTACGTAAAAAAAAAGAATGTTGATTATTATCTAAAATCTACGTTTAAAAAATATGCTAGTTTTGCAGATTTTCATTTCTATCGACATTTAATATTCTTTATCTACAAATGTTTTTATTAACATGATAAACATAATAAAGTTTGCCATAATAAAGAATAAATATAGTTTTCAATTAGCTGATATATAAATATCTACGTATAACAACCAATTGGAAATTGTTTTTATTCCGTCTTATGTTTATTCACAAGTAACATAATTTTTATTTTTTAACCGATAGCTATTTTTGGCGGGATTTTTTATATTTTATTTAAAATCCATAATTTTTATACATTTTCAATCTAATCAATTTCATTTTCATTCATCCTCAACTTCTCTACACATTTTCTTTCTTAGAAACTACCAAATTAAAGGATTAAATTTATTAAAATAAGCTATACTTGAAGTAAGGATAAAAAAAAAACTTTTCTATTTCTTTTCATGATATAATTTCAGAATGTCTTACTCACTCATTACGTGCGAAAGGAAAAGAAGTGAGCTTCAGAAGGAAGGGAATTACTCAACCCTGTCCTCCAGTGGATTCATCTTGCATTCAGAGGACAGAACTCAATCGTAATTTGTATTCCACTAACTTGCTTCGATGGGAATCGCTTGTTTTACAACTGTCTTATTGTTGTTTTTTTTCAATCTTCTGTTCGGTTCGACAAACACCTCTATTAACCTAAATATCAACACTAAAAAGGAAAGCGAGCAGTATTATATTAAGTGCAAAATGTGCGTTTCCAGACGAAAGGCAAAAAATTTCTTCCAAGGTCTTTCATCTCGTTATTGTTGTGTGATGATTCTGTGGTTGGTTGAACAAGAGAGAAAAATGAAGTATTTTAGTGTAATTTGTTTCTCAATTTATGATAAATTCAAGCAATTTGACAGGAAGTATTACTATCCTTCTGTTGTAAGCAGTTCAACAAATTTTCCAATAAACGTACATATTCCGAATTGACTTCATTTTAAATTAAATATAGCAAGATTTATGATGAGCACTAAATTTATTAGTATATACTCTGACATATTTTGCAACGTTTTGATCTTCGGAATGTCACTGATTATATTGATTATGAAATTAATGATAACTTAACTTCTCGGCAAACTAAACCCAAAATCAATAGCCCAATCTTTGAGACAGAATCTTAAATGCAAAATACAATTTTATTTTTGTTAAATTGCCTGGAATATCTGTCTTTTAGGATAAATAAATATCTCAAGATTTCTGAATCAGGAATTTTCACTACCCATATTGTAATTGTTGAAAATCCACAACGATCTACATTGATTGTGTGATTAGGCATAATGAATGTGTAGAAATTGTTGAGAATATATAAAATGAACTAAAAACACCATGCATACAATATCATTGCTTTGAATGTTGTTTGTAAATATGACTATTTTTGGTTTTATTCGAGAGTTCTTTTGAGTTATTATGCTTGTTTAATGCTACAAATATAACTTTTTAAACATACTCATAATAAATTTGTTTTGATAATCATATTGTCGGAAATTTTATGAAAGCAATGATTTAAAGGGATAGAAAATCCAAAAAAGGCTTATTGACGTATTAAAGAATTCTATGTGAAGTATTGAAAAATAATTTATTAACGAATAAAAGAAATCATAGTTAAAATTTCTGAAATATTAAATTGCTAATTCTACAACTTTATTTTATTTGCTTGAAGCTATTTAACGGAACAGGCAAGATAAATTTGGTCTTACATTTAAAAAAAAGTTTAAATTATGCAGCGCATTACACATGAATAAATGCATGTGGATAAATTTTTTTATTTTGCAACTACTGCTATATATATTTTTAAAATGTTACATTCATTAAGTATATATTTTCATTCTCCATTCTTTGCTTTGTTCTTCCAAAAATATTGCATGTTTGTAAATTGATATTCTATAAAAATATTTTTTGTCTATTTTCTTCCAAGACTCTCTCAAAGAACGAGACAGCCAAAAATAATGGAAGCCAAGATTCTTTCCAGCGAAGACAAGACGATGGGTTCAGTCTGATGAATTACTTCTTGAATCGCAGTCCTCAACAACAGCAAGTACAACAGCCGGCCCCATCCCAACAACAACTCACCATCCAGCACCAGCATCAATTGCAGAATCAAATCTTGCTACAGCAACAGCAGAAACAGCAGGAACAACTGAGGCAACTTCAACTGCAGCAACTGCAGCAGCTGCAACAGCCAAGACTGACTGATACCGGATATCAGAGCAATCTGGTGCATCAATATAAACCTCAGCAACAAAATACTGCTCTGAACCGTGATGGTGGATATGGTGGAGTTAGCATTGGTACTGGATATCAGGCAGGTGGAGGTGCTGGAAGTTACGCTGCTTCACCGAAAACCATTGGAATTTCCATTGGAGCTGGAAAACCCGTGGTGCCAGTGAGCAACATCTTGACCCTCTTACCAAGAATATTCAATGTATTGAGTGCTGGAGGTAAAGTTATGTTTGGCGTGGAACTTGGAAATAACTTTTACTTTGGACCAGTCGGAGTCAAACCTTTGGCAAAGTTGGGTTGATAGAATTGTTTTGAATTGCAAAACGAAAGTGAAGGCAAATACAAAGCAACAGAAATATAAAGAAGAGTCTGTAATGAAACGTTGCCATTCTATTGCTAAAATTGACAGTGGCGGGATGAGTTTATTCATTTGATTGCAGGTATCATCTCTAGCAGTGGTCAGTATCTTATGCATGTAAAATATAAAAATATTGGGGTATATTTTAATGTGGAAATTATTTTTACATGATACTTGCATATTATTTTGGTTTTGTTAAATTTTCTTGCGTTTGATAACCATGTTTCAACTCAAGGGAATGAATATTTGATTTGAAAACCAATTTTTCAAATGGTTAAAATGTGCTAGACATATTTTGAGTTCATTATATAAGAGAAGTGTGAACGAGGTTTATTAATAAGGTTAATATTTTGCTTTCATGAGGTACGAAACCTAATAATATAATTTTAAATAATAATTTTTTTTGTAAAACAAGAAATTTTTTCGCATAATCTTTTTTATTTCAGAATGATATATGTTGTTTTAAATTTATTTCAATATCCCAGAAAATTATCCATAGAAAACATTTGCAGTAATTTTCTATTTGTATTTTTTAAAAAATAATTTTTAAATAATTTTCCATTATTTTAAGTTAATAATAATTACATTACAAAAGTCCATGTTAAATTGATTAAATAAAAAAAAATTAATAAAATTTTTTTACTATAGGAATTGTATCAAATATGTAAATTTGATTATTAAGTATAACATAAACATAATTAAAATTTGAAAAATTTCAAAAGCAATCAATTGTATATATATATATATATAACTACTTTCATAATTATAGTCTAATAATAAAATTTCCCTATAAAGATAAATTAAATTATTTAATCATGTTCTTATGGTATGCCTCCCTAACATGACAGTGGCCAATTTACATTAATGGTATTGTGTTATGAAAGAAATGTCGAATTCCAATAATGCAACAATTATCTGCAATGAATTTTTTCCATAAAAATATAAATGTAACTCGTAAAAATATTTTATTACAAAAGATTAAAAAATCTAACTAAAATACCGATCTTCATAGAAATAATATTTAAATTTTGATGAAGAAATAAAATAAGTATGTGAATGCATTTGTGTATAGTATATATTTGTTATGTAATGTCTGCAATTTTTCAACAATGCAATAAAAAATTCATTGTAAATATTTATATATTTATTTGTACATTTATGTAAATTATGAATACATTTGTTTTAATTAAAATAAAATACTTCACAAAAATTTCAGTGTCATTTATTATTTTTCCATCTTGCTCTAGTTTTGAAACATTCATTGATATTTATGAGAATTTAAAAGTTAATATTGTTAACTTATAGTCATTTGTTGAAAAAGTAATAAAGTATTAAAATACTAATAAAATTTAAATTCTTGGTTTCGAAAAATGAAATATATTTTCTAGTTAAGTCACTTAATTATTTAGGATATATAAGGGGCCGATTTTATCATTCGCTAGTTAATAGGAACAGGATCATCCAATTAATTAATTAATTAATTAACACCCACAACCACCCACACACACATACATACATACAAATGACTATATATGTATATGTATAACAATTTGTTAAAGTACAGTTCATTAATTACTAATATTAATTATAGACACTTATGAAACAGACTGTATTTTTTGGAGAAAATTTTATACATTTATGTATTGTAATTTTATTCATCTTTAAACATTGATTCCAATAACAGCTAATCGTTTCAATTAAAAATTACTCCATTTAATCAATCTATTAGAATGTAATGTGTCTTTCAAAAAATTACATTATTGAATTTATTTCTGTTTTCGCAATTGTTTGCTTGAAAAATTCGTGAGTATTTATAACAGGTCCATATTTGGCTTTCACATACATTCATGTTTATAAAATGATACGGATTTCAATTTTAAATCTGGTGTGTGTATGTATGGTTCTGCAAATGAGATGTTTAAAATGTTTAACAAACAATAAACAAAATGAGTATAAAAAGTTGAAAGAAAAAAAAATACACTGGATTGCATACATATATAAAAAGTCGTAAGCTAAATCTCTCTGAGTTTGAAAACATCTCATTAAATTTAATAAGAAATATTAAAAAAAGATACATGGCATTTTGCGGGAGAAAAAAAAAATTGTAAAAAGAAAAATTGGGAAGTAGTATTGCAAATATTCACATTTAATATTTTTTGTTAAATTGTACAAACATTTGATAGAAGAATTTATTACAATCACATAACTAAAATGTACATCAGAGTTTATAAGATACTTCTCAATTTCAAATATGTTAGCAAAATCTTGAATTTTGTTTGAAAAATCATTAAGCCATCTGGAGAATCAGGATAGTAGTATATTAATCTCTCAAGTCAGTTGTGCTAAGTTTCCTTTTCAATTGCGTTTAAATATTCCGTACTATTTTAAAATTATTATGCAGAAAAATATTTTATCATTCATATTCACATTTAAAGAAGCCAATCAACGTATTCCTAATCAAGATAAAAAAAATGTGGTTAATGTGAATATATTCTGGATTCAAAGAAACTTTTTTTTTTATAAAAAATATACCTCTTACTATGTATTAATGTTTCCTAAGAAATTAGTAATTTCAAATTGGTGAATATTCACCGAGATAATTTTAACTTTTTTCAAGCGGACTTTACTCCACTAAATTTTTATAAACAGAATCGAAGAAAACTTGCTTGTCTTGGTTGTTGATAAATTTTGTTTATTTATTATTTTTTTTTTCGTTGACTTATTTTTCATTACATTCTTTTTCCCACACAATCAGAACTAAAATCTTGGCATTTAAATTGATTATTGTAACAGACCGTATATAGTATTATATATATAGACAGTGTATTAACAACATTGACAGTAGATGGCGCTGCTGCCCAATTTACAAACAACATCGAATGAGATGAGGATAGTGATGTGAGAAATGGCAAGGAAGAACCATCCGGTTCCTAAATACGTTTTTTTTTGTACCACCCTGGTACTATGTAACCTTGATTTTATTTTATAATTATTAAGTGTTTTCTTTTTGTATCTAATCTTAATTATGTGTAATGTAATAAATGTTTGTTTTGTTTTAACTTCCATTTTCTTACGTCACTACATTATTATTTAAAAAAAAAAAAATTATTATTTATTTTTTTGGAGAACTTTTACAAAATATCAAATATTACTTTCATAGATAAAGATCTATTTTATTTTCGTTCTTTAAATGGTGTAAAACTTTGCAAAGCTTCAACACAGATTTTTACTGCTTTTGAATTTTTCATACATTTTTTGCGTTTTACTAACATTTTCTCTGGAATCTGTAGACACTTAGTTATTTCTTTATTCATGCAAATAATATTGAATGAAAGGATTTATTACAATCACATAACAAAAATACTCAGTACTTTCGATTCATTTTTAAACAAAATAAACTATTTCTTTGTGTAAATTGTGAATTCAATTTACATAATCTGTCCAAGTAATTTAGTCCATTATTCAAGTACTATGTGTGGCATAACTTTTCTTTTTCTACATTTATTATTTCTACATAGGTATTATAAATAAAACTAACTCAATATGATCTTCTTCCATGTATTTATAATAAAATTTGTTTGTACAAAATATTTATGTTATGATAAAATAACCATTTATATCAAACAATACTAAATTTATAATACATTTTAAATTTAAAACACAATGTGTTTTAAAGTAAAAATAACATTCCAAGTTATGCAATTTAAAAAATAATCACATAATCTAAAGTCGAAAAATCAAAATGATAATTTATTAGAATATTATCACATATATACAAATATGTTTTTTTAATTGTAATTGGAAAACTTAGTAACTAAGTAATTGTAGCTGTGTTGTGCAGTAAATAATATATAGACATGAGGTTTCTAGTAATAGATAAAATTTCATGATTTTACTAAAATATTATTCTTTAAAAAATATTTAATTTAAAAATTTAATGAATTGGAAATGTTTCTTTTAACAGGAAATAGTGTTTGAAAAAGCAAATTTTTTTAATGTTTTCTGGTCGTTTATTATGTTTTTAGCAATTGATTTAAACCCATGCTTATAAAAAATACCCATTTTCAAAATAAAATAAAATAAATATAATAACATGAATAATAATAATTAAAAATAAAAAATATCCGTATTATAAGACTAGTAAAATATATGACAAATAAAATATATTATATTACTATAAAATTAAGCCCGTGTGATCAGTCGCTAAGTTTAAAAGAAAATCTAAGTTAGGGTGTGAAAAATTTCTACCGATTTTGGCATATCATTTATTTTGGTATATTTTAATTTCAGTTTAGCCAGAAACTGTTCGGTGAGTGCTTAGGTTAGCTGAATTATATAGACATATTATTCGAAAAAAATTTTTTGCAAGAACAAAAAATTGAAGTAAATGCAAAAAGTGAAAGTAAATTTAATATTTTTGGTTAAATTGGTTAAATTTCTGATTTCATAATTTTTTGCTCGATAAAATCTTTAGAGTCTGCATAAAAAAAATTATTTTTTAGAAAAAATACTTATGTTTTAAATAATGAAGTTTTTTTGTTTTTAAGTGAGAATGATTAACAAGATATAACGTTCAAGAATTTTTCACACAACAATTTTCTAAAATCAACTTCTTACAACAGTATTTCTTTAATGCTAGTTTAAAATGCTGTTTCCATAAAGATTATAATATGAAGTATTTTCAATGGAAAGTACAGCATATACTTTCTATAAATCTAATTTTTACTAGAATGCTAATGATAGACATTATTTTGAAAGAAAAAACCTATTCGTATTAGATTTCTAATAAGCAAATGGAAGTATTCTGATAGCTATATTACAAACTACTTTCTTTTCAAAGTTTGATAATTACTATATATTAGAATTATCTTACTTTAAAAAATGGTAAATCTTATTTATCTTACTTTTACAGGAAATACGAGATCTTAGATTCTATAAGATTTTCAGATTCCAATGATAAAGGTAAAGTTTTTAAAAGGAACTCTCTAACATGATTTGCAGCAAATAATTTCCATATTACCCAGGTTAATCAAAACGTCAATATGTTCACGTTCATTGTGAAAACTTCTTAGCAAGTTATTTGAGACTGTAATTTCGTGTTGTTTGGAGTATTTTAATTGGAGTATTGTATTTCTATCGAGAGGAGCAAATGAGAATCTAATGAGAAAATAATTAACTGGAACAATAAAGCACGGAACTATGTATGAATTTAACTGCTAAAGTATGAATTTAACTGCTACTATAAAGCAAAGTGGAGGGGTTCTTGTGCTGCTTTTAGACCATATGATTTGATATTTATTAGTTACATAATGAATCGTTTTCCTTATTTAAATATTTTAAAGGACAATTTAAAAATTATCATTTCAATATTGGAGTATTGTAAATAGCTTTATTATCAAAATATTCAACCTAACGGTTCATGTCATACATTTTCTAGTGTCTACATGTTTATCCCAGTAATTATAAACATCACCTCAGTTGCCAGATTTAAATCTAATGAGAAAAGAGCTATAAAATTTCGAAAATATGAAATGAAAACAGATATTACGAAATAAAAAAATAATTTGGTTAAAGAATAAAAAAATTTTAAAGAATAAATGAAAAAAAATTGGGAACTATAAAATTTAAAGAAAAAATACTTTCCTTGAGAGCAATTCACATATAACTTATTATTTTAATATAATTCATTAATGATTTATAACCTTAACTATGTGTTTTAACCATTTAGTCAAATGCATTACGATATAAAATATTATTATATATTTAAATCAATATTTCTATAAAAAATATATATAATTAGTTATCAAATATCTATATTTTTAAGAATTAATATTTTTATATATATAATTCAACTATTTTACTTTTTTTTCATAATATGAATTCTTTCTTATTCTGATACATAGAGGGCGGCATATACCTTTAAAAACTTATTTGTTTTAAAAATTTTATAATTTTTTTTCTTAGACAACATAATAAATACATCTTTTTGGAATTGAGGAAAAATATTTAAATGAATCGAATATCTTTAAATTAAATTGCAATGATATTATTGACTACCAATAAATGCTAAAAAACACTTTAAAAGTAAAAAAAAAAAAAAAAATCGACGAACGATCTAAAAAAATCTAAAACTTAAAATACTGATCTCCCAACTACAGAAAAAGAGATAGATAACACAAGCTCTTAATTGAAAGAAAACTTTCAAAAATTTTTTATAAATTATATTATTAATTAATAAATTAATAATATTGTAGCTTCTGTAAAACATCGCATTATTTTTTTTTTTCCCAAAGATCATTTCTATCAAACATCATCATTTTAAAAATCTTTTAAACCTTAATGCTATATTCTATTTATAATTCCTCTTTAGGATATATATATATATATATATATATATATATATATATATATATATATATATATATATATATATATATATATATATATATATATATATATATATATATATATATATATATATATATATATATATATATATATATATCAAGCTCTAACAACTCAAGAAGCTAGGATCTCTAGCGACATTGATAAAAAACAATATAACAGAAAATTGAGAAGAAAATTTTCCGCTAGATGCAAAATTGGAGTCACAGAATCCCTGTTGACATCTTAATCATGTTATTTTAACATGAATTTGTATGGAATGTGAGTTTATGCAAAGCATTATAAATTAGTTTAATTTTTATATGAATTTCATTTACAATAGGTAATATTTATTGACAATATTTTGTTTCGGGTCAATAATACCATTTTTTATCGCTTGTACCAATAAAATAGTGTCGCAGCGAATTTCCTTACCATAAATGGAAATATCTCATAAAAGTCTCATAAAGTAATATAAATAACATTTTATTTCAATTAAAATTAAAATTTGTCATAAGATTTTTAAATTTTCTAAGAAATATTTTTAACAGAAAAAAGTGAAAACATTAGCTGAAATTTGTTTCATTATTCATTTTCTCCTTTTTCTCTTAAAGGTTATACTTCCTCAGTGGCAACATCATTGAGGAATGATTGGTGCATACGTTCTCAATATAACAATATATATATTTCTTCAGTGGCAATATTAGTGAAGTATAACTGGTTTTTAAGCATTCAGTACACCAATACATATATTTCCATAGTGGTAAGATTAGTGAGGCGAAACTCATCCATACATTCTCAATATACAAATATACACTATTAGTCATTAAAATTGCTACACCAAGAAGGCAATATGCTACAGACGTGAAATTTATACGAAAGGAAGAAGGTGCTGTGATATGCAAATGATTAGTTTATCAGCGCATTCAGACAAAGCAGGTGCCAGTAGCGACACCTACATTGTGTTTAAATGAAGAAATTGTTCAGCCGGTTCCTCATACACAAATTGCATTTGAACGCTGTTGCCTGATGAAAAGTTGTTGTGATGCCTCGTGTAAGAAGGTGAAATGCGTACCAGCACGTTTCTAACTTTGATAAAGGTCGAATTGTAGCGTACCGGTATTGCGGTTTATCTTATCGCAGTATTGCTGCTCGTGTCGGTCGAGATCCAATGACTGTTAGCAGAATATGGAATCGATGGGTTCAGGACGGTAATACGGAACGCCATGCGGGATCTCAACGGCCACCTATCACTAGCAGCCGAGAAGACAGGCATATTATCCGCATGGCCGTAATGGATCGTGCAACCACGTCACGAGCCGTGAGTCAAGAAACGGGGTCGTTTGGAAGACAACAAGCGTCTGTAAGAACAGTTCGACGACGTTTGCAGCAGCATGGACTCTCAGCTCGGAGACCATGGCCGCGGCTTCCCTTGACGCTGCGTCATAGACAAGAGCGCCTTCAATGGTGTGATCAACGACGAACCTGGGCGCACGAATGGCGAGACGTCATCTTTTCAGATGAATCCAGGTTCTGTGTACAGCATCATGATGGTCGCATCCGTGTTTGGCGGCATCGTGGTGAACGCACACTAGCAGCGTGCATTCGTCATCGTCATACTGGCCCCTCACCTGGCGTGATAGTATGGGGTGCCCTTGGATACACGTCACGGTCACCTCTTCTTCACATTGACGGTACTTTAAACAGTGCACGTTACATTTCTGGTGTGTTACGACCCGTGGCTCTACCCTTTATTCAAGCCCTGCGAAACACTACGTTTCAGCAGGATAATGCCCGACTGCATGTTGCTGGTATTGTATGGACCTTCCTTGATACGGAACATGTTCGGCTGTTGCCCTGGCCAGTACGTTCTCCAGATCTTTCACCAATAGAAAACGTCTGGCCAATGGTTGCCACGCGACTGGCTCGTCCCCAAACGCCAGTCACTACGGTTGATGAACTGTGTGTCGTGTTGAAGCTGCATGGGCATCTGTACCATGCAATCCAATCTCTGTTTGACTCAATGCCCAGGCGTATAACTGCTGTTATTACTGCCAGAGGTTTTTGTTTTGTGTACTGATTTCTCAGGATCTATATATCCAGCCAAATTTTTTGAAAATTTAATCACTTGTTATTTCTAGTATAATATATTTGTCCAATAAATATCATTTTGTTATCTACATTTCTTCCTGGTGTAGCAATTTTAACGGACAGTAGTGTATATATTTCCTGAGTGGCAATATTAGAGAAGTATAACTGGTTCTCAAGCATTCAGTACACCCATACATATATTTCCCTAATGGTAAGATTAGTGGGGCATAACTGATCCATACGTTCTCAATATACCAATATATATACTTCCTCAGTAACAATATTATTGGGGCATAACTGATCCATACGTTCTCAATATACCAATATATATACTTCCTCAGTAACAATATTATTGGGGCATAACTGATCCATACATTCTCAATATACCTATATATATACTTCCTCAGTAACAATATTATTGGGGCATAACTGATCCATACATTCTCAATATACCTATATATATACTTCCTCAGTAACAATATTATTGGGGCATAACTGATCCATACATTCTCAATATACCTATATATATACTTCCTCAGTAACAATATTATTGGGGCATAACTGATCCATACATTCTCAATATACCAATATATATACTTCCTCAGTAACAATATTATTGGGGCATAACTGATCCATACGTTCTCAATATACCTATATATATACTTCCTCAGTAACAATATTATTGGGGCATAACTGATCCATACATTCTCAATATACCTATATATATACTTCCTCAGTAACAATATTATTGGGGCATAACTGATCCATACATTCTCAATATACCTATATATATACTTCCTCAGTAACAATATTATTGGGGCATAACTGATCCATACGTTCTCAATATACCAATATATATACTTCCTCAGTAACAATATTATTGGGGCATAACTGATCCATACGTTCTCAATATACCTATATATATACTTCCTCAGTAACAATATTATTGGGGCATAACTGATCCATACGTTCTCAATATACCAATATATATACTTCCTCAGTAACAATATTATTGGGGCAAAACTGATCCATACGTTCTCAATATACCAATATATATACTTCCTCAGTAACAATATTATTGGGGCATAACTGATCCATACGTTCTCAATATACCTATATATATACTTCCTCAGTAACAATATTATTGGGGCATAACTGATCCATACGTTCTCAATATACCTATATATATACTTCCTCAGTAACAATATTATTGGGGCATAACTGATCCATACGTTCTCAATATACCTATATATATACTTCCTCAGTAACAATATTATTGGGGCATAACTGATCCATACGTTCTCAATATACCTATATATATACTTCCTCAGTAACAATATTAGTGGGGCATAACTGATCCATACGTTCTCAATATACCTATATATATACTTCCTCAGTAACAATATTAGTGGGGCATAACTCTTGCATACGTTCTCAATATACCAATATATATACTTCCTCAGTAACAATATTATTGGGGCATAACTGATCCATACATTCTCAATATACCTATATATATACTTCCTCAGTAACAATATTATTGGGGCATAACTGATCCATACATTCTCAATATACCTATATATATACTTCCTCAGTAACAATATTATTGGGGCATAACTGATCCATACATTCTCAATATACCTATATATATACTTCCTCAGTAACAATATTATTGGGGCATAACTGATCCATACATTCTCAATATACCTATATATATACTTCCTCAGTAACAATATTATTGGGGCATAACTGATCCATACATTCTCAATATACCTATATATATACTTCCTCAGTAACAATATTATTGGGGCATAACTGATCCATACATTCTCAATATACCTATATATATACTTCCTCAGTAACAATATTATTGGGGCATAACTGATCCATACATTCTCAATATACCTATATATATATACTTCCTCAGTAACAATATTATTGGGGCATAACTGATCCATACATTCTCAATATACCTATATATATACTTCCTCAGTAACAATATTATTGGGGCATAACTGATCCATACATTCTCAATATACCTATATATATACTTCCTCAGTAACAATATTATTGGGGCATAACTGATCCATACATTCTCAATATACCTATATATATACTTCCTCAGTAACAATATTATTGGGGCATAACTGATCCATACGTTCTCAATATACCAATATATATACTTCCTCAGTAACAATATTATTGGGGCATAACTGATCCATACGTTCTCCAATATACCAATATATATACTTCCTCAGTAACAATATTATTGGGGCATAACTGATCCATACGTTCTCAATATACCTATATATATATACTTCCTCAGTAACAATATTATTGGGGCATAACTGATCCATACGTTCTCAATATACCTATATATATACTTCCTCAGTAACAATATTATTGGGGCATAACTGATCCATACGTTCTCAATATACCTATATATATACTTCCTCAGTAACAATATTAGTGGGCATAACTGATCCATACGTTCTCAATATACCTATATATATACTTCCTCAGTAACAATATTAGTGGGGCATAACTGATCCATACGTTCTCAATATACCTAATATATATACTTCCTCAGTAACAATATTATTGGGGCATAACTGATCCATACGTTCTCAATATACCTATATATATACTTCCTCAGTAACAATATTATTGGGGCATAACTGATCCATACATTCTCAATATACCTATATATATACTTCCTCAGTAACAATATTATTGGGGCATAACTGATCCATACATTCTCAATATACCTATATATATACTTCCTCAGTAACAATATTATTGGGGCATAACTGATCCATACATTCTCAATATACCTATATATATACTTCCTCAGTAACAATATTATTGGGGCATAACTGATCCATACATTCTCAATATACCTATATATATACTTCCTCAGTAACAATATTATTGGGCATAACTGATCCATACATTCTCAATATACCTATATATATACTTCCTCAGTAACAATATTATTGGGGCATAACTGATCCATACATTCTCAATATACCTATATATATACTTCCTCAGTAACAATATTATTGGGGCATAACTGATCCATACATTCTCAATATACCAATATATATACTTCCTCAGTAACAATATTATTGGGGCATAACTGATCCATACATTCTCAATATACCTATATATATACTTCCTCAGTAACAATATTATTGGGGCATAACTGATCCATACATTCTCAATATACCTATATATATACTTCCTCAGTAACAATATTATTGGGGCATAACTGATCCATACATTCTCAATATACCTATATATATACTTCCTCAGTAACAATATTATTGGGCATAACTGATCCATACATTCTCAATATACCTATATATATACTTCCTCAGTAACAATATTATTGGGGCATAACTGATACATACGTTATCAATATACCAATATATATACTTCCTCAGTAACAATATTATTGGGGCATAACTGATCCATACGTTGTCAATATACCAATATATATACTTCCTCAGTAACAATATTATTGGGGCAAAACTGATCCATACGTTCTCAATATACCAATATATATACTTCCTCAGTAACAATATTATTGGGGCATAACTGATCCATACGTTCTCCAATATACCAATATATATACTTCCTCAGTAACAATATTATTGGGGCATAACTGATCCATACGTTCTCCAATATACCTATATATATACTTCCTCAGTAACAATATTATTGGGGCATAACTGATCCATACGTTCTCAATATACCTATATATATACTTCCTCAGTAACAATATTATTGGGGCAAAACTGATCCATACGTTCTCAATATACCTATATATATACTTCCTCAGTAACAATATTAGTGGGGCATAACTGATCCATACGTTCTCCAATATACCTATATATATACTTCCTCAGTAACAATATTAGTGGGGCATAACTCTTGCATACGTTCTCAATATACCAATATATATACTTCCTCAGTAACAATATTATTGGGGCATAACTGATCCATACATTCTCAATATACCTATATATATACTTCCTCAGTAACAATATTATTGGGCATAACTGATCCATACATTCTCAATATACCTATATATATACTTCCTCAGTAACAATATTATTGGGGCATAACTGATCCATACATTCTCAATATACCTATATATATACTTCCTCAGTAACAATATTATTGGGGCATAACTGATCCATACATTCTCAATATACCTATATATATACTTCCTCAGTAACAATATTATTGGGGCATAACTGATCCATACATTCTCAATATACCTATATATATACTTCCTCAGTAACAATATTATTGGGGCATAACTGATCCATACATTCTCAATATACCTATATATATACTTCCTCAGTAACAATATTATTGGGGCATAACTGATCCATACATTCTCAATATACCTATATATATACTTCCTCAGTAACAATATTATTGGGGCATAACTGATCCATACATTCTCAATATACCAATATATATACTTCCTCAGTAACAATATTATTGGGGCATAACTGATCCATACGTTCTCAATATACCAATATATATACTTCCTCAGTAACAATATTATTGGGGCATAACTGATCCATACGTTCTCAATATACCAATATATATACTTCCTCAGTAACAATATTATTGGGGCATAACTGATCCATACGTTCTCAATATACCAATATATATACTTCCTCAGTAACAATATTATTGGGGCAAAACTGATCCATACGTTCTCAATATACCTATATATATACTTCCTCAGTAACAATATTCCTGGTGCATAACTGATCCATACGTTCTCAATATACCTATATATATACTTCCTCAGTAACAATATTATTGGGGCATAACTGATCCATACGTTCTCAATATACCTATATATATACTTCCTCAGTAACAATATTATTGGGGCATAACTGATCCATACATTCTCAATATACCTATATATATACTCCTCAGTAACAATATTATTGGGGCATAACTGATCCATACATATTCTCAATATTATTTCTAACAATAACTTACTCAGTAACAATATTATTGGGGCATAACTGATCCATACATTCTCAATATACCTATATATATACTTCCTCAGTAACAATATTATTGGGGCATAACTGATCCATACATTCTCAATATACCAATATATATACTTCCTCAGTAACAATATTAGTGGGGCATAACTCTTGCATACGTTCTCAGTATACCGATATATGTATTTTTGCAGTATCAATATTTCATCAGTGACAATATTAGTGAGTCATACCTGGTGCATTCCTTCTCAGTATACTACTATAATAAATATATAATATATTTGATGGGGATATATATATTTAAAATGCAACTATTAAATATATTTTTAGAGAAATGTTTATGTTTTTAACGGGAGCAATGACCACTCTTTATATATATTTCCAATGAAATAAAACTTCATTCACATACTGCAATAAAATAAACTATATTATTATTTACAAATTATACTTGCTAGCTTACTTTCACTTCAGATGTGAATAAAACAAATTTGAAATTCTGATTTATTTCGTTTTTTTATTAATCAAAATTTACATTGTTCAACTCAACTATTCGCAAACTGAAAACTTAAGAAATTAAGAAAACCGTATTCGCCAACATACTTCTATGCATTGAAATGCAACGAATATATTTACCTGTTATTCTTTAATTTTCTGATATTAGCAGTTAATTTAGCTTCAACCCATCATTAAATTCAAATAAGAATATTTCAATCATTTGATATGAAATTGAGCATTTTGAATTATTGATGTTGTGACTTATCCTCCAAATGTCTGACGAAGTCAGACAAGGTCCATCAGACAGCTGACCCTAAAAATAATCGAGGACCAGAAGGGAGGTTGAGTATATATCCTCGCTGAAAAGTCCCAAGAGATCTAGGATGTGATTAGGAGAAGCCTGTTCAGTTTTACATTTAGAGTAGACCGCAAAGAATTTCCTACCTTTGAAATACGCGAGACCTCTAGTGTGGCCAATTGCTAGACTGGAAATTGTGGTTTTAGAAGTTCTGTCACAATTGAAAGCGAATGAAAAGCCAGTTTCTTTGCCCATGTACCAGTGATGGGATGGAGGCATACTCCACCCTTTAGAAATTTCAGAATTAATAATGGACTGATATTCTAAAAAGGTAATTGTTGAAGAGGAAAGATTATCTTGGTAACAGCCCTCCTTGGCCAGTATATCCTCATTGCGGTATATGTCTACATGAGAAGAAATCCATTGAAAATAAAATTAATGGTAGGCCGAAATGAATTTGAGCTTATAGAAAATATAGATATTATATATATTATATAAATAGTTTATATATCATAGAAATATAAAACTGCTAGAACTTCACTGAATTTTGAATTATTTCATAGTTATTGTAAGGGTATTTATTTTTTTTATTAATTGATATTGTGACATCGTGTCTGTTTATCAAGGGTATATTGATGGTAACTAAAGATGGATTTACCTAAAGGGGATTTTAACACATTGTAAAAATTTTATCATGCATATTATCTAATTGACAAAACTAAGTAGTTAAACAAGAAAGTTTACTTTATTTTGATACATAAGTAAATGGTAAAGTGATTTTTGTAACATTTCAATCAATAAAAGTAATTTATACATACAATTTCAAGTTATTTTTAAAGTTAAAGTTATGGCTTCTCACTGTTAAAAGTATGGCTTTCTATTTTTAAAATTACATTGTTTTTAGTTGTTTTCTCATTAAAATTTAGAATTTTACGCTACAGCTTTTAACTGAGACTCAGTAGACAGTTTTTACTGTAAAATCGAAGCCTTTTTCTCAGTAATATAGCGAGAAAAAAAGACTAAATTATTTTACAAAAGATTTGGATTTCAACCTTTATTTTCTACATTATCTTTCAACACTTTCACTTAATGTAAAACACGTGTCACCGTCGCCATTGAATCATCAATTTTTCACTTTCATTGTAGGTTGCATTCATTTATTAAGAACCACAATACCAACCCATTGTTCATAAGCAAGTACAGCACAGATACTTATGCGGTTACTTCAAAATTTGAATTGAGAAGAAAAAATAAATTAACTTTAATCCATATATATTTTGGCAACAATGAACAAAAGAAGCAGTTTCTTTAGAACTTTGAAACAATAAAAGGCATTAGATGCTATTATTACAGTTACAGCAATTCCCAATCTTTACACGTGATTTACCATATGTGCCATGCTGTATCAGACTTAATCCTTAATTTTCAAGAACAAAATACTAATGAATCCTGTGGTTATCACTGTCCCTATTTTAAGATAAAAAGATAAGCTAAATGAAAGTGAAATATACAAATGGATAATATTTTAATGATGACATTTTTACGATTTATATTTTTTAATAATAATTTTCCATTTTCTACTCTCGATATTTATAAATGCTTAAAATTAAAAATCGGAAATATGGGTTTAGAACACAATTGTTGCTTTTTTACTGCATTTATTGTAAAACAATAGGTTTAAATTTTACACTCTTTTTCATTTATATAAAAAAAGACATCTAAAATTCTATCATTTCCAAATTATTTCAGAAAGTAAGTATCCAATTACTAAGCGTTCCAATTTGTAGTAAATAATGTACAAATTGTTGGCAAATTTTCTATAAAGAGGATAACAGCTAAGCACGTTTATCAATCAATGTTATCTATAAGACAACATAAATAATAGCAACCACAATTTTCTCACTAGTAAAGACTTATCTATCAATAAAATAATCAACATAATTTTGTCAAAAGAAATATACTCCTGACTTTAAACATTTTCTTCGAAACTTTACTTAAAAATGATCGAATATTTTTTTAAGGAGTGATATCTAATTTCTGCAAAGAGATTAATTTTTATAAGTGCTAATCTGACCCAATATGTATACTTAAAAAGAAATTAGTGCAAAAAAACTCCAAAGGTAATTAAGTATATAAAAAATTTCAAAAGTTTAAAACATTTTAAAAACTTTTAATTTTAAATTACCATAAATTTATATTAAGATGATAAGAATTTATAATTTGAATATGGAATTTATATTCTCTAATTTGTAAAAATAAATTTATTTTTTTGCGAAAGTATGTATTTTTAGAGCAGTTCCAATGCTGACAGACACCTAAAATATTATGGTTTTCTGATATATTATGATTATAGCATTATGATTTTCTAGCTTAGAAAACCATAGCATTATGGTTTAATGGTTATATCTAATTCTATCGTAAAGTGGGGAGTAATAACTCCTGATTGTAGAGAGAGTAGTATTTGAATCTTAAACAAAAAAAGAACAGGTCACTATTTGTACCTATTATGAAACTCTGTTTCAGTGAATGTTATAAAAATGGTTATAAATATTATATTTTAAAACAGTAGCTCTTTCTGAAAAAATTTGAACAATAATTTTGATTTCTTATGTTATAGGCCACGTAAGTATTTGCTCCGATTTTTTTCGTTGTTAATTTGTTTCTAAATATCGATATTATTTTGTAAATTAACTTTTAGTATATTGCACATAAAAGCAAACTAATAAACTGAACATTTTTTAAAGCAAATAAAACATAATTTGTTTTAAATCAGTGTCAAGGAAATAAAAAATGCAATTTCCCACATAAAAACTGCTTGTAATTTCAAAAAAAATTGCATGCTTGAGAAAAATATTTAATCTGTGCTTTTAGATTGTTTTCATCAAAATCATGTAGCGTGACCTGCATGTGTTTATTATGAGAGGACCCAAATTTCATAATATACAAGAGCATTTTCAAATGATTTTCATTTTAACATTCAAAAATCCCTTTAATGAATTAATTAAAAAAATGATTTCAGGAAATTCAAGAATTCTCAATGTAACTAAGAATAAGGCATTGAGCAATTTATTAAAGAAAAATAAAGTATTAAATTTGTTTTTTGATTTTCAAACAATTTTCACTTCAATTTCTCAGATTCAAATATTATTTTGGGTTCAATGTAGAAACGGGTATCTTTTGGTTTGGTAAAAAAAAAAAACTGGCGATAAATATTGGAGATAAAATTTAATTTTAGGTAACCCTGCTATTTTCAGAACTTAAACTAACCTAGTTTTAGGGTTATCATTTTATTATTGCAGTATTGGCACCTATCTCAGCGTAAAAAATCGCCAAAAAATTAAGGGTTACAAGTAAGTAAACCTTTACTCGTTATTTTAAATATTTAAAAGAACAGTACCATTGTTTTAGATAATCAGCATCATTTTGTTTACATTCAAAACATCTTTTTTGTATTTAACTGTGTTCCAAAAAATATGTAAATTTGGGAATGAATTTTAAAAAAATCATTTGGCGTCTTTTTTATTACTTAGAATTATTAATTATTTAATATTATTATAAATAATCATCTGTTATTTAAAATGTAATATTAAATATTCTTATGAATAGTCCAAAATAATGCAACTTTATAAAATAAATAATTGAATGAGTTTTGGAAACAGCAAAATTCTTCTATTATATAAATTCCCAGAATATTGATTTTCTCGTAAATATTGCTTTATAATAATTATTTCTTGCTTTACAGGTAAAAATTGAAAACATTGCTCATATGTTTTTGAAAAATTACATTCAAAATATTTAAAATTATATGCAAACGAAGGTTAAGGCATTGAACAATTTATTAAAGAAAAGAGCTGTATGAAATTTATGTGTTTTATAACCTTCAAGCAACTTTCATTTAAATTTCTCTGCATCAAATTATATTTTAAATATTTGGAAAAAATGTACCATAGTTTCATATGATCAACGTTATTTCATATACATTTAAAGCATCTTCTTTACATCTAAATGTTTCTAAAAACAATTGTAAAATTTTGAATGTCATTAAAAAATAACGTTTGGGATTTTTAATTATTCCTTAGTATTATTAATTATTAAATATATTGCTATAAATATTCATTAAGTATTATATAAAATGTAATATTAAATATTCTGAAAAATAGTTCAAAATAATACTTCTTCATACATAAATAGTTCAATGAGTTTTGAAAAAAAAAAGAATTATAAAATGACAAAATATTGATTTTCTCGGGAATATTGCACTTTGCTTTATAGATAGAAAACTGAAAACATTGCTCATGCTTCTTTAAAAATTGAATTCAAAAAGCATATTTAACTCACCCCAATTTTATCTCAATGGTAAAACATGAAATTTAATTTGGCAAAACAATTTTAATATGACGGAACTCATAAATGTCAGCTGAATATTTAGAAATATCTGTATTTAACGGGAAAATTTAATATATATATATATATATATATATATATATATATATATATATATATATATATATAATATATATATATATATATATATATATACGAAATTTACGACTGGAATTGCAGATGAGTTTTCCTAAATTTGAAATGGGGGTAAATGATGTACTTGTATTTTGTGCTGATTATTTTATCAGAACATTTTAAAATGTCTCAAACTTTTATGACATTTGAATTTTCTTCAAAACTTTTCTCCGAATGGCCTATATTATTGAGATTAACAATAACACATAAGAAAATAGAAGATACCTTGAAAATTATGTTGTCAGAACATCAAGTTAAGAAAACGCTTGCAGAAGACTTACAAATAGTTATAAGACAATGATGAAAATAATCTGGACATAGCAATTTATAATCAATTGTCTAGAAAATTGGCTACCTTGTGAATTCTTCACAACTTCGACTACATATAATTGAAAAACACTAATTATTTGGTTCTAGATAGCAAAGTATAGTTCTGTTTCTACTACTAAATTAATGTTGAATAAATCTTTGAAGATCTGCTAAGAGAACATATGAATGGGGTAAAGTCGTTTCCATTGAGTTGTATACAAATATTTTAAATCAAAACATACATCAAGTAAATACTCAAAACTTAATTTCATAGAAATTAAATAGCAAAAATTACATTAATTGACTGCAAAATTGTATCACGTACATCATACTGTGAGAAAACAGATACGCGTTCTTTACAATTGAAGATCTAAATTTCGATCAATTTCATATTTTTAAATGAAATATATTTCTGCTGATATATGCACATTTATCAAGGTTTGTACTGAGCAGTTTTTTGAATTCAGTATTTTATAGTTTGTTAATACTGCTCGCAAACTTTGAAAAATCTACCCATCGCTGTAGACTTTAAAGAAGACTTACTCTAGCTTTTTTCAAGTGTTAGGTTTACTTCCTGGTGTGTTAATAGATTTCTACTGTAGCACATATTTTGCTATATCTTTGTTGATTTTGGAATTATTTTTCTAAAGATTTAAAGTTTTTCTGGTACCATCAATGTATATTGAAAAATATATAATGACAAAAGCGTAAATTATATCATAATGCTTTATACATTTATACTCTAAGAAATTATTTCAAAATTATTCATGACCAAAGATATGTTAATTTGAAATATTTCGAAAAGAACGAACTTAATTTTTTTTTCATGGAGAGAAAAATGTTTTGTCTTCGAAAAGTTTTCTAAGAGAACATTTAAATTTTCATTTTTCAAACTAATCTTAATTTAAATGTAAAATAAAACGCTGATATACTCAATAATTAGCGAAATTTCTTTGTTTGGCAGTTTTTTTAGATTCTTCCGCATATTCTTAATTATTTTCATAGAATGAAAAATATTATAATTAAATACAATATTAACACAGAAGTGCATTATATTATAAAATGTAAATTGTCATTTTAAAACCTCATATTATTAAATTTAAAATACTTATAATAGTGCATTATATTACAGAAAATAAACCATCATAGTAGAGTTTTATATTATTAAATATAAAAATTATCATAGTAGTACATTTCATTATTAAATACAGGATTCTTATAATCGCGCGTGCATTTTATTATTAAACATAAAATATCATAGCAGCGTACTGAATTATAAATTACAAAACTATTGTAAAGTGCATTCTATTATTAAACATATAAATAATCATAATAATATATCTTATTGAACATAAAATTGTCATATCAGTGTATTATGTTATTAAATACAATGTGTTTTAGCAGCGGATATCTTTATTAAATTAAAAGAATTATACTCATAATATATACAAACATGTAAATATTTGCTTTAGGGGGTGTAGTGTAACAGGCCTCCTCGTGGTGTACCCTGGGTAACGCTAAATCTGTTACAGCCTTCGTTTTTCTCTTGCAGTCTTTTTCTTTATGAAGACATCTGCCCGCTCTTCTTTACATTTCAAGATGCGCTCCACTCCTGGAGATATTTCTTTTCTTTTTTGGACTGCAAGACTTATTATGCTCGAAAGAGCCAACATAAGGACGTAATTTAAAAAAAAAAAAAAAAAAAAAAAAAAAAATTTTCTTTAGAAAGCAAAAATAAGGAATTATTTTTGAAATAGGAAAATATCTTGCTCAGTTGTCCATACTAACAGTAAATTTCATCACATATACTTATTAAATATTTTACGATTCATTTCACCCTAAAATGTAGTCGCCAAAATATTTCACGAAAAGAACGGCATTTTTTTTTCATTTGTAAAGGAAAGTGATTGAAGATAACAACAACTTATAAAATATTAAATATATACTTGTAATAGATTACATAAATGCAAATAAATTAAGGAAGATATATAAAGATACCAATTATAATCATTTTAAACACGCTAAGGAAAACCAATATTTGTTCGAAAACGATTGATAACTATCTTCGATCCTTGTGTGAAACTTGGAGAGTCTAAATAAAAATTTAGTTACGAACTTTTTTTATGCTTCCTGAAAATGTTTACGACTTCCCATTCCCATTCATCCTTTTTCAATTTCCGAATCGGAAAGGAACTAAGCAAGTGTGACAAAAAAGTAAAATAACAAAAAGGCGGGAATGTGCGAAATAAGTGTCAAAGCACGCAACTTTGTTGTGTAAAGAATAAATTATGGAATGATTAAAATAAAAGAAGAGAAACGGAAGTAACGTAAATCATTAGAATCCCCCCCCCTCGTAAAGGACGATTGGTGAAAAACAGTTAAAAAAATATATCCCCACAAACGTTTCTTTAAAAAAAAAAAATAAGATTTTTAAAATATTAGGAAGTAACATTTTTCTTCCTTTCGCAAAAATATCATATAACAACAATCTGTTGCCATTTTAATATAACAAACTAATATAAAAAACAGCGATTAGTGCCTAGAAAAAGGACTTTACTCTTTCACAATAAAAAATAACAGAGATTCGAGTGTTTTTTAATTCTTAATAATTTTGTGAAAAAAAGATAAATCTTCATTGGAATCGAAACTCTAGGTGACTAGAAAATACAAGCGATTTAGTTGATATTAAATAGATGATGTCTAATGAACCCCTGATTGTGAAAGAAAGAAGATTATTGCTGTTATTGAAAGAATGAAGTAAAGAATGTAGATTATTGCTTTTATTGAAAGAATGAAGATTATTGCGCTTATTGAAAGAATGAAGAGAGATTATTGCTTTTATTGAAATAATGTAAATTATTGCTTTTATTGAAAAAATGTAGATCATTTCTTCTATTTAAAGAATGAAGATTATTGCTTCAATTAAAAAATGAAGATTATTGTTTGTATTGAAATAATGAAGATTATTCCGATAGAAGGAATGAATATTATTCTGATTAAAAAAGAAAATTATTGTTAATTGTACAGTCACTCTAGCATGCTCCAAAATAATTAAATAATTAAAATAGAAATATTCAGCTTCTTTGAGCAAGACAAATTTTTCAGTTGGAATTATATGACAATGCGTTTTTTCTTAGGTTCTTTCTTTTCCTTTAATTAGCAGCATAGTGATATGTCAAGCAACGCGCATCAAATTTCATTTACACACATTTTGATGTCCCAGAAAGATATAGAGAATGGTATATTATATTCATTTTTTATACGATAGATCTGATTTGAGTTCAATTTACTGTTTAACTGGATTTCTAACCGCAAGGAACGTCCTCATCCCAATGAAGAGCGAAATATTAGAACTATTGAACTAAAAGCAGGATCACTTAATATACAGAAATTGATGGAGTATTTGAAGGGGTTAAAGTACATTCACAGAACTAAATACATAAATAACACTGGTTAAACTTTAATAATATAATGTTAGTTAAACTAATTGTGAAACATGACAAGAAAAAAATTTATTTTGGTATATTATAAGGATGAGCACACATTATAAGGGCGACAAATATGTATAAGACGTGAAATATAATAAGGAAAAAAAGAGGTATATCTAAATTTTTTAAAACTTGATATTTCTTTAATCATGTAGTGATAAATATATGCGTTGTTAAGTTACCTGATTGTGTTTCAATAATACGTCGTATTACACACCCACATAAGTCATATAACTTGTATCATTGCATTTTCAAGTTGCTTTCATTCATAAAGGACAATTCAAAATTCTTTAATAAATACGAAATAAATCTTATTAACCCTTATTTCATTTTTAAATCTCAATTTCTTTTTTGCCTTTGAACATGTAACAATTTTTTTTCTTCACCATATTGTTCCACGAAATGAAGGTACACAAACGAATAAGAATGTTAAATTGAATTACTTTTCCCTATGTATTCAAGTCCGAAATGTTCTTGAGGGAAATTACCATATTGAACACTTAACACGGTGTTGCAACTATATGCCTAGTAGAGGGCGCATCGTACAAATGTTTTTATTGACAAACAGAATAAGATTTCTCTCCGAGCAATGTAGCTGTTTTTTTGTTCCATGTCTTGTTCCTATCTTTGTGTATTGTCCTGTTTATGTCCTAATATTAATAAAGAAAAACCTGCTCAAGGTAAGAATTTGAATTGATTTATTTTTAAGATGATTTGATAAATATGGTTAGTAATAAGAGAGTACTTATTAGAGAAATTTTTTATATGGTGCCGAAAACGCGGAAAACCAGTATTAGGATTTAGATTATGAATTTTATTTTGTATTTAATGTAAATAAGTAACAGAATACAGCAGTATTTGATTTCATTATTTGTTGTTGGTTTGCATGTGAATATATTTAATTATTTTATTGTTTGTACAATATATTTGAAATTAAATATGTCGGTCGAATCAAACGAAACAGCGGTTGCTTTGAATCTTGATAAACTTAAAAGAAAACGATCCACAATTAGAGGTTTATTAACGAGAATATTAAATAAGGTTAATGAGCAGCTCGAATTAGAAATTGTTGATAAAGCGACTTTGAACGAACTTTTACAACAATTATGCGAAAAGTCAGAGCTAATTTATGGATTAGATCTACAAATTGAAAATTATATCAATGATTTAGATCTTTTAGAAGCGGAAATAATTTCGAGTCAAGAAATCAGAGAAAAGATAATTTCTGCTAAATCGAAAATAAATACTTATTTGAAATCGGAACCGAAACTATTAGAGTGTAGCTAATGTACCCGTAATATCGAAAAACGAAATTAGTGTAAGACTTCCAAAATTAACTATAGAACCATTTTATGGTAAATACGAAAACTGGCAAGAATTTTGGAGTCAATTTGAGGGATCGATACATGAAAATAAGAATTTATCGAATACGGATAAATTTAGCTATTTAAAATCCTTTTTAAAAGGTGAAGCTTTGGTTTCAATTCAGGGTCTGACTTTAACAGAAAATAATTATTTTACTGCTGTAGAGTTACTTAAGAAAAGATATGGACAAAAAGACATTATTGTTAGAGCTCATATAAATGTATTACTAAACATGCGTCCTGTGAAATCATGCGGCCAGTTAAAAAGAATTGCGTCAGTTATGCGATACGTGTTATGTTCAAGTTCGCTCACTTGAAGCCGCTGGAATTCAATTAAATAATTATGGGAGCTTATTATTTCCCATTTTACTAAAATTGTTACCAGAAAATATAGTTTTAGAATACAATATATATAATAAAAATGATGATTGTGATTGCTTAAAACTTTTAGAATTTTTAAGAAATGAAATCGAAAACAGGGAGAAAACAATTTTATTTCGGGATACGAAGGAAGTGAAAGACGACTCGCACTCAAAGGGATACCCGAAGTATTTCGCCGGGAAAGGTCATAATTCTTTTCACCCCACACAAAAATACAAACAACAAAATGCGACTGCGCTGGCGTTAAATGTCGGAACCGCAGAAAAGGAGGGGGAATGCGAATTTTGCGAGGTTTCAAGTGACACCTCAAATAAACACAGTAGTAAAGAATGTGTTAAGTCTAATTCACGAGGATAAATTGCCAAAGCTTATGTGGAAGTGTGGTATCGTCACAGATGTTCATATTGGCAGAGATGGAAAGACACGATCCTGTACAGTGAGACTTCCGTCTGGGACTCATTTGAAACGTCCAGTTCAATTGCTGTATCCAATCGAACTTTATGAAAATTGAACTTTGATACATTTAGTAACACTGTTTAACTTTATATTTTCTTTTTTCTTTTACAGAATTGTAGTAGAATTGCTGCTGAAATAATGAGTACTTTTATAGTTACTGTAAGAAGTGTATGTATGTATGCATCTTTATTTAGGTTTGATTTTTATGATGCTGAAATTAACTTTTGAAACTAATATGTAAAGCTCTGATATATATAATAATTTTTACATTATTATGTTGTTACAAAGGTATATGTTATTGTCACTAGAACATAGTACTATTATGTGATTATTATTAAGTATTAATCTTATTGTTTTGAAAATCTGTGAATTAACTTAGTATTAATTTAGACTCTACTCTTGATGAACTTTTGAAGTTCATCGGGGGGGAGGATGTTGCAACTATATGCCTAGTAGAGGGCGCATCGTACAAATGTTTTTATTGACAAACAGAATAAGATTTCTCTCCGAGCAATGTAGCTGTTTTTTTGTTCCATGTCTTGTTCCTATCTTTGTGTATTGTCCTGTTTATGTCCTAATATTAATAAAGAAAAACCTGCTCAAGGTAAGAATTTGAATTGATTTATTTTTAAGATGATTTGATAAATATGGTTAGTAATAAGAGAGTACTTATTAGAGAAATTTTTTATACACGGTTTGCTATTTATGATATCCTTTATTAACTTCAGCATTGCCCAATACACTGTACTATACTTTATTCTCTAAATTATTCCATGCAGATATTCAGGACAAAAAAAATTGTCCAAACATATTTAGAACATACACACATTTTGTGATATATTATAAAATAGCTTAAAGTATCTGTAAATCCATAAACAAATAATCTGATTTTTCCAGATCTTTTTTCCAGATTTGAGATTCCAGAAACAACTTGTATTTAAATCAAAGCTTTAAATACAAGTTGTTTTTATCAGGATTTATTTTAAAATATAAAATTTACTTTGATTTAGAAAATAATTACCACAAACACTACCATCATAAGACCATGGATTTCTTTTTCACTCTTACCCACCCACCAAAATAAGTGTAACTTTTCGAATCTATACTTATTATTGAGAAATTGCCTCAATATTGTATTGTAATTGGTAAATAAAACTTGGTTTCTAGTTTTTTTAAAATTTCTTGACCAATATTATTTGATTGTCCTTTATTAACTTTGATTTTACATTAAAATTTCAGACATAAATTAGTTTTTACATATTTTTTTACTTTTTTTTTTTACATGTTCTTTCGTTTCCTGTTTCTCGATACATTTTAAATTTTAAATAGCTTATTTTATTTAAGATTGTAGTAAACACATTTTGTCTCTTTCATTTAGAAAGTGGCTTATGTCATTTGTGAATATATCCCTATTAAAGTTAATAAAAAACCATTTACTAAACATATTTTAGAGTCAATTCCTATTTAGGTCATCAAAGAAAAATTTTACTATCAATACATTTACTGTCAACTCTTACTCAAGTCAACAAATAAAAAAACATAGTTTTTTTTCTCCCAAATAAAACTATAATTAATTAATTAAATTTTTAATGAATTAATATTTGAAAAATATCTGTATTGCCATCAAGTGTAAAGTTTAAAAAATGTATTTAAAAGTTGAGTGGAATAAAAGTATTTTTCTAACAAATGAAAATTTGTACAATATATATATATACATATACATACATATATATATATATATATATATATATATATGTGCTGGTGCATGTGTGTGTGTATATATATATATATATATATATATATACATATATATATATATATATATATATATATGTATATATATATATGCATATATATACATATACATACATATATATATATATATATATAGGTGCTGGTGCATGTGTGTGTGTATATATAGTAAAAGAACTAAAAAATGCCATGCGTATAGCAATATATATAAAGATATTTTTAAGTTTGGTGCATGTATGATGTTTAGTTAATTATTTTTTGTTGTAAGTTCAAATGAATATAGTTGATGAATCAAAAATATAATTTATTTTTTAAATTCTATAATTTATAATTAAAATTAGTTTATAAAAATTATATAAACATCAAAATTATCACTTAAGTTTAACGTATTTAGAATCAATATTTTATAATTTAAATTTTTTTAATATTACAACAGCACAAAGTTGTTTAAATTATCCACATTTTCATTTTTGCAAACTAAAACACTCTATGGATAGGTTTAAAAATATACTCTATTTTATGATAAATATTTTGTTTCTAAAAAAATATTTCCTAGTCAGTGAAATTTCAACTTAACATTTACTGTATACCGATAAATACGTTAATTGTATAAAAAAAAAGACAAACTTTAAAAAATATTCATGATCTATATATGAGACTTGATATATCATCGGTGAAGTTAAACTTTTTTTTTAGCCATCTACGCGTTTTTTATTGAAACATAATACAATAAATAATAATCATATACAAAATTTTTAACCTTACAATGTTAAGAAGTCATTTAAGAATATCAAATAAATAAACACATCTTATAGGATTTTTTATTTCCATCTTGAATCATGAAACTGAGAAAGTGCTCCTTTTCTTGCTCCTGTTTCAAAATTTAAATAAGACCACACATAAGGCATCACAAACTCAAGAAACCATTTTCAACAGTCAGTACTATTCTATCTATTGAAAAAACCAATAAAAACATCTGGAGTTGTCATATTAATTCTTATAATCCCAGTTACAATATGAATATTTTTTATCTATGTAAATTTATTTTTGTAGTTTAATCATTTAATTCTTACCGATTCGTTTTAAAAAGTAATATTTTTCAAATAGAAATCACTGTAATAAATAAAATGTTTATTAAATATTGATTTATATCAATAATTAACTCCCAACTATATTCAAGGCTACCTAATTTGTTTTAATCATTTTTTTATAAACTATAAACAATTTTATTCGAATTAATAAAAAAATGGATATGAAAATAAAATTATTTCAATCACAACTTTTGGATATGTAAATCTCTGTATTCCTTAGTCGTTCAAATATTTAGAAATTTTTATATACAGTATCAATTATTATTCACACAAAATTGCTCCGTTTTTAACATTATTCATTTTTTGCTAATTGGAAATTAAATTAATGACTTTTTAAAGTGATTCGTATGTATGCGAAGTTGGGCAGGGCATAGTTCAACTACCAATGAACTTCCTTAAAATGTTGATTGTAAAACTATCAATCAAATTTTGAAGTGCTTTATTGGCAGTTGTTAAAGTCGTATTGTGTTGATTCACTCCATTCAAACCTGCATTCAGCTTTACGTCCCATGATTGGTTTATATATTATCATTGCAAACTTTTGAGCAGACACTTGAATTAAAAGTTTTCAGGCTCTCAGTATTACATTTCGCACTCAGGCTTTAAATTAGAGAGTGAATTTTAAAGTGATTCGGTAACTACTTTAAAACTGTTAACGCCAAAAAATCGTGCAAAAAATAGTCTAGAGCATAAATTAAACTACTACACAAACTATATCAATTAAATAACATAATGCATGACTTTTTTTTTTAACGAAATGGTGAATAATAAGCATTCATATTGATTATATGTTTATCACAAAGCAAATTTATCTGGCATTAAAATTTGCCATTGAAATTTTAACTTTTACAATTGAATTATTAATTATATTATACTTGATAGTTTTTAAATGTGTTTTCTTAAGAATTTATTCTTTATTTATCCTAATTCTATTTTTGCGCTAAATTGACAACTCTGGAAGAGCTGCTGCAAAGTTGATAAAATTATCCGTTCTCTTAGATTTCTTAGTAAGATTTATTAATCGCTTTTAATGTTACACTGCCTCCCATCCTGTCTAGCGGCCAGCGTGCCTGACTGCGGATAAGGAGGTCCTGGGTTCGAATCCGGGTTCGGGCATGGATGTACTTTCTCTATCTATACTCTCTTTGTTCTTTCCTTGTATGAATGGGTTGTGAATTGTTAACTACCCTATCAACGGGTTCTTATAACATGTGTGTACTGAGGAAGTTGGACTTCACATGAAAATTACGGTTCAGTTGGAAAAGTGGAGCAGTGTGCAACAACAACAATGGTACATTGAATGGACAATATCAGCAACTGATGTAACGTAACTTCCTGTAAATTTGATCTTTGCCAAGAAGTTCTTTTCGAAAATGAGATAATAAAAAATATTAAACTTAATGCATTCTGGTAAGCATTTATAAATTGTCATCATTCATAAATATGATCTGTATGAAACATAATAGATCACTTGATTTAAGATTCTCAATCGATAAGTAAGCAACATATTAAAAAGCTCCAAATCTAATGATTTGTAATGTCTCATACGAATCGAATGATTAAGCTTGAATGATTGCGCAATGTTTTGTTAAAAAAAAGTATTAAGGAGGCAGATTAAAAGTATAGTGTCACACATTAGACTTGATACGAGGGTCACTCTGAAATTTTTGAGCTACAATTAGATTTTTAAAGTTATACTTACAAAATTTTAGGTCTGTTCAAAGTAGTCTCCTCCAGCATCAATGCACTTCTGTAGACGAATTTTCCACAAGTTAAATACCTCAAGCCATTTATTTCTTGAAATAGATGAGAAAAAATGCGTTTATAGCCACATCAATCTTTTCTTGTGAATGAAAACGACGTCCACGTAAGTTCTTTTTTATATTAAAGAATAACCAAGAGCCGCACATAGCTAGATCAGGTGAATACGGCGGATGTTCGTTCACTTTAATTTGTTTTTATTTAAGAAACTCAACTGTTAATCCTTCTGTATGTGAAGTTGCATTGTTCTTGTGAAGCATTAGTCCCATAACATTCAGTTCTTGTAGAATTTCTGGAAGACATTTAGTGGTATACCAGTTTGCTGTTACTGTCTGCTGTCCTTCCAACTTGAAAGCTTTGACCAATCCCGTACTTCTGAAGAAAATGGCATACATCAGTGCGCGTTGTTTTTCCACCATTGTTGGCGTGGGATCATCTTCAAAGACCCATACTTTGCTTTCTTGACGTGCTGAAACGTCAAAAAACGGTATGTACATTTCATCACCTGTTACAATTTTAGAAATGATGCGGTGGCCACCATTATTTTGCAATTTAAGAGTTTCTTTATTGATTCTGACACTCTCCTCTTTTTGGTGCTCAGTTAGATTATGGGGAACCCAACGGCAAGCTGCTTTTTTCATAAGTAATTCTTTATGAATGATTTTGTGTATGGCTGCGGATTAACTTTTGTAATGTTAAGTTCCGTCTGTATCATTTGATAGGTACAGCGATTATTATCCATTAACATTTTTCGTATGGCAGACACATTATTCGGGATTACTGCCGACGGCGGCATTCCTGTGTGTTCTTCATCCTGAAGAAAATTGCGACCTCTTCGAAATTCTCTAAACCATCTTAATACAGTAGCACGAGCTGGAGATTCATCACCAAATACTAATAGCAACCATTGAACGCATTCTTCTTGATTTAATCCTGCTTTAAAATCGTAGAAAATCATAGCGCGAAAATCTTCTCGCGTCAACTACATTTTCTCTTCTGTTTAAAATTTATTCTACGCTAAACAAGTTGAAGTAAGTCAGTAAAAAATCGTCTTCTGTGTTAAAATACTTTGTATTTTAAAATTAAACTGTTACTTTTATTTTGTAAATTCTCGTCTGCGCGTATTTTAAAAATTTCAGAGTAACCCTCGTATTAGCAAAAATTTATCCTTGTACTCGTATATCATGAGTAATGACGCATATAATCAAAAATTACAATACTGTTACTCATAATTACCTATGAAAATTACACAATGTAACGAATGATCAAAAAATATTTCCTAATTATGTTGTTAAATTTTTTATAAGAGATTACATATATAAAGTATGAACTTATTATTTTTATAGATTTTAAAGGATTAATTTATTAAAAGGTAAATTAATTTTAAACGTGTAGCCACATGTTTTCAATTACTTAATAAGATTCTTTAATATGGTTATTTTAGCCATATTAAAATTATTATACATATATATATATATATATATATATATAAAATATATTATTTTTAAAGAAAAAAGAATGCTACAGAATATTATTATAGCTATTATAAATAACATAAAGCTAATTAAATGAAAAGATATTTAAGTTAAAGTATTATCAATTACATTTCTTCCATAAAATATTTAATTTTTATTAATTTCTATCAACAATTTATAAATATGTTTAAATTTATTCTTTTTATATGTATATTGTTGTTTAACTCTCGTAATTAAATCATTGTAAATTAGCATATAAAATTATTTAAGAGTATTCAATCATACATATGATGATTGCGTGTTATCGTTCTTGCCAATTTTGTTTTTTATGTATTTTCCAAAAAGCTTAATTAGACGCCTTCTTTTAAGGAAACAATAAACGAACAGCATTAAAATTTTTTGTTCGTTTATTATTTTCCCATAAGTATGCTATTTTTCCTTAAACTATTTGACATAACTTTTGTAATATTAAGAACAGTCAACTCAATGTTTTTCAAGTTATAAAGGGTTTAAGGAATTCTATTCTGAATTGTTTCTTAGGTTGATACTTAAAGGTATCTTAACAGTAAAAACTATATCCATTTAATTTATCTACTTTTATGGACAATTAGTTAAGAAAATTGATTTAAGCTACCGACCAAATTATAATTATAGTTTGAATATCTAAAGAAAATTATAAAATGGTATAGTATAAATTTTCACGAATGATTTTTATGAAAATTTTATTTGAATTACATGGATATACAAGTAATTTATAGAAAAGAAAGGAATCAAACAAAAAATATATCAGTTGGTATATTTATGAAAGAATTCACTTATTTATAGGCTTATTTTACTTAAATACACTTACTTTCCTTTTAAACATTCACGGGTAACATTAATAATGCTCCTTAAAATACACTCCAGACTTTCATTAATAGGTTTGTGTTACGTATTGATAGATAATCAACCACCTGTTAGAAGTTCTTTCAAATGAAGGTAGGCATTTTCATATAAGGATTTTTTTTTCTGTCAGCTGTTGAAGTTTAAAAATCAAATGCCCAAAATGATTTTTTTTTTGGCAAAAGTTGTAGTTTAATATTGTGAATATATAATTTGTTTTGTTTGTTTTAAGTCATAAACTAGAAATTCATTTTTATATATTATTATTTTTTGTAGATTAAGTCATAAACTAGAAATCCACTTTGTATTTTGGACCAATATGAGTATTCACCTATGAGATAAACTTAACAGATGAACTGAAGATCATGTGTTAAATTCTCGCAATAGATTATTATTTGAGGTTATTTTTAGTGGATTAAGGCATAAACTAGAAATTTCACCTTGGATTTAGAAGAACCACTACGAGTATCCACCAGTGGGGTAATTTTAAAAGATGAATAGAAGATCAAATCGAAATCTTTTAGTTTGCGATTAACTTGGACAATTTGATGTTGAGATGCAGACTGCAAATCCACTTTTCATGTTGTTGAAATTTATAAAGCTCTGTTGTTGTTATTTAGGACACTTGGACAAGCGAAGTTCGCTAGACAACGGCTATACGAATTAAAGCAGAAGGGTGCGTCTTTCGTTTAACCAGAGTACAACTAAGGCGAAAGTACGCCTTTCTTCTAAGACTCCTCCGACAAATGGCGCCACCGGAGAATCCACTAGCTTAATTTTGACTTAGACCTGGAGGGGGAGGATATTTTCTCATGACTATTACACCCATGGCAACTGCTCCACGATTGACCACAGGTCTTTACATTCCACAGATTTAACCAGCACGCCATAAAACTCTTCACTGATTAAATGCCAAATCTTTATGATCGACAGCAATGACTTCAATTATCAATGGTTTCTTCATTACATCATCATTGCCATTTGTTCAGATTTTCTTAAAAATTTTAAATTCTGGATAATTTTTCGAATTTTTTTAAATTTTGTAAGGGTTTTTTGATTTGTAAAAATTTTACAAAGCAAATGGAGAAATTACTTTCGTTCATAGCAACAATCATTAACCCCAGAAAACAATGTTTAGTTAATTATGAAATATAAAAACAGAAGATTAATTGTTGCAATTAAATATATGAAAAGATATTTTGTAAGTTCTTAAAAGATAAAATATTTCTCTGCTGATTTTTTTTTTTTTTTTTTTTTTTTTCATTATTTATGCATTTTAAATTTAATTTTCAAGTTTTTTTTCCCATTATTTGTAGATATATCTCATATAAGTAATATTATTACATCGAAAATAGTGGTATACTGTTTAGTTTTACATTCTAAAGATTTTTGGTACGAATATTGTATTTTATTTCGGTGTTGAGAGATGTACTCTGCATTTAATTTATGCTTCTAAGTAAAAAAATGTTTGATACAATAAAATTTTTTGAAATGGAAATATTTGAATTAAAAAAAAAGGATAAAATTGATACTTTTGGATGATTATTAGAGACTATTTTAGATGATAAAAAGTAAATCAAATTAGTAATTCAACGTTAACAAAATATTGATGAGTTGTTCGGATAGAATAAGCTTGATTTTAAATTAAAATATAACTAAACTAAAAATTTATTAGAAGTTTGGTGTTTTGAAGATTTATTACAACATTTTTATTAGTTATTAAAAAATTTCATTAATATAATTAAGAACTATTACCTTCATAAAAAAATTAATGGGAAAGTCAAATGATCAAACGTGATATGTATCATGAAAAAATTGATTGAAGTACCATTTTTTTTTAAAAATTTTAATATTTTCAAGAAAATTAAAAAAAGAATTTTAAAAAATGTTCTATTAAAATATAAAGTATTTAAAATTTGAAATGTTTTAGTATAATCAGAAGATTATTTCCATAAAAGTGTAAAATAAACTGTTTCAATGCTAAAGTTTTGAAATTGGGTTATCCATTCATATTGCTAATTACAAATATTTTCATTAAATTTTTTGCTCTATCTAATGTTAATTTTACATTTTCTAGAATTCCGCATAAATGGTGTCCTTGATAGCCTAGTGGTTAGGGCATCAGCATTCCATCCGGAATGGCGGGATTTGATTCCCAATACCGCCATGAATGCAACGCGTACATGCGATATACGCGCGCATTAAATTTGGAGAATTCAAAGTTCTGAGGTTGATCATTGTGAGCAGTTATTATGAGTGTAATGGTATGGCGAAAATTTCCTCTCACTCCAGATCAGTGTCAAAATTGAAGGAGTGTATTCTCCAGTGGTGCCATCTATCGGAGAAGTTTAGAGCGAAGTCATACTTTTGTGATGCTCTGATTAAACGAAAGACGCACCTTACTGATCATTATGATCGACAGCAATGACTTCAGTTATCTATGGTTTCTTCATTACGTCATCATAAACATCATCATTGCCATTTGTAATTATTACTTATTGCCACTTGTGATTATTACTTACTGATTTAAATTCGCATAGCCAATGGCATATCGAGCTTGGCTTGTGCAAATGTCATAAGTAAAAACAACAGAATAAATATGATAAAATGACTCTCATTCATTAAACAAATTCAAAAATAAGGGTATACGTATCAATTAAGTATGATAAATATCTAAGTTTGCATTTAACTTTTATTATTAAACATGTCTAAACGAAAAAAACTTTAAATGAATCAATATCAGCTTTTCATTAGATATAATTGATTTGCCATAAATTGTAATGTCGAAATAAATTTAAATATTTTATGCAATAGAATACAATATATGTGTATGTGTGTGTGTGTACAAAGCAAGATTAGCAGTATCATAAGCGAAAATTGAAAAGTACAAGAATCGATATAAAATTCAAAAAGTACAAGAATAGATATAACAATTATGTTAAGCAATACATTCAGCGCAAAATCAGCTAAGATAGATTTACTAAAATATACATTTAATAGTACATTTTTGTAACATTAGTAATCAAATATTAGATGGAGAATAATACATTGAAAATACTAAATGAAGAATAATGATATATATATATATATAATATATATATATAATTAGTCAAAAAAAACCAAATTTATTAAATTAATAATCAATATTAGATGTAGAATAATACATTAAGAATACATTCAAAATATCAAATGGAGAATGATAATATATTTATAAAATTAGTGAAACACCAAATTGAGAATAATAATCAAATAACAGATGGCGAATAAATACGAAATATAGTCTAAAATTTCAAAGAAAATAGAATAAAGGAAAATTATATATATATATATATATATATATATATATATATATATATATATATATATATATATATATATATATATATATATATATATATATATATATATATATATATATGTATATATATATATATATATATATATATATATATATATATATATATATATATATATATATATATATATATATATATGTATATATATATATATATATATATATATATATATATATATATATATATATATATATATATATATATATATATATATATTAAGATGTGTAAAATCAATTCTACAACAGCACTTCAGTTCTAGAACAATAATCCGAAGAAATCTTCCTAAAAATTATTATAAAGAAAGGAATCAGTCTTATAAGCATTTTAGTAAAACTTGTGTAAAATAAATATTTGAGCATTTAGTCGTTAACATAATAAGAAATATTCTTTCTCTAAGCAACAACAATATAATGAAATTGCATAGAAAGTATTAGAATGATATTATATATTTTTAATAAGTTAAGTCCCTTCACACCTTTCGAAAGGTTTTATTTTAAATTTCAGCACTATCAGCAATATTGATTAATTAATTCAGTTTCTTAGAATTCCAAATGAATTTAAAAGTTTGAGTTAAAAAGGATAGTGCTTATCTCTAATTCTGTTTTAGCTTCAACTAATACTTCCACTTTTTTCCAAGAAAATCTTGTATAGAAATTTATCTATAACAAATAAGGGTCATCTATTATATTTTGATAAATATTTATGCATAAATTTTTCTATTTCATAATGGAGCAAAAATGAAACTTAATGATTAATTTAAAGTCTTATTTAGAGTAAGCGATATCTTATTTAAATTATTGAGGAAAAAGTTAAAAGGAAATGCCTTATGATTTGAGTCACGATTTACTAACTAAACGTAATTTGTTTTGTTACTATACATGTAGTTAAAAAGTGACCTAAAATGACGGCAAATTTCTAACATACCCATAATTTGAAGCACGAAAAATTTCAAAATAATATGAAAGCTAGTTCTTTCAAATCAATTGTTCAATTGTTACCGCCATTTTGAATTCAAAAAATTGCATTATTAATTGCAAGATATGGCATATTAAAAGTTATATTTATGTATATATGTTATAAATGACTTTTATCAGGGAAAACGAAAATTCATAAAAATTTCCTTCGATAAATAGGGATCAATCAATTTTTCATTATAATTCTGTTGGTAAGATATCCCTTTTATAATTGTCGAAAAATGTATCAATCTAGTGTTTGAATTATTTGGTAAAATCCGAAAAAATAATGAGGAGAAATAATGAGCGAAAAATGAGAAAAATGCATGTTATTTAATAAATGTATCAAAATTATTTTTTGCATACAAACTAAATTTTTATGAAAACAAATATGCTCTCAATTAGAAAAAAATAAAAATGTATAATAAAAAAACATCTTGAAATATGGAAAATCGCATTATAGAAAATTTTTTTTTACAGAAATAATATCTTGGTGATTATGTGCATTCAAAAAATGAAGAATGGTTAATAAGTTTATACGTTAACTAGGGTAATAAATATTTAAAGCATCAATTAAGAGCCATTTTAATTTTACATACCTTTACTTGAAAGAAAATATAATAGAGTTGATGAAAATAATAAAAGTTTTTTGTACAACAAAAAATTTTATGCAATATTTAGGCCGGATTCACTTCTAATAGTAAAACTGGCAAATTTAATTTTTCTCAATTCACTAACTTCAAACTCTAAGCAAATATCAGAAAAAATAGTTCTTTTAAAAGAGTAACTTTGGATTTTAAGAGTAATAAACAAAAATATGGAAAATTGCTTTTTATTGGTTCATACCAATTAATCATTCCTCATCCCAAAGATGTAACTATATATATAAGCTCTAGATAAACATATAAATATTAAAAATATCTTAAATTCAAGAAAAACTTAAGTAATTCAAACAAGATAAAATATTGTATAATTTGGTGTCATGTGGTATGTTAGTTTTCTGTGCAAAGCACGATATACCAACAGAAATATTTTTTTAAAGTACGGTTCACATGCATTTGCAAAAGTGCTTACATTGAGACGAATTTGAAAATAAAAATAATTCTCATCTCTGCTAAATGCTTAAAAAATATCTTGGTGCTTTGAAATGTTCCAATGTCTATCAATATTAAGGATTTAGCAGAGTAGATTATTATAAAGACAAATATTCATTTGGAAGAAAAAAAAATAAAATTTAGTTTTTTAAGATCTATATATATATATATATATATATATATATATATATATATATATATATATATATATATATATATATATATATTCATATTTTGTACATTAGGGTTAACTCAACTGAAATTTACAAATAATTCGAAAAAGAAAACATTCTAATTTCATATGACAGAATTCTTTTAAATACCAAAATATACATAAAAAAAGTTATTTAAATTTATTTACATAGGATCCATTATCCAGCAATCTCGGGACCGAGCATATTCCGGTTACTAAGATTTTCTGGTTTTCAGATCGCTGCCGAAAATTTCAATAACCATTAGCAAAAAATCACCCCTTCTCCATCCATGAAATACTTTGTGGGAGGAAAAATAATAACTATATCTTTAATATTTTTAATGAAAAATACACATACACACACACACACACACACACACACACACACACACACACACACACACACACACACACATATATATAATAAAATATCCTAAAATTTTCAAAGTAAGATTATTTTTTGCTTATTGATGCAAATATATCGCTAAATTCTTTTTAAATGCTTTGGTTTTTCTGACAAGAAAACTTCTTATATTTTATATACAGACATAACATCATGTTCCTTAAACGATGTTTTTTGTTACATTCCGCGGATAAGTTCTTTCGAAAGTTCTAGACAACGGTCAATGGAAATGTTTTCCGTGTTTTCTGTTTCCTCTACATCGGTATCCTCAGAACTTGAAGAATCTGTGTCCTTCCTATTCAGCACTTCACTGACAATCTCGTCATCAGTTAACTGAAGTACAGTAGGAGCATTTAAGGAATCTTGTTTTTCATCGATTATTTACTCACTTGAAAGGCCGAGCTGGCAGCCGAATGTTTAGCGCTCTTGCCTTTGGTTCAACTGTTCGTGGGTTCGAGTCCCACCTTGGGCATGGATGTTTTCGGAATCCACTTTAAACCGTAGGTTCCGGTTTAATTAGCCGTCGTGTGCAAAAAATGACCGTTGAGCGACAAACTAACAAAGCCCTTACTTGAAATGCTTTTAGCATATTTTAACAATTGTTGGATCATTTCTTTTTCTTGCGACACGCGAAAATCTCAAAATTCTTCGTTTTCTTCTCCTTCAAGAAAAATTGTAGAAAAAAGTTATATAGTATTATATTTCTTACAATTGGAAGGGCTGACAAATAGAAAGAAAAACGAATTTTTATGTCGGAAATAGTTTTTAAACTTACAAAAAAGAAAAAAAAAAGTAAAAATGATTACAATCTATGAAATGCCAGGTTTTGGAACATTGGGATGCCGGGTAATGGATGCCGGGTAATGGATGCCGGGTAATGGATGCCTGTACTGTATTTTATTTCAGAGCTTTAAAATATCCCCTTACAGGAAATGCATAAAATAGTGACACATAGAAAAAAAAGAAGTTGTTAATACACACAAATAAGTTGTAAAAAAGAAAATAGTTCCTTTTCATCTCAAAAACCGCATTATTATAATTTCTGGGAACTACTTGATGAACTTTTTGAAAGCAACTCACGTTTCAATGTCTCGTCACTTCCATATCATAGTGAATGTCACAAGACAATAATGGGCTACGTTTTTGGACAATAACGAAAAAACTAGTCATTGAATTTGATTGATTGATTGATATCAATCTTCAAAAAGAAGAGGCTATAATTTTACTCATTATTTGCTGAATTAGATCACACGGAAGTGAGAGTTTTGCGGTAATCAAAGGGTGCAATGACTGATTTTTCCTATATGTTCTAATAATGTTCTTTTCTTTATTTCCGAATATGAAATCAATATTATTATTTTGTTTTTGTTAATTGCTGAAAAAAAGGTGAGAGTAATTTCAGTTTTTTTTAAATATTACATAGTAAAATACAGATTTATAAAGTACTTCTCCCTTATATATCGTTTCCTTATACAAGTAAATTAGCCAAATACAGAATGGTTGTGCTTTGTCGTTCGGTTTAACAGTTCAATGGTTCGAATCCCATCTAGAGCATGGTTGTTTGTAGTGGTACAGAAACCACTTAAAAGTTTAGGTTTGGATCTAATTAGTTCTAGTAGGTAAAAAAAGGAATCTTTAAAAACAAATAATTTAAATCACATCAAATACAATAAAAAATATATTACTTTCCGCTGTATACCACGAACATTTTATATTTGTCAAATACGTCATACATCATAATCCACAACAAGCCTTTCATAATCCACAACATGCTCTGTTTTCATGTTATGTATGTCTAAAATGTTACTTTCAGTAATAATTTCTTCTTTTTTATCAGATGAATTTTATTTTCGTGAAATTTAATATATATTTAATTTTGAGGTATATAATTTAAGTTCTACTTTTAATTCTAAAAATGATATTTAATTATCCAATATGGAAAGAGCAAAAGTTTTTGCAAATAAGTCTTTTATGTGTACAACACATTCTAACACAAAAATCACTTTGTTCAAATGCCTTGTTTAGGATTGCCAATCACAAAAACTTGAAAAATTCCGAAGCAGGTTCATTGATAAACGTGTGTGTGCATAAAATAAATAAATAAATAAATAAAAAACAGCCATATGGATTGCAAAGTTATAAATTTATTAATAAATATTTATTTAAACTCTTTCAAAGTGACATTTTAAACCAAAGTACTTATAAACTTTCTTCCTTACCTTATGTTTCATTACTACATTAAAAATCTTTTCGAAAAGTGGTTATTTTTTACAAAAGATAAGGATATGAAAGAGGGATTCTATACTGTGGAAACTTTCAAAAAATACTATAAAATGCTGTATTATTTTATCTATTTTTTATAATGGCAACATTAAAAATAAGTTTATAAAATTCCTATTTTTTAGAAAAGAGAAATGTAAAGGTTCACAAAATACACCTTACCTAAATTATAGGTTTGTAATAAAAACATTCAAACGGAAATTTTTAATGCAGTTTTTTCTGTGAAATATTTTAATAAACTGGTCATTAAGAGTGAAAACGTTTATTTTAAAAATGTTAAAATTCAGTGCCTATAACCAACTGATTAAGAATATATTCTGCATACGTTAATTTATTTCAAAATGATTGATAAGAAAAGCTATTGACTGAATTTACAGAAAATCTATTATTTAATGAGATATCTAAAACGTATTTAAATGAAAATGCTGTATAACAAATTTTTTTAATTTTATCTGTTAGAATATTGTTGGGATAGATTGCTGAATAGGATTAAATGCATTACTTCACGATTTTAACTTTGGTATAGGGTTGAATAGACTATTACCAAGCAGTAATTTTGTGATATGTGTGCACCATATTGCAGTATTACCAATTTCATCTATTGATTGCAGATATTTTTCATGATTCTATGCAGGGATATGGAAACAATGGGCTGGCACAGGATAATCATACGATACATCGTTCTAGATCACAGTGGCTCGCTAACATAAGAGTCAAGGAAAAAATTAATATGTTATCCATGTTATCTATAAAACTTTAAGGAATGTGTGGCTATCTTATCACATGCAGGGATATAGAATCAATGGGATGGCACAGGATAATCATACGATACATCGTTCTAGATCGCAGTGGCTCGCTATCACAAGAGTCAAGGAAAAAATTAATATGTTATCCATGTTATCTATAAAACTTTAAGGAATGTGTGGCTACTTTATCGCAATCAGGGATATAGAATCAATGGGATGGCACAGGATAATCATACGATACATCGTTCTAGATTGCAGTGGCTTGCTATCACAAGAGTCAAGGAAAAAATTAATATGTTATCCATGTTATCTACAAAACTTTAAGGAATAAGTATGTCTACCTTATCGCATACAGGGATATGGAATCAATGGGCTGGCACAGGATAATGATACGATACATCGTTCTAGATCGCAGTGGCTCGCTATCACAAGAGTCAAGGAAAAAATAATATGTTATCCATGTTATCTATAAAACTTTAAGGAATGTGTGGCTATCTTATCACATGCAGGGATATAGAATCAATGGGATGGCACAGGATAATCACACGATACATCGTTCTAGATCGCAGTGGCTCGCTATCCCAAGAGTCAAGGAAAAAATTAATATGTTATCCATGTTATCCACAAAACTTTAAGGAACGTGTAGCTATCTTATCGCATGAAGGGATATAGAATCAATGGGATGGCACAGGATAATCATACGATACATCGTTCTAGATCGCAGCGGCCTGCTATCACAAGAGTCAAGGAAAAAAATAAATATGTTATTCATGTTATCTACAAAACTTTAAGGAACGTGTAGCTATCTTATCGCATGAAGGGATATAGAATCAATGGGATGGCACAGGATAATCACACGATACATCGTTCTAGATCGCAGTGGCTCGCTATCACAAGAGTCAAGGAAAAAATTAATATGTTATCCATGTTATCTATAAAACTTTAAGGAACGTGTAGTTATCTTATCGCATGCAGGGATATAGAATCAATGGGATGGCACAGGATAATCATACGATACATCGTTCTAGATCGCAGCGGCCCGTTATCACAAGAGTCAAGGAAAAAATTAATATGTTATTCATGTTATCTATAAAACTTTAAGGAACGTGTAGTTATCTTATCGCATGCAGGGATATAGAATCAATGGGATGGCACAGGATAATCATAGGATACATCGTTCTAGATCGCAGCGGCCCGCTATTACAAGAATCAAGGAAAAAATAAATATGTTATCCATGTTATCTACAAAACTTTAAGGAATAAGTATGTCTACCTTATCGTATGCAGGGATATGAAATCAATGAGATGGCACAGGATAATCACACGATACACCGTTCTAGATCTCAACGGCCGTCTACCATAAGAGTCAAGAAAATGATGATAACAGATAGCTCTACGACATTTGCAGTTGTAAGGATTGTCAACTCAGCAACCATGATTTAGGCTACCTTTCATGCTAAATGGAACTACTTTCTGGAAAGATGTTATCTAGAAAATAGTTCTATTTAGCAGAACCAGCTTCTAGACAACATCATTCCAGAAAAATAGCTCCATTTAGCTGAAGAATAATTTAGGGATGTGTTTTCAGACAAATACTATATTTCTATACAGTATCATGATAGGAAATTTTATATAGCCGTCGTGTATTAAACATCATTATACGGCTCCATTGTTTAGAATGATAATATTGAATGTCATGCTTGATTTGATCGTTTTTAGTTGGTATTAACGTCACTTTGAACAGATGTCATTATGTGTCTTTTTGCTAAGACCCTTGACTCTAAACTTCAGAAATGTTACTTTTTAACAAGATAAATCATGGTCATATGTTCTCAATATTGTAAAAAGATTCCATAAAAAATGTTCGTCTACATTCCTGGTTAGCACGTTATACAGATCACTCTCACCAAGAGGAAACATCTTGTCAATGATTGACAAGCAACTGGCTCATCAATATATACCAATCACTGTAACCGATAAATAATGGCATCATGGGGAAACTATATGATCAGCTTAACCTTGGGTATAGCTACTCATATCAATATGGGTTTAAATTTTCTAAAATTTTACAAGCATAGATCTCGAAAATTCAGTTCAAACATAAATTGGCTGGCTCATTCCTCATATTGAATTATGAACATTGAATTCCTCATATTGAATTTGTTGGTATTAACGTCATTTTTAACAGATGTCATCATGTGTCTGTTATGCTAAGACCTTTGACTCTAAACTTTAGAAATGTTACTTTTTAACAAGATAAATCACGATCCTATGTTCTCAATATAGTAAAAAGATTCCATAAAAATGTTCGTCTACATTCCTGGTTAGCACGTTATACAGATCACTCTCACCAAGAGGAAACATCTTGTCAATGATTGACAAGCAACTGGCTCATCAATGTATACCAATCGCTGTAACCGATAAATAATGGCATCATGGAAAACTATATGAGCAGCTTAACCTTGGGTACAGCTACTCATATCAATACGGGATTAAATTTTCTAAAATTTTATAAGCATAGATCCTGAGAATTCAGTTTAAATATAAATTGACTGGCTCATTCCTCATTATGAAGTATGAGCAACTTAACCTAGGGTACTACTCATACTTCAACATGATGAATAAGCCAGCCAATTTAGATTTGGACTGAATTCTCCGGATCTAAGTTTTTAAAATTTTAGAACATCTAATCCCATATTGTTTCTATTAGTATAAAATATTTGACCAGTAAATATATCTTGTTATTTGTATTTCTTCCTAGTGTAACAATTTTAATGTCTATTAACGCATATCAAAATAGCGTGATAATTTTTTGATAAAATAATGTGCATTTTTATTCCTACTTATTTTTTACAAATAATTGTAACATTACATCATTTTATCTTGCTTATAAAATTTACATTGCTCGGCATACTTTCGCGTTAAAAAGAATTTTGTGCATAATTATACTCTAAAATAAATTTAAAACAATTAAAAATCAATAATAGGAACAGATTATTTAGATATAAATAATCCAGATATGAGTTTCTTAGTTGAAAGTTTTAAAAAATAATTTATTATCATTTGTTAACATTGCATAGAAATGAACATAAAAAGTATGGTAAAATTAAGAAGTTTATTATTTCAGTGAAAAGAAGTACAAACTAACCAATCATTGAATATGTAACAATATTCGACTATATATTTTTTCAAATTATATTCTACTTCTACGACTACAACTGATAGGTTCAGCCGAGGAATTTATAATTTAACAATTTAATTTCAGGAAGTGATAATTCATAAATATTTTTAATACAGGAATATTTTTAAACTTTTACAGTGAATATTTTATTGGAGGTCAATGTATCGAAATTATTAAAGAGACGAAATAATCAGAGATGAGTTTTAAACCTATAATTTGCTTCCTTGATAAGGAAGTCTCTTATTTATCGCAGAGATCCTTACTAATAAAAGAAGACAATGCATTCAGCTTATGTCTCAAGACCCTTTGTTAGTATCATTATAGTTACCTTTATTCAAAGAGTATGACAAAAAAACATTAATCTGTAAGTGCTGTTACTAAGGCATATGGTTAAGATACAATTACTGAATGAGAAATAAGTCTTGGATTAGAAAAGAGCTAGTAACTCGATGTATGCTAAATTCAATTGTTCATGGATTCAACGAGATTAAATAACTAAGTGTCCCTTGAATGCATTTTAAAGCAAAGCGTAGAATTTTAAAAAAATGCTACATTAAGTGGTGCAAAAAAGTAAATGTTGTTGGTATGATAGATTTGTACACGGTAAATTTGTTTTTCAAAATGTACTCAATTTGACCAAAAGTATTGTAATATGAAAGAAGTATTTTGAGTACGCGAATTGTGAGAATTGAAGCTGCCATGAATGCAACTGTCTTAATCAAACTTCATAACACAATATATTAATTTGATGTATCAATTTATGCATGTGTAAATTGGCTTTCCCCTTCAATCATGTGACCCTTCTTGAACATGATTGGTCTTGAAGATTCTTGAAATCTGGTATCCTCAAGTGAATATAGATTAAGTTCGGACAACGATTTGGAATAACTGTAATATTAATTATGTAAAATCACAATTATAAGTAAAAAATGAAGTAGATATGCTTGTTTTTTGTCAACATAATTTTGGACTTTGTATACTATCTATGATTAATATTTAAGATTTCACACAAGTAGATTTCACGTGCAACATTTTGTATTCTTGTCCCGTTGATTTTACACATTCATTGAACTCAACTCTTATACAGTGAAATGATAAGTCTTTCAATTTCATTTATTTAAAATAACAGTGTATTGTCGCATTAAAAAAATACACTATACAAATTAAACTAAAGTTTTTGTGAAAAAATGAATTTTTGAGTAAATTTACATTAATTATTTTTTAGGAAATACTGTAATTGAAGTTTAATATTTTTTGATTATCTATTTTTTATTGCAAATACAAACTTGCCCAGTGCACTATTTTTAAAAAATAATTAATTTATAAATTTGACGTAAAATTATTCTCCAATAATATAAGTAAGCAAAAAATAAATGTGGTGTAAAAATGTAAAGTGGTAATGATATTCTTGTCCCCAATGTAAGTACATTTTAATAATTTACACTTCTAAAACACTTATCAAGTTTAATAGAAGTTTAATGTCACTAAAATGAAGAGACTCAGTAAATTTTCCTCTTTCATCATACATTTTTGCTTCAGATTTTCGTCCTCCTTCACTAAATTCCAGCAAGCTTTTCTTCCAACTTTCATAATTACGTTTTCTTATAATGTCACCTAAGGTTCACCTAACGAGACTCGATTCGAAAGAAGTGACTTTTTAGCTTGTCATAAAACATCAAGAATGGAATTGAAATCAATTCTCAGAATTGCCCTGAAAATAAACTTTCATTGCTCTGAAAACATAATGTAAATTTTAATTATCACGGAAAATTCTTCCAAGAATGTATTGTTCGAGACACATTTATAGCAATAAGGAACAAAATGAGTGTGACTCAAGTGGTTCAATTTAGAAAATTGTTTTATAAAAAATGTCCCTCACCTTGTGTTCTACAAAATATGTAAGTCACGCAGCCGTTATAGATATCGGAAACAATTACAGAATACGAATGTAGTTTTGAAATATATGCTTTTAAGGGCTTGGAAATAAATTCATTTATTAAAAACTAACTTTGATATTAACTTTATATAATTATTAATGGTAATTTTTACACATTATTTTATAATGCAATATATTAACAATAAAGCAATAATCTGTTAAAATATACGAAATTATAAATTTCTGCATGTACTGGATTATTAATATTTCTCTCTTTCACACCCATAATATGCATATGCATACATGCAGACAGATGTATAAAACGATAATAAACATAAGCAATAAATATTATTAACTTCTATCATTAATTAAGACACTTCATATGAAAGTAATGGGGAAGTTCTCAGATGTATGACACGATTAGATCTTTCATTAAATTGATTAATTTGATGACGAAAAATAATTTGACCAGTGAAAACATCATACCTTTTTTTTTGGGTTTTACATTTCACAATGAATTTCACCTAAGATTTTGCAATATATATTTTTTATATATATCAAATGCAAAATATCCCCAGGTTATCTCTGAAACAACTACGACACCGATAAACTGGAGGATAATTGTCTTCTTGTATAGTTACAAATGAGACAGTTGATATGAAAAAGTTTGGAATACAGAAGATGGTCATAGAATATTGTTTTTTTATACTAATGAAATCTCACGACATACAAATATCATTTCAGCGTAAATAAAATTTATATTGAAATGAATACCAGAATCTAGGTTAGTATATAAATATAGAGAAAGAAACCTAAATCATAATAATTAAAAAATCACTTAAAAACGACTATTGCCCGTTTCAGAAGTGGCCATCTTAGTAACTTGAAATTCGTCGAGGGTACGAAGAAATTCGAAATTTGCTCCAAATGTTTAAATGAACAGGCCTCTCCTGAACATGTTCTTTAATGCTTTGCTCTCTCCGGGAGAGATCTGTTGGAGAATCCACTATGGTGCTGGACTTTACGAAGGTGTACGCGCCCATGGACCTGGTCTAGCGCTGCTGACCTTGGGGGCATTCAACAACAAAACTCACTTTGTTCTTCAATAAGAAAATAATAAATATAACAGTTCAAATTAATACTGATCATAATTATTCTAAGCGATTTATAGAATCTTATAAAACAGTCATGAATTACAAATTGAAAAACGGTGTCCTATTATGTAACCTATAAATAATGTATGTTCTGTATTCTAAATTAAAATTAAAATCGTCAAAATTCTTCTAATCTATTGATATAAGTTTTATTAAGTCAACATATTATTAAATTTTACAAAAACGAAATGATTGTATGACCAATTATATAAGCAAATATTTCACACAAATGGCTCAATATTCTATACAGATTTATAGACTTGAAAATTATGCTGTAATACTTTAAATTGTGATAACATCTTTGAATTAACTTATTAAAAGTAGCATTAAATTTCGATCCCGAGATCAAATAACCAAATTCAAAAATTTCAGTTTAAATCAATAGAAGTTAAATAGCATTAATATCAAAAATAATATTTTATAGCATTTCAAGATGACAAATTACTAGGACATTGCTTTCCAAAACAAGAATTTCACAATATCCGCATTGATAATTTGCAAAAAATAATACAAAAATTCATCAAATTAAATTATCCTCCTATAAATCCTTAATTTCTATTCTAGGATAAAACATTCCTTTCTTTTCTTTTCTTTTCTTTAAATTTAATATGGTCGGAAGTAGGTAATTCTTTTACGTAATATTTGTTTTGCTTAAATCTCAGTATTTTTAACAAAAAAAAAAAGGTAGAAGAGATACGATTATTTGAGTACAAAACTTATAGAAACGTTGTTTTTAATCCCCATCCTGTGCAATTTCCTTTGTTTCTTAATATTAACTGTTAATCTTACTTCACGCAACTGTGTAATAAATGATGTTTTTTTAAGAAACACAATACACCACCATATCATGATTTGTAATTCTCTTTAGTTTTACCATTTTTTCTCTTCTCTGAAGGACAATACTTTATGATATTAGGTATAATTGATGTGAACTAAATTCAAAGTTTGTTAAGTTTAGTCAGTTATACTTTAATTAACTATTTACGAAACATCGGGTAATTTTTCGTATTTTATTATAGATGACTTATTAGTGATTTATTATTTATTATTTGTTATTTATCATAAAAGCTTTATTTTTTGCATCTTATAAATTTAAAGTTCGAAGTTCTTCATTTTTTTACTCATATGTAGAATAGTTTTTCGCAATTTTGAGCGCATTTTAAGAAATTTGAAAATTGGAAGTTTAAATAAGGGATTGCTAATATTAGCATTAAATTTCGTCTAGCGCTGCTGACCTCGACAATATGCATAATGCATGTCAAACAATATGCATAATGCATGTCAATATGCATTTCAATATGCATTTCAAACAATATGCATAATGCATGTACATAATATGCATTATGATTAAGTTAGGAAAACTAAAAAAGCATAATCTTTTCATGTTATTCTAAAAACCTTACAAGACATTATTTATTGCATTTTTTTACAAAAACAATGATTTTAAATTCGATTTAACAAATCTTAAAATTTCAATAGATAAACTACCATTTCCATTCTACATTAATGCTCAGTTTTGTTTTGTAAACATAGTTTATTGTACATAAAATAGAAATGTGTGTGCGTATTTGTGATCTATTTCTTATGTTTCTCTATTCATAATATAAAAAGATGCAACATGCTTCTTGAAAATGAATTTTTAAATATTAAAATCTCTAAAAGTATTTAAAAATTCTATATATTTCTATTAATTTATACTTATATTTTTACATCACTCATTTAATAAAATGCTGTAGAATAACTTTTAGATACGAAATGAAAATTTAAAAAAAATTAAGGTTTTAAACATTTTATTGATTTTAAAATTTTTAATTAGACTCTATAAAAATTGAGGAATCAATAATTATTCTGCCATGTCATATATTTTAATTTGCAAAATACTTTTGCATTACTGAACTTGAATATAAGATAATATTACTTCATGATTGTGATATTTAAGTGAATAAAATGTCTCATCAAGTAAAATAGTAATTTTCAAAAATCGAGACAAGCTTATTTCCGAATTTCAGCTGATATAAATAAAAAAAAAACAATTCGATTTCAACAATGCGGAATTTCAATGAGACTAAAGAACAATGTTTCATTTCTTCATCGACCATTATTCTGAATGTAAAATTTATGGGCGTACACCAAATTGGTTATTTCCCCAAGAGTTACTTTCTGTTTTCATTCTCGTGATCCAAATCACTCAACCATCTTATTTAAAATCGCATGTTTTCGTGTGTGATGGCCAACAAACAGAACCGTTTGCGGGGAAATCCATTCACTTCACTTTCATCCTCGCTGAAAATCGGAAGCAAACGATTATTTTTTCCCGCCTTTCAAGCAGAGAGAATTCTAAAAGTTTCAGTTCTTCAAAATTCCCATTTCTTAAAAGAAACCAGCATGTCATTTATAGGGTGGATTATACTATTGGGTTAGTGGTTTTTCAAATTTTCTTTATAATTTTTCGGACTTATATAAATTTATAATATAATTTATTTTTGTAAATTATACTTTTTAATTATTTTACTATCCATTTTAAGTGACTTTAAAAATATTGTTAGTAAAAATACTTTTTCAGGGATTTTTCAATTTAGTTAAATTAAATTCTACTTAAAAATAAAAGCAGCTAGTATATTACTCAAACTTGCGCAGCATGAATTAAGAGAGAATTTTCATATTTCGTTAGATTTTGAAATTTTACAAATTTTTAAAGACTATATTTTTTAAATAAAACGAAGTTTAATGACTATAAAGTTTAGCTAATATTTAATAAAATTTTTAAAAAAATATGATTTGAAAAATTTTAAATGTGTTTAGCGTTTAACTATTTTCTAAAAAATATTGATTCCAATATAATACAATTCAAATCTCTGAACTGTCAATAATAAACGTAAAAATGTAATGACACGTAAGTTCTTAAAATTTCTTTTAAATATAGTGCTTGAAAAATTAAATGAATTATTCTAATTTTTAAGCAAATTTTACAAATATTAAAATTATATTGAAGTCATTAAACTTTATAAAATTTTAATCTTTATACAGTTTTCTTTACAGAAAACGTAAGATGCACTTGTGAAAAAAATTTAAATGATTTGTTAACAAAAATTTGATATGAATCTCTTTTTTAAATATTTTCTCCTTTCAAATATATTAACTGTATACTAATAATAAAAATTTTTCTTAAAACTTTTTTTATTTCTAATTCCCAGTTGCTAATTACCTTAAAACTAAATCTTAAATTTATATTTTTTCAAGTTATTTTGATTTTTTTATCCATGGTTTTTGTTAATGTTTAATGAACTATCATTTTAACTTATTAAACATTTATAAAATCATTTTAATTTTTCTTAAATAAAAACGTGAAAGTGATACTGAAATTTAAAATTTATAGTATTTAAAAATGAAAAGCTATTTATTCATTTTTTCTTCTTTTGAGTCAGTTCATGAACTATTTGAAAAAGTTAATTAGGGTTCTAACAAAATATTATGCTTTGATATGTTAAAACTGATTGCCTCTAAGTTTCGTTAAATAATTATATATTAAATTGGATTCATTTTTCTATATAAAACAATTTCGTTCAATTTGCAGTTGCTGTAGCATGCCATGCAGAGAAAACAATGAAACTGGAAGAATTCTTGACATCAATGGCTAACTCTAAGAGTGAAAACTTCTTTGACGTAAGTGTTGCATAAGTAACAAAAGAAATTTTACTTTTTTTCAGTATTTTTATTTGTTAATTGCCTATAAATTGATAATTTTGACTTGTTGCAATTCTTTGTTTTCCAACAAGTCATTTCTGCTTAGAACAACAACAGCGTGACGATAATCTCTGCTTAGTATCGCTTAACTAAAATTTATGTTTTCTTTATAGATTTATAGAGATAATAAATGGTGTCAAAGAAAAGTACTTAATAATAACAAACTATTTACACAATTCTTGCATTAAATAGTAAATTATAGCTTCATAAATGTTTTAACTCATCAAATATTGTACATAAAATGATTTCAAATTAAATTATTTTATTTTATAAATCTCTTATCTTCTGAGAGTGTTAATGAATTATCATTTTGAAGGAGAATCATGAAAAGTTTTCTCGGTAAAAAATATTTCGTTTAAAAAATAAATAAATAAGACTAATTTTGTAAACTAAATAAAAGTTACTAATGTGTTAGCGTGATCTATGTTGTATCTATAAATTAACGAAAAATGAACTTTTGCAGCAAAACATGAATATAATTAGATTTGAGCACGCGAACTCAAGATTTTATTAAGTTGAATAACATGTTCTAAGTATTTCTCACAAATTACATTCGATATTCCCATAATTAATTGTAGCTGTTTCTTTTAGGAACTATTTTTTCATGTTAATTATTCATTAACAGGAAAATATTGAATTTTTGGAAGGAAAATATAACCGGAAAATCTTATCGTGTGGATAAAATTCTATTTTCTTAAAATGATTTAAAAGATTGATCTGCTAATAGTTCCGCTTGCTTATAAATTAAATCCTATTTCATTAATGTGTTATATTTTTGCAATTAAAGTCCAATGTAACATTTGAAAAGATTTTTCCTAAAGACCGTTTTATTTTTTCATGTGTTTTAAAATCCTAATTTATCATCATATTATATAGAATAGCACGCGGAAATAAATCCTTTATTAATTTTAAGTAAGTAAACCACAATCAGAAAATAAGTAATTTAATGATCTAATCAATTGAGTTTAAAAAATAAGCTAATTTGAATAATAATGTTATAGAAAATTATAACTTATATTTCATGTTAATTTAATTTTTCCCTTGTTTTTAACAGTTAAATAAATGAACATTTTTGTTTTTTAAAATTTATTCTAGAAAAAAGTGTTAGAATATTAAAATTTATTAACGCTCTCCTAATTAAAATCCAGTATTTTATTAACAACTTCTTTTATATTTAATGTAAGGTGTTGCCAATTCAAGAATTTTAACATCGTTAATTAAAACTATTTATATTGAATTAGAAGTAAATAACAAAATCAGTTGTGTTAGTAAATAAGCATATACATATTATATTGATCTATATAACTAAGTTGACACAATATTTGCTGAATATTGTATCAGCATTAAAATATACATGAGTAATAAAAAATTATCATGGAAACATGTTTAAAATACTATAAATTAAATATATAACGAATACATTTTCACATCTTAAATGGGCTTGTCTAATAAAACAGCGATTTATTTAAACCCAATTAAAACACAAAGTTTTATTGTTGTAAATTTGTCGATATTATTAAAATTTATTTCACAGCTTAATTTTATGTAATTAATTTTGACTTTTTCGATTTATTTGAATACCTATTTCTTTTAATTTTATTAAAATCTAAACATTTATCCTCGAAATGTTTTGGGGAAAGTTTTCAAATAATTTACAAAATTTAATCATAAGAATTTTCAGGACGTTATAAACAAAATCGTTTCGTATACATATTTTAAAATGAAAAATTCATTTTTTAGAGAAACATTATTTCATTCATAAAATACTGGTTAAAAATAAAAACTATTTCCTGAAAGACATAACAACAAATTACCTTAAGAAATTAAATGGTTTTAATAAGACATTTCCAAAGGAAAATTGTTTGGCAAGATTATTAATGATATTTTAAATGCTTAATTTTCTTAGTGATTCATTCAAAGTAATTAATATATATTATGCAATAAATAATTCAGCATAATTATTCTCATTAAAGGAAGAAAAACAGAGAATTAAACTCATTTACCGGAAACAGTGTAGGTTAGCTGCTTGCGTGGTTCTAAATGTTTATTTCATACAGAAAGATTTTGCTTGTTATTTATCCGTTTTGTAAAAGATTTAAAAAAATGAGATAATTCATCGTTTCATTATATATATATATATATATATATATATATATATATGTATATATATATATATATAATATAATATATATATAATATATATATATATATAATATATATATATATATATATATATAATATATATATATATATATATATATATATATATATATATATATATATATATATATATATATATATATATTTAAGCAACGTAAGAGTCAACGTAACAAATAAAATGTTTTTTATTGAAGAAAGAGAACATAAGCAAATTTATATAATAATTAAATGTATCGTTTTTGTTCCAAATTGTTTAGTAAATTTTGCGTAACGTTTTTTTTTAATGTAACCCTCTTCAAACATATGTACTTCAAATCAAAATCGAGAAAGAAAGATGAAAATATAAATTAATAACAATAAAAAGTTTAAAAATTGTAAAAATATAAATCAAATCAACGCTCAGTTTATTTTGTTATCAAATTAAATATACTAAACTCTTAATATTTGAAATGAAAATAGTTAAATCATTTTTAAAATTTTACAACTTAAGGAAAAATATCCAAACATGAAATTTTCAATTATGAGATTTACAAGTATGAAATTTTCGTTATATGAGAACTGGCAATGGTTTCTTATAGGAATCAGAATAATTCCTATCATTATTTTATCACAAACTAGACGCCCATCAAAATTAATGAGTTTTTTGTTTCATTTAATTAACTAAACAACATAAATTTATTTATACGCTCGTTAACGTAATAAATCCTTGTTTTCCTACTAGCGCTTTCTTGAGCAATGCTGGTTTCTTATGTGTCTTAGATGACTAAGAACATTTGCACAGTTTATTTCTCAAATAAATTTTGTGTAAATGTAAAAGTTACGTAAAAGTTTATTATAATTTTAGGGGTTTTTATTACTGTAAATATATTATTTCCTTGTTTCTTGTAATCAAAATAATAATATTTTCCTTACGAAACTTGGTGGTTGCACTTTATTTAAATACTGAAATAGACACAAAATTTACTTAAATATTTTCAACATTAATTTCTACTCTAGTTCCTTTTTTTTTTGAGTTTCTCACAGCAGAGTATTCAAATGGTTGAAAAATTCCCGCACTTATTGAAATACAGAATTAAAATAATTTTTAAATTGCCACATACGAAGCATTATTTAAAAGGAAACATTCTGAACAATAAGTTAAACATTAAATAATGATAAGCACTATTGGTCGATTGAAAGCATTATCTGTTTTAAAAAATGAGTTCAAGTTGCAACAATAAAGCAGTTTCAAATTAAGATTTAATTTTGCTCTGTTTTTGATAAGATTTACTTAAATCATACATACCAATTAATTCTTATTCCCTTAAGGGGCTTTTCATTTCAATCTCTACTCATTTTAATATTAAAATTTGTTTATTTATATATTTAATTTTGTTTTCTTGAATTAACATGTGAAATTAATTAAAATTTTTACACATTAATATTAAATTCAATATTCATTATAGCTAATTAAAAGTGGTGCAGATAACTTTTTGTAATGTTTATAAATTTCAAGTTTATTATCAAACGTCATACATTTTTTATCTTAAAATTTTCATAATAATGTATTATTAAAACCAGTAAAGGCATTAGTAATTATTTGTCAGACCTATGCACAAAACTATTATAAAATGAAATTGATGAAATTTGTCGCATAAGGGTTTGTTGAAGGAATTTTCAAAGAATATTTATTGTTCATCCTCACAGGAATCCTAAAATATTTCTAAATAATTAGTCTCTTACAGAAAGTATTTCTATACAAAAAAGAAACTATTCTCCTATTTTTCAAATAGTACTGTGATCAATCTCTAACAGAAAGTATGCGTATTCAAAAAATAGTACTGTGAACAATTTCTAACAGAAAGTATGCCTATACAAAAAATAGTACTGTGATCAATCTCTAACAGAAAGTATGCCTATTCAAAAAATAGTACTGTGAACAATTTCTAACAGAAAGTATGCCTATTCAAAAAATAGTACTGTGATCAATCTCTAACAGAAAGTATGCCTATTCAAAAAATAGTACTGTGAACAATTTCTAACAGAAAGTATGCCTATACAAAAAATAGTACTGTGATCAATCTCTAACAGAAAGTATGCCTATTCAAAAAAATAGTACTGTGAACAATTTCTAACAGAAAGTATGCCTATTCAAAAAATAGTACTGTGATCAATCTCTAACAGAAAGTATGCCTATTCAAAAAATAGTACTGTGAACAATTTCTAACAGAAAGTATGCCTATTCAAAAAATAGTACTGTGATCAATCTCTAACAGAAAGTATGCCTATTCAAAAAATAGTACTGTGAACAATTTCTAACAGAAAGTATGCCTATACAAAAAATATTACTGTGATCAATCTCTAACAGAAAGTATGCCTATTCAAAAAATAGTACTGTGAACAATTTCTAACAGAAAGTATGCCTATACAAAAAATAAACTCTTTTCCTATTTTTAGAACAATGTTGTAATCAACCATTTAATATTTTGTTCTAAACAGCTCAATTTTATCATTTAGCCTTGTATTATTTTTATGATAAGCCTTCATTATGGGATTCTGTTTGTTAAATCTTACCAACGTTCTGAAGTTTGAAACAATTAACGATATAAATTTAATGATGAAGCATTAATGTCTTGTTTCTCTTTCAGAATTGCGAATTGTATTGACATTTTAAAATTCTGAAATACAGCTGCTTAATTTCAATTTTTCCTCATTTGAAGAATTAATAACGAAATTTATTTATTTATTTTCTTTTTGCGCAAAAAACGAAAATAAAAATGTTATACATATTATGTTTAGTAGTTTTTAAGTTATAGAATACAATACATTACTTAATCAAAAATCACTTATTCAAAATTTAGAAATTTTGGTTGAGAGTTTCGAATGCATTCAAGTTAAATATATTAAATAAACAGTCTTATTACATTATTAAGTTTCAATATTAATTCACCTTAATATTGATTTATAGGTTACTGTAATTAGGGAAATTCTGTTCTTTTTTTAAAAAAAAATCCTTTAAATTTTTTTTTTTTTGAAAATGCTTTGTAAGTTTTTCAAAAATAATAATTCAATATTTATTTTCATTTAAAAAAAATTACATAATGCTTCCTGAATTATTTTTGAACGTTTTTATTTGACGACGAACTCCGATTATATTTGTTGAGTACAGAAGGAAATAAATTGAAAAAATACATAATGATTTTTATTCTGACGAAGATAAACTGCATAAATTTTATCTAGTCTTGTTCTTTTCAACTTTTGAGTTTGTGAATGATAAAATAAGCAATAAATAACAAATTGCTGAAAATTATGGTTGGTTGGGTTTTATGTTGCAAGGTCCAAAATAGGACATACTGAGCCAACCGAAAATTATGAGTCATGATTCGCATAAAATAGTATAATAAGCATTCTTTATTACTAATTAATTTTGTATTAATTTCGTAATTTTGGTAATCATTATAAAAGTTAAGGCTTAGCACATTATGAAAACATGTTTTATTTCATTAAAATAACATAAAAATTTGAAGCATGTGTGAACGCCTTTATATTAATTAGTAATGTAAATTTAACGATATTAAAACTATTGCAGTCATCAAATTAGAAATAAAAGCAAAATTTTAATAAAAATAAATATATTTGTTTCAATGATAAAATTTAATCCTTTTTAACTGAATTATATTGCAGAATGAAGATATGAGTGAAGAATCTGATGATTCTAATCAGTTTTACCAGAGATCAGGTTTTATCCAACAACCTCAGGATCTTTCAATAGCAAACAGGGATCAATTAATCGCCTCCCTTCTCCAGAATCTCAAAAATCAAGAAAGAAATCAAGCTCTAAAATCTGAATCATCACTTATGAATTCCCGTTCTCCAAGAAACTTCCAAGCTGCAGCAAACACTCTAGCAGATTCCGCTTTGTTGTATTACCCTTCAGAAAAAGAAACCAGCTACCAATCGAGCAAAGAAGGAAAGGAGTCATATACACCAAATTTCGAAGCATCCCAGAACATCGCGACCATTCAAGTTCAAGAACCAACTTACCTGTCACCAAGACAGCAAGTCAGCTCTACAAGCCAAACAACAATAAACCAGGCTTCTGCAGGTGGTTCTCAGAAACAAGCAATGACATCGGTAAACAGTGACAAGACCGTCGTGAAGCTGGATAGACAGGGACCATATGCATATGAAACCGGATACCAGCATGCCGGATATGGCAATCAGCTCCGCAGTGCTGGAGGCTATGAGCAAGAACATTATGTACAAGAACCTCACGGGTACAGTGTCCCCACAACGAAACAAGTTGCCATCAGATTAGACCCACTTGGTCTGGTGAGATTACTTTTATCAGGTTTACCCAGACCATTATTAAATCTGAATGGAAAGGTATTTTTCGGAGTAGAATTGGGTAAAGGAGTGGGTTTGGCTAAAGGTGGGGTAGCACCTCAACCCCATTATGGTGGTGGAGGAACAGTCATAACATTAGGTTAAAAATAGCCTGTCGCCAAAATAAATGTAAATATCTTATGGTCCATTGATACATGCCTATTTATATCATCGCCAACAATATGTTGGTGTTTAATTTAAGAAATGATAGTCAAAGAGTGAAGAATAACCATATATATAATCCCGCGTTAATTATTGCTACTGAGCTAAGGAATAATTGATAATTTTTGGATAAGTAACTATATATATACGAAAACTATTCTAAACTAGTAAATATCATAGAATATAATATAAATGTTAAATAGGGTATTTTTGATTTGAGAGTAGTCTAAAAAAAAACTAATATGGGAAGTTTTCTAACTTAATTGATTAAACCATATGGTTTTTATATGAACCCATAACCATATGGAACCATATGGTTATGGGTTTTACTTAACAGTTATAGATAGGTTATTTAAAATTTTGTCAGACTAATTTTCTGATATGGGTTTGAAAACAGATTAACATTAACATGAATTATTTATTACAAAACTATAAAAATTGTTTCTTTTTAACTAAATATAACATGGTGTAAAAAATGTAAAATTGAAAGGACCCTCTAACTATTTTCTTTTTTTTACACTATATTATATTTGATAATAATGAAAATATAAGCTAAATTTAATCACTTAAACAAATACAACTAAGCACAAAAGTTAAACAACGATATTTTTATGTTGCTTTATTCATTATTATTTATTTTTTCATGAATGCATTTTTTATTTATTTTGTGAATATTTTGACAGTAAAAATATTAAATGTTAAATAAGGAAAAATATAAGTTTGCATTAAAATATGAATTATTTGTTATTACAGGGTATGGATTGTTGGATTATTACATTCCTTACACTGAATGTGTACAATAAATTTTATTCAAATAATTTATTTTAATTGTATAAAAAACAATTGTTTTGTACATAGATATATTTTCAAGAAAACATTTGTAATATAGTTTAAATATGCAAATAAAATTTTGAATATTTTAAGAATAATTGAGTGCATTATTTTTCAAAATATGTACCAGAAAGCAGATTCTGAAATTTTTACATAATGCAATTTTTGGAATTATTGATATGAATTTTGTGATAAACTATAAAAGATGTTTAATAATAACCAAATTTTATTTAAATAAGTAATACATTATAAAAGTGTACTATATACACACATAAAGTATACTTTTCAGTCTATTTAAATTTTTTTAACTAATTCTCATAAAATCATAATATAAAATTATTTATTAAAATTTTAAAATAGAATAAAAACTTTTGCAAAGAAATAATTTTGAATAAACAATAGTAATATATGGTGCATAGTAAAATATCCTCTCATCAATTTTAAAATTAAGTTTAGGGTGATATCATACATGCAACAATGAAAATAAAAATACTTAAAGTACTCGGAAAAATAAACAAAATAAAAGACATCCAATCCCTAAAAATTTTATACCAGGAAAAAACATTTTTAATTGAAAAAATATGTTAATATTTCCCTTTAGTTAAATATTTTTAATTAATTAAATGTGTTTACTTTCTTTATTGTGAAATAATTTCAGAAGAGGATAAAAGGTTTAGGTGCGATATAATCCATGATGCCAAATTCTGAATTTTTTTTTTTTTTGCGATGAAGAAATGTTGCCAAGATGACGTAAATACTGGAATTACCAAAATAGAATTTTCTGCATAATTCTTATAGGTCTCAATCTGTATGACGTAATAAAAACGAGGTTGCCAGATACATAAGGAATTCCGAAAAAAAATCGACAATATTTGAATTTTCCATCATGGATTATACGGCATTTGTGCGAGGATCAAATAATTCAAAGCTGCTTAAAATCTAAAGAGAGGATGATCATAAATCTTAAAATATAACCTTCGATATTTTTCAATGTTATAATTCACTTCAATAATTTATATACATTTCTAGAGATATGGCTAAAAATGTCTTATTCTATCACTGCTTTGATTTAATCTGCAAAGGATAATATAATTCGTTTATTTATAATTTCTAAATATTACTTTTTGTATTTGAACTAGTTCATTAATTAAAATAAAGCTGATTATTAAAAAGATTTAACTCTCAAAGAAAATTTTTGATTTTAGTTCCAAACATCTATATAAATAGATTAATTTAATAAATTCTGAGTAAAAATATTCCTCCAAAATTTAAAAATTAAAAAAATAATAAGAAGAACTATAACACATGTACACTTTTGAAAAAATTATACGAATCTACATACTTTCTGTTAAAATATATTTCTAAAGCATATATATGAAAAAATTATTTTAGCTTATGTTGTCTAGAAAATAATTTAACATACTATTTGTAAAGTAGCACAAACAGTAAAAAAAAAATAAAATTAAGCAAAAAAGTCAAATCTTATTGACCACATTCAGTCTTTTTTTACCATTCAGTACCCTCATAATTCCCACGTTTTATTGTCCTCGTTGTGCGATAGTAATACAATTTATAAAAAATAGTTAAACTGCAACAAGTAGACATTTTTAGCTAATTCTCCTATTCTAAACCTTCTGAGAAATAAAGATGATAAAAATTAGTATTTAAATCGAGGACTTAATACAGCAAAAATATGTGCATTTGAATAAACTGCACATTCCCATTGATGCCATCCTAGAAGAATTGATGGACTGCTTAATTTTTTGATAAAATAAATGAAAGTAAAACACTCATCACAGACGCTGTTATTCCTCTCAATTATAATCAACATGAAGTATACTGAAACACTGTAATATAGATCACTTGATCACTTTCTTGAAATTTATAAATCCCCAAAAATATCTCAATATATATATATATATATATATATATATATATATATATATATATATATATATATATATATATATATATATATATATATATATATATATATATATATATATATATATATATATATATATTACATACATCCCATCAGATGCAATTCCGTAATTCTTATTAATGAATTTTTCGATTTATAACATCTGCTTTTTAAGAATGACATAAATAATATTTTTAGTCTTTTCATTCAAATCATATTAATTTCTTTCTCATCTTTCACAGAAGCAAATTTGTTGTTTTAAAACTAAGTACGAAAGATTTTTTCCAATTATCTAAAAAATTTATTTAAAACTCCTCCTAAGAAGCAAACGTCCCATAAGAATATTTGTCTAATATACTTCAAATTCTGAATGTGTATGTTAACCACCATACAAGGAAGAAAAATTATCATTTAGCTCCCTACAACTTGTCGCATTTATTGTACATTATATACATTACTGGCCATTAAAATTGCTACACCAGGGAGGAAATGCAGATAACAAAATGATATTTATTGGACAAATATAATATACTAGAAATAACAAGTGATTAAATTTTCAAAAACATTGGCTGATTAGATCCTGAGAAATCAGTACCCAAAACAACCACCTCTGGCAGTAATAACAGCAGTTATACGCCTGGGCATTGAGTCAAACAGAGATTGGATTGCATGTACAGGTACAGATGCTCATGCAGATTCAACACGATGCCACAGTTCATTAACCGTAGTGACTGGCGTTTGGTGACGAGCCAGTCGCTCGGCAACCATTGACCAGACGTTTTCTATTGGTAAAAGATCTGGAGAATGTGCTGGCAAGGGCATCAGTCGAACATGTTCCGTATCAAGGAAGGTCCGTACAACAACGGCAACATGCGGTCCGGCATTATCCTGCTGAAACGTAGGGTTTCGCAGGGCTCGAATAAAAGGTAGAGCCATGGGTCGTAACACACCAGAAATGTAACGTGCACCTTCAAAGTACCGTCAATGCGAACAAAAGGTAACCGAGACGTGTATCCAATGGCACCCCATACCATCACGCCAGGTGATGGGCCAGTATGACGATGATGAATGCACACTGCCAGTGTGCGTTCACCACGATGCCGCCTAACACGGATGCGACCATCATGATGCTGTACACAGAACCTGGATTCATCTGAAAAGATGGCGTCTCACCATTCGTGCGCCCAGGTTCGTCGTTGATCACACCATTGAAGGCGCTCTTGTCTATGACGCAACATCAAGGGAAGCCGCAGCCATGGTCTCCGAGCTGAGAGTCCATGCTGCTGCAAACGTCGTCGAGCTGTTCGTGCAGACATTTGTTATCTTCCAAACGACCCCGTTTCTTGACTCACGGCTACGTGACGTAGTTGCACGATCCATTACGGCCATGAGGATAATATGCCTGTCTTCTCGGCTGCTAGTGATAGGTGGCTGTTGAGATCCGGCATGACGTTCCGTATTACCGTCCTGAACTCATCGATTCCATATTCTGTTAACAGTCATTGGATCTCGACCGACGCGAGCAGCAATAAGATAAATCGCAATCCCGGTACGCTACAATTCGACCTTTATCAAAGTCGAAACGTGCTGGTACGCATTTCACCTTCTTACACGAGGTACCACAACAACTTTTCACCAGGCAATAACGATCAAATGCAATTTGTTTATGAGGAACCGGCTGAACAATTTCCTCATTTAAACACAACGTAGGTGTTGCTACTGGCGCCTGCTTTGCCTGAATGCGCTGAAAAGCTAATCATTTGCATATCACAGCACCTTCTTCCTTTCGTTTAAATTTCACCATTGTAGCATGTCGCCTTCTTTGTGTAGCAATTTTAATGGCCAGTAGTGTATATATCAAAACAATTGGACACCCACTAGGTACCTCAAGATATAAGGTGCCATCACTTTCACCCCTTGCAGTGCTGAAAGAGGAAAACCTACAATAAAGGTGCTATATAGGCCAATCCTGCAACATTTAATTAAGTTACTAATAATAAATTCAACATGTCATTGCTTAACCCTGCCTATTGATAACATTATAAATAATTGTAACAGACTGGAGAGTTGAGCAAAAAAAATGCTGAAGGAAGCTCTGCTCTCTTTTTATAGGGAGAAAGTATAATAGCATACCATCTTCCTAAAGTAGACTATATATTTGTGATTCTGTATTGAAATAATTATGCATAATTTTCAGTTATTTCAAAATTTCCAGTTCTAGAAGGAAATCAGCTTTATTTGTTATTTTTAGAACAGTATTCACTGATGTACCAGATAAGCCAAAAGTTCGTTAAGATGTAAAAGTGGAAGAACTGGTAAAAATGTGTGTTTTTTTTAGATAATAAAAATATAATAAAAGTTAAAGTTTATTTAGATAATAAAAAATTAAAAGCACTTAATTGAAAATGAATCACCGGAAAGAACATAAATGACCTGAAATTCACTAAAAGGAAGAATGGTACATTCCATTCATTTATTTGTTCAATAACACATATTTAACATGACCGACACTACTTATTACAACATTATTAAATCCACTCACAGTACCTTCTTTATTATAGCTTTCTATTAACTGAAGTAAACAGCAAGAAAATTAGAACAATCAATATCCAATATTATAGCGTTCCATTATTTGTAATAAATTGCAACAATTAGAATGTTTGAGTTCAGTCAATTTTACACAGATGAATGGTACACAATTTCTTTCAAATAAACCTCCTGTCACAAATCGGTCAGTTTATAATCATGCTATCCTGGAAGTCATGTGATCTTGCAACTTCAAACGATCACTTTGTCTTGATAAAAGATTTATCTCAAGAATCTATTTCTTGAATTGACATAGTGCGGCTGTGAACATTCCTGAATACAACTGATTACAATTACACTTATTCTTTGAATTAATAAAAGAATTAATACAATTACTCTTTGAATTAATAAAAGAAGTCATATAACAAAAGAATGAGATAATTCTCACCAATCACTTGCTTATTTACCAGTGAGATTTTGGAATAGTTCAACAATGAAAGATAATGGAAAATTCGGATTTTGGGCACAGGTGCCGTATAATCCATGATGCCAAATTCTGAGATTGGCGGTTTTTTTGCGGATTTTCTTAAATATCTGGCAACCTCGTTTTCATTTCGGCATACATATGGAGACCTATAAGAATTATGCAGAAAAATTCTATTTTGGTAACCCTAGTATTTACGTCATCACGCACGTCACGAGACGTCATCTTAGCAACCTTTCTTCATCACCAAAAAAATTCAGAATTTGGAAAGATGGATTATACGACACCTGCGCCAGATTTTGGTACATCCCTTTGAAAGAAATCTGATTTCTTTGGGACCCCTTTCTTAAAATCCAAAGATCTTTATCATTATATAAATATATGAAACGGGTAAACATAAAAGCAAATTAAAACTTTAAAATTTAACAAAAGATCCTTAAAAATTTATGCACTCAAATTAAATTAAAAAATATTCTTAGATTTAGATAATTTTTTTTCACACTATTGATATAAAGTGTATCTTTTGAAAAATTTTTGGTTAATTTGATAATTTCTCTTCTTTACCATCATTTCGTTTCATAAATAAGTTTCTAGATGGCAGCACCAAAATACGTATTACTTTGTATTTTAAAATAGTGTCTAATATGCTAAATAGATAGCAGCACTGTATACGTGCAACTGTTGCAAGACGTTACCTCATCTCAGATATGTTTTTTCTATACATTGTCATTCTGTTAATAAAAGGATGAACAGATTAAGTATATTCTTACATTTCCTTTATTTTTAATAAATTCATTAATTTTGAATCATTTATTTTTTTGTGTATTTTAATAAATGTCTTATAATGTTTGAATCAATAAATCTTGAAAAATAACAAAAATTAATGTTTTCATCTTTGCAAATGATAAAAGAATATGCTGTTCTTTAATATCATAGTTCTAACTGAGATTCCTAAAAGAAAGAACAGCAATTAATTTGAAATGTGTCAGTATAATTTTAAACAACTATTAAATTTTAAATTCGCATTTAAAATTACAACAATAATTTTATAAAATTTTATTTCATTGAAAAAAAAATATATATATATATATATTAAAATAAACATAAAATATACTGATCCATAATAATAAGGATACAAAGAATATCTAACATTTAAAAGACATTTAAAAAAATTAATAATCTGTTGCTGCAGCTTTTATTGTAGATATTGTCTGTATCATTATGTTTGGCATATAGAGTGGGTGATCGGTTAATGAACAAATCTGACAATGAATACTTTCATGACAGACTTTTGTGTTCAGACAACGAACACATTTTCGGATAATGAACTAAAATGATTTCTAAGGGACATTTCTCAGCCCTCGAAGCATGATATGCAGGGTTGCCAAAGCTTGTATGGACCAAACATTGTTTTTCATCTCTCTTAAATTAAGTGGCTCGCTTATTAAACTTCAAAGTTCTATATTGGAAAAAAAAATTTTCTTTTCCAATAAAATATTTATAGCTAAAGATCATCAGTTTCGTTCTGATTTCGTTTAAAACCGAAACTGATTTCATTTTGAGTACACTCTCTTTCATCCGTTGAAGAAGTGGGGGGATGTCAGAGCAAAATCTTAGAATGGCACCCAAACAAAACTGAAATCAGTAAGGTTTTAGATCTTTATAGCAACAATGTTATTAATCACTTTCGGCAAGTCTTAAAAATGGAGAGAAAAGCAATCTACATTGGACATGTTCTTTAATACATCATCAACAAAAAAGGAAAAGGGCTGATTATTATGCCAGACTATATGTATTGTTTTTTTTAATAAACTAAGAAATTATACATCCTTTTATTTAATTTAGGGTCTCAAGGGCAATTGAATCAATTATACAAAAAAATATGTGGAAAATCGATGATTGGTTAACGAACAATTTGGATAACGAAAAGCCTTGTAAAACATTATGTTCGTTAACCGATCATACACTGTACTTTTATTAGCTGTTTTAAGTTATTCACATGTAATTCATTCTATGTATTATAAAGAGTCTACAAGTTGTTCTGCAGCTGATTATTACAAGCCATTACTATATTTTTATTTTTGTTTTTGCGATTTATTGATTTTTTTACGATATATATATATATTTTAGATTTGCGATTATTTAACGAAATATTTTACATTTAAATCATAAGAAGTCGGGTACCCAGTTCCAAACATATTTACTTTATTTTCTTCAAATCATTTATTTTGAAACTTCAGATGCGCGATAAAACACAGCATCTTGCTAAAATTTAAGTTTTAAACTTTCTACAAGATGAAAATATGCTAATTGCTGCTATTCGTATGTTTTTTTAAGTAAAATTTAGAGTTTATTTTTTGTAGAATAAACATTAAATTAGTTTTTTCCATCTGCAAAAATTTTAAGCATTCTAAGATTCATTAGAAAATAGGAATCTTTTCTGATTAAAATTCTCTTGCATCCATTTAATAACTATTTCTTTGAGCAAATGCTTAATATCGTTCTTTTAAACTGGATTTTCTATTGATTTTTATGAATTAGGTAAAATTGTAATTATTAGAAATCCTTAAGATAAATATTTTGAAAATATTTTTATGGTAATCCCTTAAAATTGTTCTGGGAAACATACTTTTCAGAACATCAAGATGAACTATAGGCATTTCATCCCGTCAAATTAATTTGGATTTTTTTCATTAACATTTGCTTATAAACCTAATTTATGCTTTTCTTCTTTCTAATGAATTTTCATAACAGCATCTTTAGATTATAGATTTTGTTTTTATCATTGCTGATATATTTGAATTGACCCTCACTTCATAAAAATTCTATTACTTTCTAATTTTAATGTTATTTAATCCAGTTCTTTTTAAAAATAATACACAGATGAAAAAAATATTTCATCAAAATAATGTAAAGCAATATTTTTAAAGAAAAAATTTAATCTACTGAAACTCAAATGAATTTTTAGATGTTTCAATAATAAAAAATAATATTGTCTTCATATTTATGGGTGAAAATTGAATAATATTTTGATAATAATTAATTACAGAATTATTCAATGTAAGAATTATTTTCCTTTTAAACAAATAAGAATTCATTTTTCAGAGTGAAAATCAATAAAGAGTTTAAATATTACAATATCGCTTGTTTTCTTTCGATTTTTAAAAAGGAAAGTAAGAAAAAATGTGTCATTATATTTATGAACCGTAGTGTAATAATTACATATTATTTTATCACTCAAAGTTTCGAAATTGTAGAAAGTACGAATTACGCGTTTAAATAAACAAACGAAAACATTTTCCAGATAATGGTATCTTTTCAAAACTTTAATAAGTGTCTCTAGACAATGAACATTTAAACAATGATTATAGCAAATCCAGCTAAAGCAATTAATAAACTGACTTCTTTTTATCTAAAGAGGACTCGTTCTAATAAAACGTGAGGAGGCTGCCATAAGCGAGATTGTGTCAGCATTTTGATAACATCTGGAAATTGCAAAGCAGGTGTTTTTTTCTCAGACTTTTCGACGAATTGCTTAAATCTTGTTTTAAATCAATAAAAATCTGTTCAAAATTTAAAGACCTTAGAAACGTCATTTTAATTTAAAGAACAGAGTCTAATCTGGGATTTCGTAAGGAAAAATATTAATACAGTACATATATATATAACGAAATTTTAAAAAAATGTCAGATGAAAGTATAACAAGATATTTTTCTTTTTGACATTCTATACCACTTTTTAGCTTATAAAACCGCTTCCGTATTTCATGCAGTAATGGTATAAAAAAGCCACAAATTAGTATTTGTAATCTTTTTCATTATTTTTATATTTATTATTTCGTTTATCAAACAGCAAATGACTATTGTTTATTACTCATTACTCATTTATTTAATCAAATTTCAAGAAATATCAGCAAACATTTAATAGTTCACGGTTTTTCGAAGTTAAGAAGTCAAAGGAATCATAAAGAATTAGCTATATAAATACATGCAATAAAAAATAAACTAAGTGAGCTTATCATTCAAGCAGATTATTCCCTAATGCTAAGAAATTATTGCATATAAATTTTCATATCGATTCCAAATGATAATTGATAATCGTGTTTAAATTTGAGGCATTAAAAATCATGAAAATAAAACAAATCAATTTTATTACTCTTAAAAAAAATATTCTCTCTATATTTAAAAAATTGAATGAAACAATTTTATCTAATAAGGACATGTCAAAACGTGTTTAACAAATTTAATACGTTTAGTTTTTGGGGGTGAGCAAAGCTTTTGAATATGAATTAATTTATTTATTTTAAAACATATCTCATGTTATTAATTTTCAAATGACAATAAATCGTTTTTGTAATTTTAGAAAATTACTTATCAAATCATTGTACGCAAGTATGTCAAAAATTTATTACTATATGCTTCAAAAAATGCAGTATTACCTCATTATTATAAATTTTGATAATTTTGCCTTCTAACGAGGAAATTAACAACGAAGATTAAATTAAACACCATGCTCGATATTGATATTTAAATAACAAATGAATATAAATTTTTTGAAAAACCATTTAATTGCGCTCAATAAATTTTGAGAAATCATAATTAACGTGCATTAATTAAATCTGTTATGAGCTACAGTATATAGATTTATATTGGTGAAATATATTCACTTAATTAAATAATATATAAAACACTTCTACAAATCATAATAATGTATCACAATATGAAGTCTATAAATCACCATATCAAATTTCGGAGGCTCTCTCATGGTATTGCACTTAAAACTGTTACTTATTTGATAAAAACACAATCTCACTGGTGACATAAATCTAAAACTATTTTCCTGTAAAAAATTATGTCACGTGCAATATTTTTACTTCCGTCACCTTCAAGAATGGAAAGTTACACCCCTAAAAAAACGATAAAAAAAAACAATACAATTCGGCCCTTTCTCCACATTTTTGTTAAAACAATGCAAATTCGTCACCGATAACACCTGCCCAGTTACACCACACATGCCTTCTCCTCCATTCTTCATTACGACCCCTGCACATGGGCGAAAGTTCGAAACAATGGAAATCCGAGCGACACACTTGATGTCATCTAGAAAATGGCGGGCGATCACGCACGTGGGTGCGTCGCGCGAGTTGAGATGTTCCGCGTAGCTTCTTCCGGAATCAAATAATTGTGTTTTGGTGACATTATTCATTTTGGCATGATATTTCACTAAATTACGCATAGTGAGAAATTTGCTTATTGTTCTCCGCAAAATAATGGAAAGTTTCATATTCGTTATCATTATGAAAGTTAAATGAGCCCCGAATTTCGTGCGATGCTTCGAAGACTTAACGATTTCCTTAAAACACGACTTTTCTCATTAGTTTAATTTTTTTGTATAAGACAATTTCATTTTAAACTACATGAAGTAACAACATGTTTATAAACATTATTTTTTGTACCATTTGAGTTAGCTCTTATTACAGAATTTCTTTTCCAAATTATGTTTTCGTAGGAATTAAGTAAATTGTGTTCTACTGTTATCCAAGCTATTAAAAAATTTCCTCCTTTTCATTTTCTGTTTCTCTTTATCATACTATGTACATATATGTATGGCGAGTATTGGACAAGATAATTGAATGATGTTCAAACGTTCGTGTTAACCAATACCGTCAAAATGAATAATGTTAGGAAAACATACATTTGATTTTGAGAATATTATAAGATACAAAGAGGGTTTCTGAGGCTAATTCTTTTAAATTTTACCCATTAAATGTTTTTCTGTGGCTTTGTTGAGCTTTTGACGGAACATAAAAAGCGTTCACAAAATTGATCTGTATCATACTGAGAATTCAATAAAAAAACAAACTTTAAAAAATTAAAATAATTCTGAAACTATTTACTTATAAATTGTTTTACGTGTAACTAATAAGGAAGCTAATCACATCATAATAATTAACAAAAATTTGAACATGAAAAATAGCTATTTGAATATATCTCATGTATTCAAATAATGATACAGATCTTCCTATTCATCCCTCCCCCTTACAAATTTTAAGAATGAAGCTCTGTTCATTCAATATTTTATAATACTATCTGGCTGTAAATGGGAGTTTTCTTTAGAATTTACCAAACATAAATTATGAATGAACTTAAATTTTGTTTTATTTATTATTGCTCTTTTACAAATGAATTTTTTTATAGAAAATATGGAACAATCAACAAACCCATTAACTTTCACTTTCAGTATAACATATGTGCTTGGTTTCCAGAAGTTAGCAGGAATTTGAAAGATAATGATAGTATAGATAATGATAGATCTTTTTAATGTTAATTATAATTCACTGAACATTTAGTAAAAATTTTGGTAACAAATCAAATGAGGTGTGGAATGTTTGAAAGTTCCCTTTAGTAACGAAATTATAAAAGGTTAAATTTGGAACACTTTTAATTGGAACTGTTTTATCCACTTTTCAGTGTATTTTTAAATGGCAACTTGTTGGAAAAGCCGTAAAGTAGTTTGCAATAGTGGATTAAAGCAATAAATCTTCAAAAAATAGTAAAATATTAGAGTTAATTTTTCAAATTATACTTTAAGAATGTTGAAAAAATTCCGCGATTCCAATGCAGTACAAATTGTTTCTGTAAATCGCTTTACCCCTCAACTGTTAAGTATAAAAACAATTTTAAATGGAAAATGAAAAACTACACCCCCCCCCTTCGTAAGTGATGTGAACATAGCTCTGAAAATATATGCATCACGGTATAGTTTCAAATCAACGTTTAATAAAGTTTAAAATCATTATAAGCGCTGTAATTAACATTTCAGGATGAAACATAGCCCCTATCTTAAGTTGGTACAATACGAATAACCAGATAAATGTATCATTAATCTCTGTAGCAATAATCAATTTGACTCCAAACAAAAATTCAGCGGATAATCATAACGATGATTGTATTTATACAAATGTGTTCCTATTGTTAAGAAACGGAATAATTTTTGTTATTCTTATATTAGAATTCGACTGTTCACACACACACACATAGTTCTGAATATTCGTCGTTTATTAAATTACCATATGTGTTCTTCAGATTAATTTGTGTTTAATTTTATATTACAAGAGAGAGGAGAGTGATTGCATTTTTTTTTTTTTTTACATTTAGAATTGGAATACTGTTTCAAACATATAAGGAAGATTTGGGTTTAAATTTTAAATTTTAACCTTTTTAGTTCAGCAAATCAAAATTTTATTATGAGGAACATTGAAATATTTGCCTTATTCTTTCGTGTGAAAACAGAAATATAATGCTAAAACAGAAATGTGGCCTTTCCATTATACAAGAAATAAGATAATTTAAGTAAATTTTATACCCAAGAATATGATCCGATATTATGGTCATCAGATAATTCATTACCGTGCATTATTCAGGTTATAAATAATTCAACGAGAATAATATTTTAAATGATTTTCTTTAAAAGCAATTTTTCATTATAAACAACAATTCCAGAAAACAGAAAAAAAAATTCTTATGCCAAATTTTTTCTTATTTTTTAAATTATTTTTTATATTTAACCTAATATAAGATAGTTATAATTTAAGAAACAATATAATTTTTTATATAACCAGAACAATCGTACATTAATCTTTTTTCCAGATAAATGTATTTAATTTCAACATATCAAAATATTACTGCAAATTCATTGATAGTGTAAATAAAAAGAAATTCGGTGATTCTTTATAACTTCTTATAACTCCCCCCCCCCAAAATAAAGCAGCTGATAAAGTAAATATTTAGATTTTTCTTTTTAACTAGTCATTTTTAATTCACAAAATTATGATATTTCAAAAGCTTGGTCAATCTCAATCGTAAAGCCACACGTTGTGAAGGGAAAGATTCGATTTCAGTTACAGTTACTGTAGAACAATGTGAAACGAAGAAGTGCAGAACGCAGACACAATTACTGATATAATTTTTAACATACACTTTTACAAGCACCAAGAAGAACTGGATTAAATTAACCTTCTGCAAGTGGCAATTTTAAATTAAATTAGAAAAAATGAATGAATACAGCCATAATTAGTTTTTAAATCTCAAATCACTTATTAGATTCGTGAGATTTGAGGATCTGAGTGTTCCATTTCTAATAATACAAATAAAAAAATTACTTTTAATTAATTTATTACTTTTGTTCTATGCTCCTAAACTGTTTTGTTTTGTGAGAATAACCTTTAAAAATGTATTGGTATAAATCTATACGTAAACTTGTTGTTTTATAATGATAAAATACTTCAAAATGGTATACTTCTCAAATATGGGAAGTACACTAATTGCTGTTTTAAAAATAGCTATATATGTACTAGATCAGGAATGTGTCTATGGATATGTATTAGATCAGGAATGGCTATGGATATGCACTAGATCAGAAGTGGTTATGAATATGTACTAGATCAAGAGTGTGGCTATGGATATGAACTAGATCAGGAGTAGTTATGGATATGAACTAGATAAGGAGTGGCTCTAGATATGTACTAGATCAGGAGTGGCTATGGATATGTTCTAGATCAGGAGTGGCTATGGATATGAACTATATCAGGCTATGGATATGAACTATATCAAGAGTGGCTATGGATATGTACTAGATCAAGAGTGGCTATGGATATGTACTAGATCAAGAGTGGCTATGGATATGTACTAGATCAAGAGTGGCTATGGATATGTACTAGATCAAGAGTGGCTATGGATATGTACTAGATCAAGAGTGGCTATGGATATGTACTAGATCAGGAGTTTGAATATACTAGATAAGCGGTGGCCAACCTGTGGCTCTTTGAAGGATTATTTGTGGCTCCCGATAAATGTACTAGGGAGAAGATCAAAGTCTACAGTTAAAATATAAGTCAACGACGATTACTGAATTTTTAAAATTTATGGCAGAATCGAAATATCCTGAATTAAAAAAGGCTGATTTTCGAACTATTCCAATATTCGAAAAACGTACTTATGTGAACCCTTTTATTACTCTTTAAAATTCGTCAAATCCAAACACTGATCATTAGTAACTAATCATCATCTCAAAGAATTACTAAGTACTGTCACCAATAAGTCACCAAATTTTAAAGAACAATCAAGAGAAGTAAAATAAATGTGTTTAAATTTTAATATTTAAATTCAATACACAAATTTCCTGCTTTTATTTATGATTTCAATAAGTATAATTTCTGTAAAAAAATTTTAATACCTTTTTTGCATATCTTTCAAATATTGCGGCTCTCAAAAAATTTTCAAATTTTAAGAATTAGCTGGAACTGTTAAAGAGATTAACCTCCTCTGTACTAGATGTTATTTCAATAAAAACTAGTTAAAAATAATCAATTGAATTTTAAATTTAATGATGAAGATCTTTATAAAACTGATCGTTATATGATTATTGTCCTGTAAGCAAGTGAAAAATCACGAAGAAGGATTCAAATAAAACATCGTCTGAAAATAAAATAATCATTCATCATTTTCGAATGATGAGAAAGGATCACAAAGAACTCTCAATAAGTGGGTCGGGCAATCACCTTTTTCAAACTTTCAACTAACTTTAACCGTGTGCATGTTTGCTCGCTTTTTACGAAGGGATTTATTTTTGGAGCTCGTCAAAAGGCAGCGGGATATATTCCAGACATATAGATTAATCCCTAAGCGATCAGGGTGAGAGCGTTGCTATGGGAACTTATTATTTCCCTTTGCGTGCAGCTTTTCTGTATCGTATGCAGAAAGTTGCTTTTCAGACTTGTGCTGTCTGCACGATTAATCCATTTTGTGCAAAATATCGGCTATGGTAGAAAATGTTTTTTTGATCATTCTAATCTCTCTTCTTCGATGGAAGAATATGAGTGCTTTTCTGTAATGAGGTAGTTAAAGGCCTCTTAACTTAAATAATTGAAAACAAGCTTTTATACAATAAGGTATATTTGTCACGAAAGCCATTTTTGTCGCAGATGTAAAGTCATGTGCGATACAGTTAAATGAATTTCTGAACGACCAGAAAATACAAACATTTTTTCCACTAATGAATACGTGCTGCAAAAGGATTGTAGTAGAACTGAAGCTTGAAAAAATATTCTTCTAAGCAATACAATTTTTGTGCAGATGCAATCATCGTAACACAATGTATGAACTACTAGAATAGTTTGCAACAGGATTAATAACACATATGTAATAATAAGTTTTTATAAATCTAAAAACTGTAATTTTAAAATTTTGAGAGTATTTACATTTCGAGTTATACTTTAATTTATACAAATTTTTTATAGTATCTGGCTTTTGAACTAATTAGTTTTTACATATAATAATGCAGTATAAATTACAAAAATAAAAATAATGTACATAAAGCATTAAATCAACATTAAAGATTTTTGTTTTTATTTATATCAACAAAATAAATTACTATCGTTTGCCTCAATGGAATTTTTTGCGTTATTTTCCAAATTTACATGTACAAGTCAATTATTCTTGGCTGAATATAATTTTAATAAAAAATAAAAGTAAAGAAGGGAAATAATAGATTAAAAATCCAAAATGAAATTTTGTTATAGTTATATGTAATATAAAATTACAAACGTGAGCAATAAAAATTCCTTTTTTTTTAAATATGTATTCGAAAAAAATCTTTTTTCTGAAATATATTCAAACACTGCATTAAAAATATGCTTGAAGAATTTTAATAAGCCAAAAGTGTTTTCATATTGAAAATAAATTATCAAAGCACAATATTTAGAAGAAAAAAATTCCAATAGAAAATTTATATTCCAAAATGTAAAGACTCATAAAAATGATAAATATGAAAAACTTGTTTTGAACAAATTTTTATAATAAACATCAAATGAGGTTCCTATAAATAGTTAAAAATTCAAATGAATATTTTTATAATACAGTATTTTTTACAAATAATTCTTATATTTTTATTTTATATTACATACTTTTATTTACAAAGAGTTTTAACATTTTACACAAATAATTTTTTTTATTTCAATGAATATTTTATAATAAATTTCAAAGTTATATTTTAACCTTTATTATCATCATCTCAAATTTGTAATGTTTAATTTTTTTAAAAAATAGAATATATGAAATTAAATTTTCACTTTTTGGCTCTAAATTGATTGAGATTCCAATTTTATAAAGTTCTAATGGGGTTTTATAATAGAAATGTAAAAAATAATCTAGAAAGGCTATAAATATATAATGATATTTTAAATAAAATTAATAGATGAAGCCAATATTTTTATAAATCATATGCATACTGAATAAAATTATGTATATACTATGTTATAATGTTTATTTTATAAGCAAAAAAAAATATTATTTTTTATTGAAATATTTTTGGGGAAAATGGTTTATACTGATAATTATAAATGTTAAACAAAACTAAGATAAATTACCTCAATTGTAGCCTTGGAGTAGCAATTTATAAACACTCAGAACTCTTAAAAATTTGTCTCTCCTATACTTCAGTTATAAAAAAATATACATGGTTATTACAAATGAATCATAAGGTTTTGAGACATTACTTCATCTGATCTTGGAAAATCATATATTTCCATGACAACGCAAAGGAAAGGACCTTAACTATAGTTTTATGTTGCATATGTGCAATGTGCGTGAGGTTGTCATGATTGCTGGGCGAAAGTCATTTTCAAATTGGCTCCTGGACGGTAGAAAGACTTTGGTGCACTAGAAGTTTACAAGTGTGAATCTCTAATAACCACTCAGAGAACATTCAAATGTATACAAATGCAAAACCCATCAAAACAATCTCTACTGGTATCGACAGTTCAAAGATACCAGTTTTTTATGCAAATGCAATAGTTCCTGCTAACCAATTATTACTGAAGAAACAGTGAACAGTTAAGGAGAATTTCATTCATATATACACAGTCCCAAGAATTCAACTAACCATCCTAGCCCTGAACTTTCTATTCCACAGCCAACATCATGGAAAATTTTGAGAAAAGCATAAAGATTTAAGAATGAAACTGCTGATGGCATTAAAGCCGGATAATTACATCTAAAGAAAAACGTTTAATGATAATATGCAAAAAGTCTGTGATGAAGACGGCTTTAAAAATCAGCTTGTTTTCAGTGACAAAGCAAACTTCCATCTGAATGGCAAGGTAAAATGATACAATAGGTAAGGAAAGGACCCTTAAAATGGTAGAACACAATAGCAATTCCTCAAAAATCAATGTATTTTGTGCAAGTTTCTCATAACAGGATGTATTTAGCTTTCATTTATGATACGGAAAATGTGAATACTTCCAATTTTTAAATGCTTGAACTGCGCTTATTTCTTTTCAACAGGTTGCATTTACCAACAAGATGGATCTCCACTACACTGGCCAAAGAGGCTTGGGACTTTTCCATTTGCTAATTACCTCAACGATAGATTTTCAACGGGACCGGGAGATTTTTTGCTGTTTTCATGGCCATCTAGGTACCCAGACCTTTCATTATGTGACTTCTTCATTTAGGGATATGTTAAAGACTGTGACTTCTCACTACCATTACCTACCACTGTGGTTAAGTTGCGAACTCCGGTGGCTCAGTAGCTTCACGCCGGTTCCCATAAATTCAGCAAAGTGAAACCGCATTTGCCGCGGACAGTAGTTGGGAGGGTGACCACGACTTCGCTGGGTTACTGGAGCTCCATGGGTTGGGTTCAATGTTAATATGTGACGTCCAAAGTCCTTACACTGGTGTGACGTGGATGTGGAGGAGAGGGTGCCAGATCAGGTGTGACTTCATCGACTAACCGTGGTACCAAAATTACGAGCCACTTGATGATGGGAGAGTATTCCAAACCCGTTAACCTAATAGTACAGCCCGGGTTTCGCTTGCACCGCTATGTATGTATGTAGGTGAGTTGCAAAACCACATCACGATTGCTTTTTCTGCCACCAACGCGACCAGTATGAGTAATGTATGAAGCGACATCTGCCGCATCACTCAAGAAACACATATTGAACGTCTATAGTATAGATGTCACTCTTGGATACTTTCAATTTACTTTCAAGTATAACTCATTGTTGTAACCTAATTACGTTCCAAAACAAACCCGCCGGAAACCCGATGATTCTTGAATAACAACCTTGTATATTAAAAGTTGTATTAAAAATTGAATATTTTTTCTTGTGTTAGGTAAGGTATCCTTTTTTTACAAGAAGCACTCATGTAAAATAGCATAAAAATATTGTCGATGATAATTGATTGATGCATTCTTTCTACTAGTCATTATCAAAATATAATGAAAGAGTTGAATTATATATATACATCTCTCTCTCTCTCTGTATATATATATATATAACAATTATTAATCACCTATACTCAAATATCCAATCACCAAAGCAGGTTCAGTGATCGAAAAGGCAATATTGCTTCCTAGACAGAGAAAAATATTATTTTCAGATACCTTATTTTCAACACAATTAAATTAGAAATAGCAAATAGATTTAATTTCTTTTTTTACTTAGTTACAACTATTTTTGTAAGATAATTAAAAGTAAATTCGATTGGTAATAGAAAGATTTTAATAAGTATATACAACATGTTATTTTACAAAAATGTCAAAAATTAATTACTCTAGATTGATTATACTTTATAATTAAAACAATTTTTCACAAAATATAAAGCCACTTATTTTCTCTGAAATTATTTAATATTAAATCGAGAAATAAGTTTATGTTTAATGATTAAAAATTTAAAAATATTAACTGTCTGTATAAACTAAATATAGTTCAGTACATATGTGAAGGATAGAAACATCATTTAGTAAATAAAAAAACATGAAAATATGAGTGTTTTTTTCTGTATTTAATACTGGTTGGATTTAAATAAAGTCTTTCATTTTTTAAAAAAAAATTTTAATGGACATTATTTCATTTAAAAGTTTATTTCTTTAATTGCTATATTTCAAGTGTTTACTGAAATTTTTAAAACTTCTTTCAACAATTACGCGCGATAATTTTTCGGAAAATAATAGTAGCATAAAAGAAACATAAATCAGTTTTTTTCCCTTAATGTTCACATAATTCGAGCATTTAAGGTATATTTCCTGCTAGCTAAGAAATTATAAAAAAATGGTAACGTATGAGGAAATAGATTTATCTATTTTTATTATATGAATTATGAGAGTAAATAATACTAAAAAGATTGAAATTATTTTTTAACCCATACAACTTCTGTAAATAATAGTGCAATCATACTCTTTCGCTTTCAAGTATTTTTTAAAAAGTTTTTTTGTGCATAATATTTCTGCCCATCACAAGGAAATACCAAGATTATTTACCTAAAAGGGAAAATAACGGTTTCAGCTGAAATATCTTCATAGAAAAGTATACTTTTTAATGGTCAAAAGGGAAATTTTGACACAAATTAAACAAATGAAAAGAGATAACTATTATTAAAATATCATTTTTTTAGAAAATGATTGGTTACATATAAGTTTAACTTAATTATAAACCAAATTTCAATTTCATATGTAGGAATATATTTTTTCTTTAAATAAATATGAAGTAGATAATGCTTTAAGTAATAAAAATGAAAAGGAGTTCAGTAAAAGAAAAATTATTTGAAGTATAAAATTTCCGGATACAATTGACAAAGTTCCTTCCTTCCAAATAAAAAGTTGAAATAAAACATGGAAACACACACACCGATATCTTTATACTTATAAGAAGTTTTTGTTTAAGAAGAAAAATTTTTGTCTCTAACAACTGGCAACCAACATCTTCCTCACTTGGTATAAATCAACAAGTAAATAGATTATTCTGATAATTACACATTTGCCTTCATATACGATTTTTGAGATTTGTGTATGTGTATTTACTTTTGTATCATATATCACATGTAACAAATAATCCTTTGAAATTTTAAAAGCTCTAGTCTTATAATAAAAAGGTGGATAATTTTATCGCCAAGTTCTTGTGCTATACTAAAGGTGGGTAATAGATTTAGGAATGGTTAATAAAATATGTTCTATCATTACTATCACTTTTGGCAGCCTGAATTCATAATTTTTCGATTCTAAAATCAAATTCCCAATAATCTACGCTTTCATTGGTTCTTCCAGATTTTTTAAAAAAGAATTTATTTGCATTTTAATATTAAAACTAAGATGTAAACGGAAAAATTTTTAATTCATTTTAAAAATTTTCGTTGTATAACAATTTTAAATATCGAGTAAAGTATAATAATTAAAGATTATTTAGTTGAAGAGATATTTATAAATTTTCAGATTATGTTATTAGCATTAAGTAAGAACTCAAATTCGATAAATTTATTAAAAATAGATAATAAATTAAAAGTCGAATACATAAATTCATTTTTTTCTCTTCAGGAAAAGAATTTCAGTTTTAGCCACAAAACATTGCTTATGCTGCTATTTTTCTTTAAACTTATTAATATTAAAATAATATAGATAATACAATATTAATGAATTTTACTGGGAAAAACACATACGTTAAATATTAATATATATCACACACCGTACTCATTACAATAAAAACTGAATTGCGAAATTGAAAATCCTTGTTCAGTAATACATATTGCATAAAAATTAATTAATTTATATTAAATGATAGTATTAATTTAAAATATTTTATTACTTTAGAAAGTTTGCTAGATTGGTACAAAAATATTAAGCTATTTTTTAAAGAAAATAATTTTATTGTGCGTAACAATTTTTGTGCAAAATAAAGAAGACTGTTTTGTTTTATTGTAATTGCTCAACTCGCACTTTCAACAGCTCTATCTATAAATAAACAATATTTCAAATAAATCATTATACATGAAGAAACCCATCTAAAAGACAAACTTTTGAGAATGCTATTTAAATTCTTATTTGCCCAATTAGTAAGCATTAAGATCAATTTCCTACTTTTGATTTCTCAAAACAATTGCTGATAATGTAAATAACTGCAATCGAATTCTATTCATAACTTTAGATTTTGAAACGGTTTAATACTAAGGAACATTGAAAGATAATAAATGGCGTTTCACTATGTTTAATAAGTTTTGAAACAATGCAATTATGGTGACAGCTAACGATTAGAAAATGTCAACTGTGAAAATTTTGTTGGGGTTAACGTTTGTTGAACGCTGTCTTTTACAATAAAGTGATGACAATTCAAACTGTCTCATCATTGTATTCTGAAAAGGCAAAGACATAATAAAAACAAAACATTTGGCCACTAGAGCGTTCATTAGAGAAACATTATTAAAAAGGATAAGACGTCACACTCGAACGAACAGCACTACGAGCGCATCTTTTCATAGAAAGTGAAAGTAATCAGCAATAATTTTTTTAAAAAAATTTTACCACACACTCATATAAACTCAATGTAATCAAAATTAGTTAATAAATATAAAAAATGATTTTATGTCTTTGAATAAAATATTTCATTATTTAATGAAGAGCAATATTCAGGCTTTGTTTAAAACTTTATAAAATTTTAACACTAATAATTTTAAAGTAATATTTTGAGAAATAAATTTCTTATTAATTTCATATTTGACAATTTTCTAAAACGACATTTAAAATTAATTTTAATGAAATCATGAATTATGAAATCATTTAATATTAAAGTACGAATCCTGAAAAATTTTATGCAAGTATTAATCTGAATTAAATAATTTTAAAAGTTCCAGATCCATAAGATTTTAGGGATTCTATATTCTAAAATTATAATCCGAGTAAAATTAAGAGCTTATTATATTTCTAGTTTTTTTAATTATTATTTTGTACCTAATATTCTAATTTCATCAATTTTGTAGTTTTCATAAATAATTTTCTAATTCTTTCTTGTTCAATTATGAAAGCTATTGTTAAAAATAAATTTTAAAAGTACGAATTCTTTGCATTTATAATAACTTTTTATTTAAAAATCTTTTATTTTTTAATGCCTATTTTATGTACTTTAAATAATATTGTAAATTAATACCAAAAGGCTCTCAGCATATCAAAAGTTCAATACATGAAAAAAATAAAATTTTTGTTCATATCAAACAAGAAAAAAATGATTTATTTAATGAAAATTCATAATTATAAATTAAATTACAGAACATTGCTAGCCAACGAAATTTCAATATCATTTCATCACTATTTCAATATTGCTTAATGCATGCAAATTAATGTGTAGATTCAAAGTAACATGTGTAGGTCTAAAAATAAATTTTCAAAACAAATATTCAAATTGTTAGAAACCTCTAATGAAATTTTTCTTGTAGCTGAATAGATTTATATAAAGTGCTTTTTCAAAAATAATATATCAAACTTCTAAAATGTTTTGAATATTTTTACTTTATTTAATGAAAATAATTCAAAACGGAAATCTAATTACTTGGAAAATTATTCATGTGTATAGATCTTATATAATAAACTTATTCAATAAATTAAATAGTGCTCAATTAAATAAATTTAAACTTCATTCATAAATACAATTTTTATTGCATACATAACTTTATATTTTTTTAAAAACCCATTTTTACAAGTTTATCTCCAATTTAATTTCTTTGAATATAAGTCTATTTAAAATACATTTATATGTCTTAGTTAAATATTTTGATATCGCGTCTACTATAAAAGATTTAAATGATTCGAAATAAATTTTGGATTCGAAAAAATTTCGGATTCATAACTCAAGATGCCTTATACAAATCAAATTTACACATTAAAAGTGAACTTTATTATGAAGTAGATTAAGAGTAAATTAAAAAAAGATAACAAAAAATATAGTACATGAAATTATGAGAATTAAAAACTTATATATCTTATTTTGTATCAGAAGCGTCATCTGAAATTAATTATTTGAAAGTCAATTAGTCAAGCAACTCAACTCGCTAATCAGACCTTATCATTGCCCGAAAAGGACGGATAAACACATTATACACTTCTTCCGTAACCTTGTTGGAAATGTCATTGATTGAATAGGAATATTACTCACCAGAAAAATTCGCTTATATTAATTAGTATTGAAAGTTAATTTTTATTCGATGAAGTCAGTGGCCATTTTTTTTATTAAAATGAAAGGAACTTTAATTAAAATCTCACATTTCAATAACAATTAATATACGATATTCGATAAAATATTACACAAATGCATTGCCTTTTTGTTTTTAACTTATCGTTTGTTTAATGTAATGAACTTATACTACTCACCTAAAAAGAAAGGCAAGTAGAAAACTTTATTGTTGATTTTGAATCTTATGATATATGCATACATTTTATGTAATGAGGAAAATAAAAACAAAAAATTATATATATATATGTGTGTGTGTGTGTTTGTGTGTGTGTTTGTATGTGTGTGTGTTTGTGTGTGTGTGTGTTTGTGTGTGTGTGTGTTTGTGTGTGTGTGTGTTTGTGTGTGTGTGTGTTTGTGTGTGTGTGTGTGTTTGTGTGTGTGTTCGCAAGAGGTGGAAACGGGGGACAGTAGTGTGTATACACACCTTCTAACCGAGGGCGTCAGCAGATCCGAGGACGTCCTCGCTTTGAATTTGCTATTTTTGTGTATAAATTGCATAATTTTAACTCGAATTTTAATTTTTTTGAAATTTAAGAAAGTTTTCTATTTATTTTTGCTCATTTTAAGTCTAAATTGTATATTTTTATTTTTTAATTATCATTTTTGTTGACATTTAAAAGGGTCCTCGCTTTACACCTTGTGCATTAAACTTGTGTATGTGTGTATCAAAAGTGTGTATCTTGTAAAATGTGACGTCCTCGGTGGTCCGGTAAAATCCGGGTTTTGAGTGTGTCCTCAGATAACCGGAAAAATGTACATTGTGTATGCCAAAAATTTTCTAATAATATCGTTCATTGTGATAATTTCATAAAAACTCATATATTTAGTTCTTTGGTACATCAGTAGATAATTATTGTATTTTTAAAAAAAAATTAAGTAAATTAAAAATTTAAGTATACTTAATTGCATAAAATTTTAGCTTGTTTTTTTTAAAGAATGGCAGACTTTTTGAGAATTAAAGGAACTTATTTAAAAAATAATTAAATATATTTGTTTATTTAATATAAATTTAATTTTATTAAATGTATAAAATATTATAAATTTTAATTATATATTTTTTACTTATAAGTATTGAAAAATTTTCTTCATCTTCATCAAAATTTTCTTCTGAAAAAATTCCATATGCTATAATAAATATAATTTTAATCTTGCTTAATTAGATTTACAGTTTTTAATTTACACTTTAATATTAATCACTGTGTTACGTTTGGTTGTAATTAAATTTTTAAAAATAAAATGTAAATATATATATTTATATTTTCCTGCTTTTTCATTATCATTTATTTACTTATAAATAAATTATTAAAAAATTAAAAATAATGTTAAATGAAAATTTACAAAAGTTTTTAATCAAATTTGTTCAAAAATTTTCAACATATAATATCATTATGTTACAATCTTATTATAAACTCTTATGAAAGGATTTTACTGTATACTTTATCAGTCCACTGAATTATAAATCTAAAAGTTAATTTTTTGTTTCATACATTAAAATTTATTATTTCAAAGTAGATCATATATATATATATACAGAAATCAAAGACATCACATCACACAGGCTATCGAGGGCATCACATACACACAGGGAAACGAGCTCATCACATACACACAGGGAAACGAGCTCATCACATACACACAGGGAAACGAGCTCATCACATACACACAGGGAAACGAGCTCATCACATACACACAGGGAAACGAGCTCATCACATACACACAGGAAAACGAGCTCATCACATACACACAGGAAAACGAGCTCATCACATACATACAGGCTATCGAGAACCTCATTAGAATGTAAAAACTGTACAAGAAATTTAATTTAATATAAACTCCATTCAATTAATTTCAATTGATTATTATATACTCAATTGAATAGACAATTAATTCAATGTTTTTTTGTGTTGAACACCTCATATATGCAATTGATTGTTTATTTTTATGTACACAATCAGTAAATGCAATAAACTTCATATTTAAATCTTCAAGAAAGAAACATATATCTTGATATACATGTGCGGTACAGTTGTTTGGATTCCTTTTGCAATTATTAGTTCAAACTATTTTAATTTTATTTCTATTAAATCAATTAATCCATTTTTTTCTCATATATTTTACTGACAAGTCATTATTCAATTTAAATTTGAATACTTAAATATAGATACGCATATGTTTTTTAACAATAATATTTTTCTTGAATTTTTTTTATAATATTCATATTTCAAAATTAATTTTTTCACCATTATTCTGTTTTAATTCTTCTAAATAACAAGATAATTTTTGTTAATCATATTAATTTGCATATTTGGTTCAAATTTTCATTATTCTAATCGTCTTTCCCCGATTTAATTTCCAAACCATACTCATCAGTTATAGTAAAGAAAATATATTTTATTTCAGGGAGTATAAGTACTATCTCATACTTATTTTATTATTTAAGATAATTTTCGGGAAAAATGCGCAAAATTAAAGTTAATTAATTGTTCCCAAATACGATGAAAATTTACATATTTAAGCAATCCAAAAATTTTATCGAAAATGATATTTTTAGCTTTTGTATATTTTAAATCCCTGCAGGGGAAAAAGGAATTAAAATATCCCTTGATTACATCCTGTAAGTGAGTAATCACAAATCACTGAGGAAGCAGTATGAAATTTCAAAGACACACTTTCAAAAACACCTGACGTATAGAAACTCTTGTAAAAAGGGCAGTTTCAGGAGGGTTTGTTTTTAAGCAGAATCAAAAGAATGCGTTTTCTTATATTTAGTTAGAATTAAATATATAAAAGAAATTTTAAAAAATATTCACATATATATACTTAGAAATTTTTCGACAGATCGCAATGTTCATAATAACCACTTTTAATCTTTTCATCAACGGTATCCTTGATATTATCTTCTGTTTACTCTAGTTTATATGTTGACGACTTACAAATTTCTTTAATATAATATGAATTTCTTAGATCAAATATGTATTTAAATGACATACAATTGAATAAACTGTAAATAATCTGTTTACTTGATGTGCACAGAATGGTCTTAGTCTACTTCCTAGCAAGTGTTGCTGCGATCATTTCTGCAAGAAAACTAACATTCACCATGATCTTTTGCTTCTCTTAAGCAGAAGAGTTATCCCTGTGATTGATAATATAAAATTCTTTGGAGTGATTTTCGATAGAAAATTAACTTTCCTTTCAAATTTTACATTTGTGGAAGAATTGTTAGCTATTTCTTATATTATCTGTTAGGCAATTTCGATTACATTTTGGAGTACAGATTACAAATCGCTCCTTTAAATGTACCAATCATTAATGTTATATCCCATTGACTATGGCTATATAGTTAATAGATCGACTATATTTTCCGTCTTAGGCAGATTGTTCACAGTTCATCACTCCTGCTTTAACTTATGCTCTGATGCCTCACATATTACCCATCAAGAGTCTATATGTAATCTGCCCTCAGTCACTCTTAGACCTGTGTTAGTTATTATTCAAAAATTATATCCACACCTCATCATCTCTTACGTTCGATTGTTTATAATTCTGCTCTTAAGAGATTATATAAAGCAAGACAATCAACGTTCAACCTTTTCTCACTTGTATTAATCTTAGCTTTGGCTGTCTCATCTATGTGATGAGTCTACAGACTTATTCGCAAACCCATCTTGGTATGATACACACTATATTCAATTATTTTAAAGACCATAAACAATCGGACACAAGTTCTACTATTTTTCAACAGTTTTATGCATCTCAACGCTATTCGCGTGCTATGTGCACTCCTGTCTTCATAAGTGGATCCAAAACTGCCGAAAATTTGTGATGTGCTTACATCCAAAATGTTGTTATTTTGCATGTGCTGGACATTTTGGATATTTCTAAATATTTCTTTTAGCTAATATCTCCACAAGCCCTACTTCATTCTCATTGCTGAGGCTAAGGCTATATCACGTGCACTTAAGCAGCTGCATTCTAAAAGTGGGCATACATTCTGCGTATTTTCTGAAAGTAGGATTATTTTAGAAGTTTTGAGAAATTGTATCTTTTATTTTAATAGTGTTCAAGTATATATTAATTTATTGTTTTCCTGGATATATATATATATAAATGACAATAAGAAGATTAATGTGACAGCTAAGTCTGCAATTATTTCCATTTTATCTTTATTTACATTTATGTGTTGTAAGAAATAGATTTAAATATTTCATACAGTCACTTTGACAGGAGTTTTGTAATAGCCAAGTAAGCAAAAAAATCTTTACCATCTTTCCATTAATCATCCTTTTACCTTTACCCTTGATCTATACCGAATTACAATGTACAACTGACTCGTCTTCGTATCGGTCATAAGCGTTTCACACACAAAGAACTATTGGAAGTTATTAAACGAATAGGTGTTTCTGGGTAGGAATTTTTGTAGAATATAGTTGCAGGAAATATACAGTGCATCTTATTTTAACCATCTATCCAGATTTTACTTAATGCCACTGCATATTTTTTAACCATTATATTTTAACCTTAGAAAATTTGCTACGGGAACCCAGCCATTGTAATCTCTGTGCGTGTTTAATAGCAATAGGTCTTAAGCATTTTATCTAATTTTAACTATCGTACACAAACACCATTTAATATTTCAAAATTTTACAGTATATATTAACGGTTCTTTCGTAAAAACTTTAAATGATATGGTGTAAGATCGGTTTAAAAATATTTAATATTATTTGGTTTGGAAAAATGAAGTCCGCATCCAAAACTTCAGTTTGGGTTAGCTTTTTTTATTTGGACCTGGTGATACAAAACCCAACTAACCAACGAAAAGCTGCCTTCATATGTAATATTTCTTACAAAGAATTCTGTCCATAGAAGAAAAATATTATTTTCACAAAACCAGCTTAGAGGAATTATTTTGAAAAATATTAACGAATATAAATATACAAATGAAAATTATGAACGAGAAAATGAAATAAATTAAAAATCTATAAGTCTCTGTACTATTATTATCTTAATGTTATTATCTGCGATATTCTAGTAACAATCATTAAGCAGCTGAGACATGTGGCATTAGGTTATTAGTAAAATAAATAATATAAATTTTGCTGGACAATAGGTACGTTTCTGGGAATGCAAAATGCGATAAGATTTTAACGATTTTTTTTAGACTCTTAAAAACCACTCCAACCAGACAAGTAAATCTCTTGATTTTTTCAGATATGCACCCTTACCAACCACAAACAAACTATTTTTTTTCTCTGATTGACTTAAAAATACTATTTATCAGGATAAAGCTTCAAGGAATTTTTTCATTATTTGACTCCAAATTCATAATATAAAAATTTAAATAAGCTGTTAAAAAGTTTAATATTTGTTTAAATATTTACTTTTATACATGCATATTACAAAAATATACACGGATTAACAATGATAAGATCCTAAAGAATTATTTATTATATTATTTCAATTTTCGTTAAATTTGCTATAAAATTTTGTAGCAATTAACACTATCGACAACACTTAAAATACTTTATAATTTTTTATAAAACTTAAATTGTATGTTTTGCTTATAATCCAGACACTATAAGCAATTTATTTACAAGAAACAAAATAAAACTATATGAAGTCTTATTTAACCTTCTGAGCCCGGCGTCATCGTTTCAAAAACAGTTACCAGGCCGGCGTAGGGAGATGACATTTCCTACCCCTTGACCGAAAGAAGAGGGTCATTTTCATAGTGAGGAATCTTAATTCTAATCGTAATTTTCTTTAATCTTAATCGTAACTTTTATGAAAATGTAAACGTGTTTAACATAAATTATATACTTATCAATAAGCCATCGATTTGATTCTATTTTGACTGAATTGACTATTTTGACTTATTACTATTTTGACAAATTTCTATTTTGACTGAATCAAAATATATGTTTTTTTATCTTTTTCTTTTAAGGAAAAAGATTAAAAATGAACTTTTAATTTCTGCGTGTTTCTGTAACTAAATATGAAACGTTTTTAACAATGAATGTAGACAGACAAATCTTGAGTTTCTACTCTATATGTAGCATTAAGGTTGATTGTTTAATAAAATTACATTTGTCATACACTAAAGAGTATTTTTCTGTTCATTTCTCAATGATTGAGAATTTGATAAATGTTCATTCAAATAGTACATTCCAAAAGAAACTCGTATTAGTCACATAAAATATAGTTATACAATTCTTATTAGAGTATTAGCAAGAAAATACTATCTTTATATTGGGAGTAAATTTTACTTGCAGTGATTTGAATTTAATAAATCTATGCTTCTTAAATTATTTTTAAAAAAACCAAAATCGTGGTTATTTTTATTATATATTGCAATTAAAACTACGTAGAAGAAACACTGACACACCTATAAGGTAACTTTCAGAAATATCTACCGCATCTCAAGGTATGATTGGAAGTATTTTCATTTGTATTTTCCTTTTATTTTTAGCCACAAAATGTAATTGATTATAATGAAAAAAATTAGCTGAAATGAAGATGAATATGCTTCCCTTTTAAAAAGAGAATTTTAAAAATCACTTTTGGCCAAAATTCTTCGTTCTGACAAGTCCCTGATTTTTACGACTTTCACACACAAAAAAGCAGCAATTAAACCTCCAAACCTCCCTCAACTGCTCGTAAAAGTTTGAGCGGGAAAAAGTCAAGGACTTTACAGGGGAAAAAAATTCATGTTTCAACTGCTGTACCACAGCCATCGTCTGAGACACAAACTTTCGTAGTACAACAGTTCTACCACCGGGACGAAAAGGATAAGAATATGAAAATTGTTTCTTGAAATAAATAAGTTTATTTAAATTACCTTCAGTTCATTTTTATTTAGGGAAGAAATAAAATACATTTAATGCAATTAAAGAATTTATATATAAAAATCTTCTTTATGTAGTTGAGTCATATTTAAGTTTTATTTCAGAAGTGTAAAAATAGAGAGTATATAGGTTATTTTTTACGCATTACCTAAGAAGACAAAATACAAACAGCTTAAACAATAAACAGATTTTATAAGCAATATACAACAGTAACGAAATAAACGGGATAAAATTTCGCTAAATAACATTTACTCTACAAATAAGTGCTTGAAGTTATCTCTAATTATTTATTTTATGTTCTGAAAAGGAATTTAAACAATTGCAATTTGATTTTCATTTTGAAATTTTTTTCTCATATCACAATAAATATATGTTATATACCCAGATATAGTTATTTATACATAAATACATACATACATATATATATATATATATATATATATATATATATATATATATATATATATATATAATAGTATATTTTATAAAAGATAATAACCAAATATTAGATGTGGAGAATAATACATTGAAAATAAGAGATATAGTAAACAGTTGGGAAAACGTTCAACATATATTTTAAAATTTCAAAGAAAATGGAAAATAATACTATAAATAGTTTTTGCGCTGAATGTATTGCATAAATATTTTTATCTATTCTTGTACTTTTCAATTTTTGTTTATGATACTTCTAATTTTGCATTATACATACATATATATATATATAGAGAGAGAGAGAGTTTATTAACCAGGAAAAAAATGATGGTAGTGTTTCCATTCAAGTAGAATAAAATTATATATGATGTTAACAAATTTAAATTTTGGAATCAAAATTTACTAGCGTTAATTCTAAAAAGAGTTTAACATGGAATAAATTTTCTGTGACGAATTATTCTGCAGGACCATAATGAGAAGGAACCAATAAAGCTGACAAAATGAGAGTGCAGGAGTCTTCGAGTCAAGAAATTGGTTTTGTCACTTTTATGTAACTATAAGCTGCAAAATTTTAGTTGTATCATATAAACTTTTAATTGTGTATTATTAATTTTAAATTGTTCAGATACTGGTATTTGATTTTAGTCGAAGAACTGTAATTAGTCTATGGAAAATTTTTAGTTCAGGTTGTATAGTTCAAGAGCCATTACTTCAGTTTTTTTTATTTTCCACAGGTTATTGTACAAATTGAAGGCTGAAAATTGTATGTAGTGGTTGATGGTAGTCATTCTAAAACTGGCTCTAAGAAAACTCATTTCTGAAATAATATTACGAGTTAGAAATAAGTTTTAAAAGCTTGTTTAGCTGGGCTTCCAATACTTTTAAGTTAGTATTATATGCTTTTCCACAAACTGTAGAAGCATAGTAATTATTGGCCTAAAATAGGGTTTTGTAAATTAGAAGTTTGCTTAAAGAAAACTTAGATTTTGAGGCAAATAGGGAATAGATGATATTTTTAACTGCGTGAATTTAGCTCTTATTTTTGATGAAATGAAACTTCCATGTGAGACATTCATCCATTATAACCCTTATTAAAGCAAAACTATAATCCCAGGGGATTTCTAAACTATCACAATTTATTTTTTTTATTTATTTTTTATTTATTTTTTCCAGCTGTAAATAGGACTGCTTGAGATTTTGAGTAGTTGAATCTTCCAGACTCTGAGTCATTTCTAAATTGAGTCATATGCCAATTAACTTGCTGTATACAATATTATGGTCAGAGTGAATGGATAGAATGAGTAATATCTGCAAAACTAATCATGATGATGTTTGAGTGTTGGGGTGTATCGTATATATATATATATATATATATATATATATATATATATATACATGATACACCTGATATATGTATATATATACGGTACACCCCAACACTCAAACATCATCATGATTAGTTTTGCAGATGACACTTCCATTCTATCCATATATATATATATATATATATATATATATATATAATATGTATATATATATATATATATATATATATATATATATATATATATATATATATATATATATATATATATATATATATATATATATATATATATATATATATTTATATTAAATAAAAGGTATCAAAAGTACTAGATGTCTGTTTTGTAAATAATGATAGTGCATATTTATACTTATATTATTTTGATTAAAGAAAACTTATAATTATTGTACGATAATTTTTATTTAATTTATTTCACATCTTTAGCTGTCAGAAGACGTAATTAAAATGCCGTAAAAACTTAATCTTTATATTCGAAATAGTAATAATTACTTTTTTGTGTATCTGCTAAGAGTAAATTTTTTTATTCAGGATTAAAAATGGAATTTTTCTTCATGTATTTAAGACGCTAGATATGTAATGTTTTATACTATGAACGTTGATATGTCTAATTTAGGCTGAACCATGAATTGAGTCTTTATTTCAACTGTATATTTTTACATGTGATATTATCTCGTTTAATAGTTTGTAAGATATTCTGTAGTTTAATTGAAAAACCATCAATCAAGTTTGAAATTGAGTATCTTGCTGATAGGCCTTATAATGTCAAAAATTGTTTTATATAAAAATATTACTATAAAATATTTAATCTTAAATATTTTTTCGGCTAAGATAAACAAGCAGATTTTAATTTCAAAGAATAAGAATAAATGGTCTAGAATTGACGATTTTTGTACATAAAAGGCAGCAATTTTATTTTACACAAGAGCCCTCAGAACTTTGAGTGCTTGAATGTATGACCCGAGTTATTTTAACTCGAAATTCCCTTTCTCTTGCTGTTTGGCAGTAAGTAAACTGACCACATTTTGAAGAATTCATTTCTGAGGAAACCTGGAAACTAAATCGCGAATAGCCTCATTTTTCGGCCTACTGTATCTGAGTCATTCACAAACAGGAAGTGTCCATTCCTTTCACTGATTACTAGTGGAAATCTTTTATATAGAATATAAGCAATATACGGATTCACGCATGAAATAAGCTGAATAAATAATTTTGAAATTCTAATTTTTAATATTATTTAAATAGTAAAATTATTTTATAACATTAAATCTACCAATCATTTATTTATGCAATATATGAAACTTATGGTAATTATATATATATATATATATATATATATATATATATATATATATATATTATTTTATTTTATTATATATATTAATTTTCTTATTAAATAATATTTGCTCCAAGGGTACACAGATACATATCTGTAAGAAATTGCTACTTGTGATTTCTTTGAAAAGGAGCATCAAATAAATTGAAATCTTTTTTAACATGTTACATTTCCAGAAATTTTAATTACAGCAGATTTTGAAAAAAAATATAAAATACCTTATATTAAAGTTTATTACAAAATGAGATAAATATCTCTTAAATGTGCTTTGAGAGAGTTTTCTTATATTATTCATAAAAAAATATGTCAATTATTAAATGTGAATAAAAAATAGACAAACCACTAAAAGAATTGTTAATTACATTTTCTTTCGTTATATGTCTGCTATCTTCATTATAAAAACTTAATATAAAAGATAAATATCATTATTGTGCTAGTGTAATGTAGAAGAATTTTTGCCTTTTATCAATGAGCTGCACATAACAACAGCATTAAAATTATCGTTTTCGGAAAGAAACCAGAAAATATACTAAAAAAAAATTACTGAATAAAATTTTTACCAATATGAGCACTATATGTGTCATAGATAAAAATGTATTCTAAATTTTCTCAAATAAAAGAAGAATATTTAAAAACTGCTCATTCCAACAATAACAGAATTGTAAGCAAAAATCACAACAATTTTCTTTAGCAAAAAACTCTTTTTCAGAAAATACATTTTTACTGTTTATACTTTATATATCATATGTTAAAAACAGCTATATATAATATGATATAGCAGTGCTTAAAAGACAGTAATTTAATAAAAACTTTTATTCAATATAATTAGCAAAACTGCTTTTTTTTGCACTAAAAAATTTTCTTACGATTATTACGGTTATTTTTAATTCAGCTAACCTTAGCACACACACACAATTGTCAAACAATTTCAAAAGAAAGTCCTTTCTGAATTTCTTTAGAATTTTTCACAGTATTCAAAGGATCATTATTTTTCTAAGCCAGCTTTATGAGTGTTAATTTTTAGCATGTGAATAACTCGTACTTATTAGAATTTTCGCACCACACTTTTGATTTCATTAATATTTACATACAAATTTAATTTTAATTCAAATTCTCTTTTAATTCTGCAAATCAAGCTCTGGCCATAACTTCACCTATAACATATATATTACTGTACAGAGCCAATATTTTTTAAGGCTAAACTTAGATGATTTTCATCTTACATTACGGTAACCTAAGAGAGGGGAAATTCTTGGAAAACCTTCTCCCCATAAGAATCCCACTGTTTTATGACAGAGCGGGAGACAGCTTCCTTGTCGAGAAAGGAATTAACTTTTCTCACTTTAGAGTACATGTACATATATGGATAGCAGAAATGGTTTCTGTAAATAATGCTGTTAGATTCTCGCCTTTTGGATTGGGAAAATGGCTATATGTATTTTAACTTTAAATTCATTATTTTCATTTAAAAGTAGATTTTAGGATTGGGATACTAAAAATATTGTTCTTTATATATTACTTACTCTTTATATATTACTTACTTTATATATTACCATTCAAATATATTACTTACTCTGATATTGAATATGGAATACCAAAAATTATTCCCAAAATTAGAGGAAACTAATTCAATACAGATTTTCCTAAATTATATTATTTTTTATTATAAAAATGTAAACTTTAACAGTAAGAAAGAAAACATGTTCATGAGAATAACACAGTATTTTAAAACAAAGTCAATCCTTTTTTAAATTATTTTGTAAGTTATATATATATATATATACATTAACGTTTTCAAACATCTAGACATTTATTTACTTTATTAGAGAAAATGTAAAAAAAATATAATGAACTGAGATACGACCCATAAATATATTATACCAATAAGTGTAATATTGGCAGCTTTATAAATATTTTCACTTTATTTAAAAATTTCTCTTAGCATTGTGTTTATTAAGAATTTTAATGTATTTAAATTTTGTGAAGTTATTTTAAAGACTTTTATTTTGGAAGAATTCAATTGGAAAACAAAACACTTTTATAACAAATCAGAGGATACTGTATAACAACATAAATATAAAAGTTGTAAGATTCATTTTTATATAAATGAAAGTTATGTTTGAGGATTAATTTATGTACATGAGATTTGTCTAAAAATGTTATGTTAAGTGTAAAGCAAATGCCATACTTCTGATAAGAAAGGTATGAAATTAGTAAAATATTAAGAATGAGAAAAAACATTGGATGAGATTTTGGTATTAAAGAAAGTAATAATAGTAGAGTACTTCCCAAGACTAATGTCTCAATTAGAAAGCCTCATAAGACCATTATCTTTTTATGTAAAAAGTTGAAGCGCTTATATATTTTTAAAGATTTCAAACTGTATTTTATTCTTTCCTCTTCACACACACAATGAAAATAAAATATATGAGTTCCGGCTTTCATTCACGCAGAAATAACCGTTTACGGCTCAGTTATAAATAAATAATTTTATTTTACGTGGATTCTTAGTTGCTCTAAAAATAATATTTTACAATAATCAAAATATTAAATTCTATCAAAATTGGATCGATTTTATAATTTTTTTACTGATACACACTTTGTGAATTTATACAATTAACCAGCATGTATACGATATGAACGTTGAGAATCGACAGTGTTATCCATTATCAAAATGACATTTGACAGCTAGATTAAAATGATTTCCATCCATGTATTATCATCACATACCGATCATATGGTGCCCTTGGCTTTTATGAAATAATTATGTAAAAAATACATTTATTCTTTACCTAAAATGGCTTTTAATTGTTAAAATATCTTCTTCCCGTGTTTTCACTCCGATTACTCGTCAATCTTGTCTCGGAGAATAAATTTCAAACCTGCAAATGCCTTTTTAACCTTAACTTTTGTAACGAGAGATTTCAAAACCACCATTTAGATTCAATCAAGACAGCATAGATAATTATATAGATATAATTTCCCAGAAATCTAAACTATCATGTTTTACATGGAATTTTCGTTAATTGTCACAAATATTTAAAATGAATTCAATGTCTTTTAGGTTAAAAAAAAAATATGTGATTTATTTGTTTTTTTTTTTTTTTTTTTTTTTTTTTTTTTTTTTTAAGAAGTCTGCAATTGTTTTCACTTTCAATGTCTTCATTATAAGATTATTCTTTTTCTTTTATATGATTGAACTGAACTTTCCCAAAGATTGTAATTTATTCCAAATATTCTTTAAATGTTTCACAACTTGCACTTTTTTGTGACATGAATGGAAAATTTGTTTACAAGTGACTCCAAATAAACTGCTCCTACTAGTTTTTTTACTTTCCATTAATATTGTTTCCTTGTTAGACAGCTAATTATGTAAAATATATGCTAAAATTTTTTTTTTAAATATCAGGACTTTATTTTGCAATGAGTCAAAATTTCATAAAATTATATATATATATATATATATATATATATATATATTTATATATATATATATATATATATATATATATATATATATATATATATATATATATATAATTCAATAATTTCAAAGTAGCTTTCATTAAGAACTGTATGTGGTGGGTGTCAAAATTTTAATTTCACCAATTAACAATCTGCTAAATAACAGTCTAATACAAATAATAATCTACTAAGGATGAGTTAATATGTTTTCATTCCAATAAGGACTTTAAAATATATGTAGAAATCCTCATTGGAATGCATTGGATGCAACTGGTTTATAGTGAAAATGAAAGAATAGAACCGGTGACAGTTGAACGGGATTTTTAATTTATTCTTTAGTTGACTATTTACTTCTAATTGACCGTTGTATTTAATCCGCACGAATTCATTCTAACTGTTACAAATTTTTTTACGTCTCCTGACCAATTAGACTAGGATGCTGGTTATTATGCGTAAATTACCATTGCTTACTTAAGGCGCAGCATGCTCATTATATTTCCAACTGAAAATCTGCTATTTGTCTCTCTAAGCAGTTTATACAAACATCTGTAGATGAGCGCATGCTGAGTTGCGAAAAATATAACTCATCGATATTTGTCTTAAAATATCATCTATTCTTTTAATTTATTCAATTAAGTCAAATCTGCCTTTCTGCAAGCAATTTCATGCGAGACTGAAATAGAAAAATGTTATTGAGCAATGAAAACAGGAAATTAGGACGCAATTTACATGTAATAACAATTAAATGGTTGACGTTAAATTAAAATATATATATATACATACATAATTTGATTACAGTAGCAAAATGGCAGATGATGTATCGAAACGAAATAAATTTATATTATTTTCGGTTCTTTCCGACGAAAATAACGGCTTTCTTCATTTTTTGTGGTTTAGTTCTTGTTCAAACAGTATGGAAAATTTTATTGTGTTGTATGAAGTAAGTTTTAGAATTTCCTTTATAATATTTTATTTATTTAATAAAAATAAATAAAGCATATATATTATATGTTTCATTAATTCTTATATGAAAGGCTAAAAATTTTAAAAAATTGAAATTAAAGGTACAAAATATAATTACTACCGTTTTCCCGGCGTGGATACTGTAACTTTGGAACAAATTACGAGACTATGTGTTAAATATTAATAAAGATATTGAGTATCCATTAAACATTCTCCTTATCATGCTGCGACTTATATAGAAATAGTATGATACGATAAGTAGAATTTTTATCTCCCTTTTTGTATAAATCTTCTTTTTGGATTAAGTACAAAATATAATACATCCATTTCAAATCAGAACCTTTCGATTTGGAGATCTTGCGCATCCTGATTATTACATATTTTGGATTCTTCAAATAGATTTCTTTCTTTTCTATAAATAAATTAGATAGGCATACTTAAGATACGTCAAATAGACGTTCAGTGTTCCTCTATACTTATAAACTAGTAGAGAAGAACATTATTAATCATTTTATTACTCGGTAACACAAAGGTATTTTCAGATCTACTATATCAAGCTCTTGTACATTAAAAACTTTTTGCAACACTCTCCCTAATCTTTAATTAACAATTTTAAACATTTGATTTCCTTAGAGAACACAAACAAATTAAAAGGAAAGTATTATAAGATGTTTTTAAAGGAATCAGATGCAAGTAGATGTAACGCTGATATTCCATATCTAAAATTTAATAAGTATTTTAAAAAATTGAAAATTTTAAAGAATAGATTATTATTTGTAAAAAATATCTTGAAGTTTATTTAAAGTAAAAAAGAACTCTCAGTTTAATTCCGAAATACATTAAGTGATTGGAATTTAAAAGAGCTATTTAACAAAATATAGAAGTTAAAAATCAGGATATATATATTTAAAATAACGTCAAAAAAATATTAAATCATGAAGATGGAAAGGAATATTTTATCTATGTAAATATGAGAAAAACAAAAAATTACAGCTTGACAACTTTAAACTATGCCACGATAGGTTATTAGCTTTAAAAACTTTTTATTTTTGCTGATAGAATAAGAAATAATTAAATCAATAGTTCATATATAGGATGTTTGCTATTGACTCAAGTTTTGTAAGGGAAGAAAAGCTATTGAAAAACTAATAAATGAATTACAATCTTAATAAATTAACTGAATATTATTAAAATGAAATTTACAAAGCTTATGCTCGTTTATACAAGCAATTAAAATGATATATACATACATTTTTAATAATTCGTGTTTCCAATTTTATATTTAAACATTTTATTATTTTTGACCATTTAATGAAAACCTAAAATCATTCAATGTGTGTGCGAGGCAATGCATAATTTTTTAGTATGATTAATAGTAAAATTATTAAAAACCGTACTCTAAAATGAATGTTTTCCTCAATATCAGCGGAAGAAGGGAAATCTATTCTTTCTCAATGCCTGACAAGGTCGTCAAAGTGGTATTCCGGTGTCGGTTTCAGTGACCATTTGAAGTAGCTTCCTCCGCCCGTGCTCTAAAACTTCGGGGGGTAATTTTATGTAGCTACTCATTAACGAAACAGGTGGTGGGACATAGAAAGCACCCTTTCTGGTATTGAATACAAAAGGACTCATGGCGTTAGTACATTTATCTTCGTAAGGAAGTAAAACATTTTTAAAGAAAATATTTGACCCAAGAACAATTCACATAATAAAGAATGCATTAATTTTAAGTATGTATCATTAATAAATGAAATATAATAATTTTAAATACTTGTAATTAAACAGATGAAATTTTCATGTAAATCTTGAATATTGACTCAAATAAAGATTTATTTTGTGTGAATTTTTAAACGTTTGTAATTTATTTTATTCTCAAAGAACTTCTTAAGGAAAACCTGCATTTATTTTAAAATTTCTTTAAATCAAATATTTTTTTATGTGGAACCTTATCAAGACATAACTAGTACAGTATTTCCATATTTCTCTAGATTTTCATTTCGCATGAGTATATTATTTTGATGCGCTTGAAGTACATAACCACACAGAGAAATTACTATTTTTAGAAATAATTTTCTCCTTTTGCAATCGGACTCAGTACTAAATCACTCAACTATTTTCTAGTAATGATCTGGCATTTAATGTCTATAGTTATCCAATACTGTTAGCTTCAAAAGATAGTAAGTGTTTGAAAAATTTTTGTTTTAAAAACCTTTTATTAAAGTTAGAACGTAAATTAATGCTTCAATAAAATATACAGAATTATGCAAATTTATTGTATATAAGAAATAAAAGATATTGTGTGTAAGAAAATCAGCTGAATACTATTAATTTTTTTTATTTCATTATAATAAGGTTAAATATAGCTACATATGGTTAAGATTCTTTCTTTGTATAAAGAGAATAGAATATTCTAAATTAAGGTTTAGTATATAACATAATTTAAAATGATGGCGAAAAAGAATAAAAATTTGCACTTAATATGTTTCTTACAATTCCCGTGAAATGTGAAATTTCCTTAATCATGCAAATGATATTAATTTACACATTTTTAGTATTTACTTCAATTATTTTTCAATATCTAATATGATTGCTATAGTTTATGGTTTCCATGTTTGAATGAAAAATTATAAACTATAGCAATCATATTTCATGTGTGTGTATGTTAAAATACTTTTTATGTTGTTCATTTTTGAAATATATTTTTAAAATAAATACGATGCAGTGTTTTTTATGAGTTTCAAATTAAATTTTTACAATAAATTCTAATACTTTATCAAAGAAATACAATTTTAAGTGACGTGTATATACCTGACATGAAATGACAACACGAGAAATCAGCTTTTTCAATGTGTAAATAAAAAATAGCTTTAATAACTGATAACATTAATTTAACGTTATCATTGTAGAAATTTGAAAAAAATTTTCTCGTTAATTAATTTATACATACGAAAATAAATTTTTTGAATATATCTTTTAATTTAGTCAATAATATTAAAAAAAATATTTAATTGATATAATTATAACTAGTTAGATATTATTTTGTAATGATGAACTAAAAAATAAACTTAAATTTTATGTTTAGAAAAATACTTTTTTTTAAATTTCTTTGATTGAATTTAGCATTTCTACAATGGAAAAGATTATAATATTTTGTATGAAGGAATGATTCAAAAGGGGTTTACAATTAATTTAGAATGCTCTATTTTTCTGACATATGTGACAGTATGTAATTTTCTAAGTAAGTTTCTAAGTGAAGGCAACTGAAATGTTTATTGGTTTCTTGTCGTTAATGAAAATACCTCACAACTTATTCAATTTATTTAACGTAAAGTTTCTCAACGGTCTCTCTCATTAATGAATTATCTTATAAATATTAGTCCTTAAGATACTTCCTTACAACGAAAAAAAATTTTAATGTCGTTAAAATTAATTTGCTTCTTGTATGTCTTCATATTTAGTAAGACATGGGCAAAAGAAATCCAGAATTTCAAAAGCAATGAAAATGTTGTATTTGTCAAACGTTTTTATTAGTAATACTTTTTACAAATACATTATAAAATTACAAATGTGTGATTTCTAACTCATGCATATAAACATAACAAAGATTTTAACTTATAAAAATTGGAAAAGTTCCTTAAATTTTTAGAAGGAAAAAAGCAATTTTCTAATTTATATATATATATTTGTTATTGTACTAGAAATATCATTTTTTTCCCTTTCGTTCAACTCTCTGATTCCATAAACCAATATATACTGAATGATATTTTACACTCTTATTTTCACACTTTTAATGTTAAACATTAAAATTATTCAATCTTCAAGAGACTGAATTAATAATTATGCTTATAATGATTTCAAAAATTACTAATAAATTTAATCTGAAGTATTTAAACTAAAAGTTGTATTAGAATTATTTATTTTTTAAAAAGCAAATTTTTAAATCACAATGTATTAAAATATTTAAAAGAATTTTTTTGGTATTTAATAAAACTTAATTTTTATTGCTGAAAAATATTAGATGGGAGCGAAAAATTGTATCCACTTAAAATATTTTCCAATCACAAATTAGTTTACTGTTTAGTAAAAAAAAAATGCTTCCAGGTGTTCATTAACTGTTTCAGGAACAATCAGGATTTTTAATCAAAAATTTTTTAAAAATATTATTGCACTTTTTAAACATGATGGATAAATTCTTGTTAAAGCATTATTTTTATTGACCTTTTACATTTTGTGTGAAAAAATATATCGTTTCTTTTGAGATTCTCTCCGTGGGATTTTAAAAGAAAAAATAAGTTTTATGCTAAATTAAAGAAGCAAGTAAATCTATTTTAAGTGCTACGTAAAATACAGATTACAATATAATATTCTCTTTTAAAAGAAAGCATATATTATCCTTATTTGCATATGTGTATATGAAATCCACGTATGCAGGTATGTATAAGAGGTCCGTGGTTGGAGGTGTGTATGAAAAGTCCCCATTTACAGGTGTGTATGAAAGGTCCTCAGTAACTGGTGTGTATGACAGGTCCTCAGTAACTGGTGTGTATGAAAGGTCCTCAGTAACTGGTGTGTACGAGAGGTCCTCAGTAACAAGTGTGTATCATAGGTCCTCGCTTACCTTGAGAAAATACATATTTGAAAAAATTAAAATATTGAAAAACTTTATGTCCCACGATTGTTAAAATGTTATTTTAAACCATAATAATGAATTTCATAAAAATATTCCCGTAAGTTTAGTATATAATTTGGGTCCTCGGATTGGCGGTGAAAACACATAGAGCGCACTTGCCGGTTTAGACCAACCTGCGTGTGTTTGTGTGTGTGTGTTTGTGTGTGTGTTTGTGTGTGTGTGTTAAAAGTATCAATCAAACCTTCGGAATATTGCTTGAATATCATCCAGATGAGAATTGGATGGATTGTTAGAAATTAGTTCAGAACGCTGCCTCCCATTACATATTAGTTAATTCCTGTCTTAAGATTTCTCAAAACTTCTGAAGATTATTTAGGGAACAAAAGTAAACTAAAGCTTTAATTTTTTTCTTGGTTAGAATACCAAAAACAAAAGAACAAAATTTTTAATGTTTTTCTTGGTCAGAATAAAATAAGAAATGAAATAATTTACTTAGTTATTCAGAGAATTCATTCAAAATTTTAAATTACTGGATTTGTCTTGACATGAAAATGACAAATCATTCTGTTCACTTTATAAAATCAATAAATGCTTTTAAGTTATCAGATTCAGTCACAGTTTACTGATGTAGATAATTTTGATTAGTCGTACAGGTAATTAGAATATGCATGGGTCTTTAAATACCTATGTAAATTCCACATAAAACTATCAATAATGAGCTATATGTTTGCACTTATATATATGATTTATTTTATCAAGTTCTTTCATTTCAAGTTAAAAATTTTCGATTATTATCTCCAAGACTTAATCATAATTGGTCAGTAAATTCCATGTGGGACTCCATTTATTTTCTATTGAATTTTTACACTTATGTAAGCTATATTTTTTTGTATATACTCATTATTTTCAAATAAACTGCATTGAGGATCCAAGTGCAGGATTACTATTGTAGTAAAACTTATTTCACATTGATTTACCTAATGTTCTTAATGCCAACTACAGGTATTTGAGAACCTAAAACACAAAGTGAAAAATTTTAAACTCTTATTTTCTGAAATTATTTAAGTATAAATTTTGAAGTAAGCTTGAAATTAGTGTCCGGGGTCATATTGTCCTTTTTTTTTGTCTTAATATATTTTAATCTAACGAAAAATATTTCCTTTTGAATATACAAATGGCTCTGTATCATTTCTTTCTTGAAGTACAATTAAAGAAGTGGTTACACGTGATTAATCATGTTTCAATCTTCATCAAACATTTCCTGTTTTCCTTTTTCCACGAAGCAAATTTTGTTTTAAGAAATCAACATGTTTAATGATACTGTTATAGATTCCACAACACTTCCATGAATCTTCTTTACTTCAAGTTTGTCATTTGTTTGTCAATATTCACTCCTTAATAAATCATGATGTTGTGATGCCTGAAAAGTAAAAAAAAATTATTTAAAAGTATAAAATATATTTCTCAGAGAGAGAGAGGGAGAAAGAAAGAAACGCATTAACAAACCATTTTTTCCATTATGCGTTTTTGGCTTTTCTATCTATCTTCCTATTTCTGACGTCACCAAGGTTAATTTGTCCAACATTCTTTTAACATATTCCTTCTATCTAAAAATATTTTTTTATTATTATTAAAAATTGTTTTGCTTGATGCCACTTAAATGACTCATTTTTCATTTAAAAAAAAATATATGATTATTGGAAGACATTTTTGTGATAACTATATATACTATAAAATTGAAAATTAGTTGATTGATTTTCATATAATCAGACACACAAAGTTTCCCCACTAATATCCGTAACTACTTCTATCATTTCCTTATGATCTATGACTAAAAAGTCTAGTGTTTTCTTATATATTAATATATTTCTATAAAGATTTTATAAACTTGAAGATTCACGCTGTATATTTTTTCCCATTAAACTAGTTTTTAATATAACGTGTGAGATTGTATTTATTTGTTAAGATAAATCTTTCTCTATGATATTCACAAAAATGTTGCCATTTCTTCATGAATAATTGCAAATTTAAGAAAAATGAGATTAATTATTTTTGTTTTAAACTTTTGCCTTATACGCATGAAGATTTAATGCTCAACTGATCTTTTAAAATTTGCCTTATATTTAAAATTAATAAAGCTGTAACAAGCTTTGACAAATTTAGTAAAATAATTCATGGTTTAAATTACGATTGAATTTGTATGTGAGAATCGGGTTGTCGATTTATGCTCATTTTTGAGCACAAAAAACTATATAATCCTATAATTTTAAGTAGATCCCAATATATTTTAAATATTGCCGCTAGGATGAGAGTGAAAGCGAAATATTTTATATAGAAAATCAAAGTACTAATCATTTTTCTATCAGTTCAGTTTAAATATTGAGAAGTGTGTTTACGAAAGACGCACCTTGCCTTATATTCGCGTAACCAAGGCATAGCGAGCTTGGCTTGTCCAAGTGTCATAAATAACAACTGAAAAAATGTTTTTTGTTATATGCAATTAAATGTGCACCAGTAAAAATATAAAATCTTCTTTATTGTTAAAAATGGATTTAAAAATTAACTAAAAGCCTTTTTCATAATTTTATTATTTTGTCAATTTTTTTTATTTATTGAGAATCGAATTCTGAATCACTAATTCAGGAAATACTTAAATTTCAAAGACATAGAATATAGACAAAAGAATAGACAATTATTTAAGCAAATTAAGACAGTAACTAAGAATATATAACTCAAGAAACGAGTCTTAAACATAGAAATGAAATTTTGTTGAATTAAGAGAAAAGAGTTTTCATAGGTGCATAATTTCAAAATCCGACAGAAGATGAATGATATTAATAGCTAGCTAAATATTTAACATCTTTATAATTAAAATGTTCTTTTTTGCCTTATAATTAATTTCATTAATATTTATCAAATTAGATTACTATAACTATTACACAATTCCCATTTTATGAACATATACATATATAACCATTTATCAAAAATTATCCTTCCTTTTCTTAAGTTGCATAATTTGTTTCATAAGAGCCTTATTTTCCAAATTTATATCAAAAAATGAGCACAAAACAATCGTATTTACTTATGAAAAAATGTTACATTAAAATATATATTGCTGAAGAATAAAAAATTGCATAATATTGTTTTATTTTTGAAATGCAGCATAAGATGAAAGAATAGATATAAAACAATGTTATCACCGTGTCACAATTTTACATCAAAAGAAAATTAATGATTTATAGCGGAATTAAGTTTCATTCTTATGTGGTGGTTTAGCGCTTTCCAGAAATTTCAAAAACAAAGCATCTAGAATCGAGACTCGTCGCAATACCGTTACACCCACTGACATTGTAGCACACATTCGTTCAAGACAAATATTTTACCAATAGGTAAATGACTGGCTCGCGTCGTCACTTTCACACGACACTGGTCATTGGCTGTGTCTCTCAAGCGACATAATGACGTCATGATCTCTTTCCCAGCAGCGCGGCGAAACGATTGTATATTTCTACTTATGTTTAAAATAAGCAATTCGTTTCGCATGGCGTTCGTGATTGGAGGTGTGATTTCATGGTATTGTAAGAAACTGTAAAGATGCCGGCATTTATAGGTGAATATTCAAAATGGAATAGATTTTTGTGAGATAGATAGTAGAATCATATACTTCAAGTGGAGTACTAGGAATGCTAGACTAAGAATTTATCTCTTATAAATTATCGTCTGGCTAATTCGAAAACTTTTATGATTTAGTTGAATATTATCAATTTTAAAGTAAATAATTTCGATACTTAAATAATTTTTTAAGTTTCTAACATACAAAAATAATTTATAAATTAAAATTAATAAATTTAAATGAAATTTTTTGCTGGATTTTGACTGAGTTATTTAAATAAAAAGTTAGGGAGAAATTTAATTCTAAGCAGACTACGGATTTTACACTGCTGATGTTATATCTGCTATCAATTTTGTGAACGTTGTATTAACAGAACAGTTTAAGATGAGAAGCTCCAGAGCTACATCTTCTTTATCCTCCATCTCCACCAGGAGTTATGATAGGTCGAGGCACAGAGGACATTCTTCACGACATTCGATTGATTCCGATTCATCAGGCAAATCGAATGGCAAAATGAAATTCATCATCATTATCGGAATTGCTCTTCCTATCATTGCAGCTGTTATCGGTAAGTAAACTTTCTCCATATCTTGAAATCAATTTTAAGTTACTGAAAGTATGTTTTAAACAGAATAGAAGCTATATTTCAAATTATATCTTAAATGCATTTTCTTCTAGTTATATCTTATATGCTGAATGCAAAGATACATATAGTCATCTAAAAATACGTATACACGTGTTTCGCTAAATACAGTTACTAAAGACATTTAATGCGGCTTTGGTTAATAAGGCTTAAAACTATATCACTTCTTAAAATTATATTACATGAAAGTAAAAGGGCTATCTAAATATTTTAAAATTTATTCGTAATGTAAAAATTTATCTCTAATTAACAATGAAAATTAAATATGACTAAATAATGATATTATACCAGTAACAGAAATTATTGATGAAAAAAACTAAAACTATTTAAATATTGAATTAAATTGTTTTCTTTCAATATTAATTAGAATTCATATTGTAAAAATTTTAAACAATTATGTTTACAAAAAATTTACTTTGCATTTAAATTATTACGCAGAATTAAATGACTTTAAAAAATATTAAACAAACAATGCTTGAAATTATATCTTAAGAAAATAATATTCTTTATTTATTAAAATTATAATAAAAATTTAAGAAACTGAAAGTGAAATTAATAATGATGTAGTAATGATAAATAATAATGAAAACTAATTATTATGAATGATATTAAATTGTTTGTCATATTTATGTCGATTTAACTGCAATTACTTTATAATATTATGCAATATTTCTTTAGTAACGCTTAAAGCAATAAAATAAGTGCTGCTTTGAAGATCAAAAAACATTATCCCATTTATATGACCCCAAAACTTTTATTTAAAATAATTAGTCACACACAAAAATATTTTGTGGTATTTTAAAAAAACAAGATCTCTTCATTTTTTCCCACTGTTGACACATTTTAATGTACCTTCACATTTGCTTATCAGCATCTTGAAAAAATGTCTTTAAATTTTACTTAGGTATAAGCTTTTTATTTTCTAAATATCATTATTTTGAAATCTTTTTTTATTTCAGGGTAAATATCTAAATTGAAAATAAAACAGTTGTTAAAAAATTAAAAATTTTATTAGAAAAACAATACATGAATGAAAATTCATTCTATTCATTTAACAATGAAACAAAAGGCATGAATTTTGACAAAGACTTCCTCGTGTGCGCCGATCGTCGCAGGGGTAATAATAAGATGGTATTTGATTTTTCATACCAGACGCATATAAATAATTTGGCTTTTTAATATTGTAATTATTCCCTTTTAAGAAATTAATATGATACTTTTTCTTTCTGTAAGCAATGTATTTTAAAAAACCTGAAAGACAAAAGTCCTGTTGTATTATATCAAGAGATCTTGGAGCTCAAATAATGGGGTTCCGTCCATCTTTCTGTGAAAAGAAAAGCGTAGACGATAAAAATAAAAATATTGATACTGAAGAAGAAAATTATCGATATTAACAAAACGAGAAGACGATATTTAGAAGATGATATTCAAAGAACAAAATGAAATTTTCTATATCAAAATTAACTACAAATAAAAATATATTTATTCCATGTACAATTGCTGTCCCTTAATTTACATCTTCATCGTTTTGTGAATTATTAAACTTGAAAAGGTATCCAATATTTTAGAGACAACTTGTATAATTGGGAGTTTTAATCAAAAAGTCTGCTGGCAACCTTAAAATGTCGTATTATGAAGTGAAGTAAGAATTTACAGTATTTAATAATGCAACTAATTTTTAAAAAAATCTTAATATTTATTTATTTTAATATCTTATTATTATGAATTATTTTCACGTTTGTAGAAAAAATTGAAACATGTTAACATTTATTTGCAAATACTTATGAAAAAGATAAATACATGAGTTTGAATGTGGAGACTTTTAAAACTGAGAATATTACATTAATTTATGATTCAAAGAGTTTTTTTTAATTTTGTTTTCTCGTTACTTAATAGATTCGTTTTCCTCTCAAGTGTAGATATTATAATTCCAAATACATTTTAAATTCAAAATCCCAGCTAAATTACTTCTTGTGTACAAAAAAGTAACAATAAGACAATATACCATCTTGAAAAAACATTTATAAAAAACTACGATCTCCATTTAAAGAAATCGCTAAGAACATTTCAAACTAATAATGGACATTTTTAAATAATATAATATTTACTAATCTAAGTTAAATAAGATTCTTTTTTTGTATGTATTTACACATACATACATATATATGCACACACACACACATATATATATCACAGTTAGATGCCCGAAATATATGATTCATAAATGCAGGTTTCATTTAAGTATTCTTTGCTTGATAAGTAGAAAAAAACAGAATTTTCTTTCCTTTCGTGCTAGACTTTTCCTCTTATTTCTGATATCAACGTTTTTGGTTAATGCAAAATAAGCGACACAGGCATGAGAAAATCCAGGAGATTTCTCACCAAGACCTATTTTTCACTACATTAAAGGGTCTTATTTATGTAACTTTCTGATTTGTTTATGGTTTAACGTATAAAATTTTTCCGTCGTATCTATTTTAGAATTTAGTTAAATTTTTGGGAAGTTGTAATTCTTTACTTTATACTTACTTATTTTATTATGCACATTTTAAAAAGGAGTTTACAGTAATTCTTTTTAATTTATCATCAACTTATTTACAAATATAGGGAGAAAGGTTTTCTTTTTCTTAATTTATGAAAAAATATTTGAATATAAAAAAAATGGTGTATGAAGTTCAAAATATGTTTTTAACATGACGGCGAACAAAATCCACGACCAAATAAAGATATTGTTTCTTTTTGCACAAAATGTTTTCTGCTCACAAAGAGGGTATCAATTACGGATCATATTATAAGGAAAAGAAAAAATTTTCATAGGTAAATATACATAATCAAAGTTTAGAACTTCTTATATTTGATAAATTATATGCATATACGTGGATCTGCAGATTAACTAAATACCGAGTAACTAATGCCAGGTAAAGGCAAATAGTTATTAAAAAAACTAGAAAACAATTCATCAAATGGCAGAAATGCTAATCATATTCGAATTTTATATAAAATCACTTTTTAGATTACTAAGGTTCCCATGCAGAATCACTACGTCAGTATAAGTATTTCTTAATATAAAATTTTAAAGCTGAAGTAAATCGTATGAGAATCGTTTTCTACATTTTATGCAAAATTATTTATTTTAAAAAGTGGTAAATTACATATACATTTATATGTATATTATAACGACATTCGTATACAAATGTCAAAATCTTCATTGAAATTATTCTATTTACTTTTTATTTAAATTCTAAAGATTAGTTTTGATTAAATTCAAAATTCTTACAAAATTGAAAATCATTTCTATGTATGCAAACCTTCTGCGTATGATGCGTCGATTTAAAAATATTATTTCTCACCTGAGTTTTTAAATTCTGTCTCTCAGAATTTAAGAGTTTAGTCGCATATCATTAAAAATCTACAGAAACTTTTGAATTGCAAATTTATGTTCAACATAAAATAAAGTCTTGCGCTTAAGTAATTTTAATCGAAATGAAACAAATTTTATGAATTTTTTTAGTTATGTGTGATCCAATATTTTTGTGATAGAAAGAGTAATTTTTTTTAATATGGACATTTTTTGGTGGATTTATGTTTTTCTTGTGGCTGAGAATAATGTCTTCTAAGCTAAGTTAGTTGAAGCACTACAAGAAACCGGAACGTCAAATTATCACCTCTACTGATATATTGAAATCGATTGGTTAACACATCGCCGATTGAGGCACCAATATCAACACACTATTAGTTCACCCTCACCCTGTATAGATCTTGTTCAAATTTTCAATTTTTAATAAAATGCTTTTCATTCACCCACGATATATTTTTAATAAGTTCAAATATAATTTTTAAACCTGTGGTGGATGTCATTTGATGTTAATGCAGTTTTTTCACACATTAATTCATTAATTAAAATAAATGAATTAATTTTAGTTTTAGGGAGGAGGATTTTTCCTATGTTGGATTAGGTAGGAAATGACTGAAAATATGTTGACAGTAAAGTTTTTTTTGTTCATCTTAGTCGGAATTGATTTAAATTTTTTCCATATTACTTGTTTCTTTTCATTGTAGTTTAAATTATATTGCACAGAATCTTAAGCTATACATAAGGTATTTAACAATAATTCATTGTGTGTAATTTAAGTTATGTAAATGTACATTAGACAAATGTATAGAAATTATACTTACACAATAAAAATTATTACTTTGTAAATAATTTCCTCAATTTAAGTATGTATGAAATATGTATACAAATATAGGTGCCAAATAATAATTTATATCAGACAAAACTGAAAAATATCTTCTTATGCAAAAATGCATCAGTTTGAAAAACATTACGTTAAATAGTAGAGAAGCGTACAGAGGGTAAAATGCGCCAAGAATGCGATAAAGTGCGCCAGACTGGTTTACCGGTTCGGATTACGTAAGTATGACGTGTTTTTCGTTTAGCATGCGCATTTTGTATGTAACCCTTGAAACTATTGCAGAACAATCTTGAAGCATTGAGTTTCGATTTTTGGAGTTTTTGTGCTGCTTGCGAAAATTTATAAGTATGGATGAGGATATATTGACTTTACGTTTTCGCGGATTACGTATGGAGAAAGAATCATCAGGAAAATATAATAGAAGATTTTTTAGAAGCGATAAAAACGGTGTATTCGTCGAAAAGTAACGATTCGGAGATCGATGAAGATTAGGTGAGCTATTTTGTTTTTCATTACGATTTTATTCATATTTAGAAATTAAAGTTTTTATAAAAATGAATGTTTCCATAAATAAATGAACGTTTCAGTTGTGTGTATTTCGTTCTTCATGTTAGTGTTAGAATGTGCCCCGTACTTAAATTTCTTCAATGTGGACGTAACTGCTCGTAATATTAAAATTCGAGTTTAAGCAAAAAACGAAATTTGTTAACGTTTGAAATTTAGCTTTATTGCCCGGTTGGCACTGTAGTAGGTAGCGTTACACTGATGTCTTTTTTTTTAAGGTGGGTGCCATTGCTCGATATATTAAAAATTTTGTTTCTATTTATTAGAATTTTAAAACTTCTACAGTATTTAGTTATAATGAAATATTCAAATTTTTAATATTTAGAATGCGGAAAAACGCGCGATTTCAAACCTGAAGTTCGAACGCGATCGTTATTGGTTGACGGCTATCGCGCGTAGTGACGTAATTTAGGTTGGCGATAGAGCTGTAGAGTGCTTGGCGTGAAAATTTGAAATCGCACCAATCCCGTTCGGGTCTGTCGTCATTTACCAAACATTATGTTTCATCAGATGAAAATAATAATTTACAGTAGAGTTTATGTATTTTCATAGAAAATTTTACCAAAACACTGCACAAGTGTTTTCCATCCATTTACATATTATATTTTTTTATAAAAAATATTTTAATTTTTGGATTTAATAATTGAAAGAAATGACATCTCTAAGTATATTTTACTTCACACTAAATTAAAGTAATAACGGGATATTATTATAAAATAATGGCGTATATTTCAAGATGAACTTTCATAAGTAATATTTCGTTTGTAATAATGGATACAAATGATTATAGTCTTTCATACAATTTTAGATTACATTTGCTTGATATTATTATTTTTTCTTTCGAATGTGTTTAAAATTGTAAAAAATTAACTATACATTTAACATTAACAACGAGCTACTGCCGTTGTTCAGAGTAAAATTCTAAGAAATACTCGGAAGACATTCTTAAATGATATCTGAAATAATGAAAATGTGAAAGTTGAAATCTATATCTTGATTTAAAATTCGAATTAGAAAATTGACATGAGAAATAATGTGTATCTGATGTAATTAATCAAATTATTGTAACTGTCGAGAATTCATTGAACGTCATTTTAGGTACTTTAAATCATTTTTTCACGTCCAAATGAGCAAAAGCAAATGGTATCAATGAACATAATTATTTATTTTTCGAGTTGTAAAACTGAGGATTATGAATATACGATCAAATAAGTTATTATTTTACATTGTTAACATTTTTATATTTTTTCATGGATGTGCGTTAAAAATTGGATGGCGAGAAAGATAAAAAAAAAACGTCTATCTAGACACTCAAACTTCAGTAGTTCGTACAAAAACTGGTGTACGGTAAATGTTAGATTCGGAAATGTAAGTAAGTATTTGGGTTCATATAAATCAAACACATCGATCTCAAATTACAAATAAAATTATAATGTGGACTTAAATTTATAATTAAAAAAAACAAAGCCTTAACAATAGCTTATATTTTAATCATACTGCATTTTTGAAAGAAAATTTAAAAGAGATTTTTTCTGACACGTGTAAATTATTTGGGTAAAAATGTAACCAAGTTAACTCAACGGTTATTCTGGCTATCCAAGTTCAGCCACTTTGTGATCACGTGACTGTTCATATTGGACTTTTTCCAATTATGGGGAAAAATTATTTATAATATAAAACTGATAATATATATATATAGTTACTGAACAGAACAAAATCATAGGTTAATAAGCAGAAAGTAACTATTATCCAACCACGGGGCAAAGCAACCAACGGATTGATAGTTTTGGGGTAAGCTATGTCAAAGCACAAATATGTTGCTCCGTATAACTTTAATAAATCTGGCAACAAGTATTACTCCACTATCGAAATACAGTCAACACTAAAAAATAATTAATTAAGCTAAAACTAGTAAATAGTTATTACTGTTTGTTATCGATTTTTAAACAAAGTTTTCAAAAATTTTAAAAACTAATTTTTATTTAAATCTATACATGGCATATTCCCTTTCATTAAAAAGTAATTCTATGCCACTTGGTCTCCGTGTTTATTGCTTCTAATATAAATATTTAATAATTATTCCTAAAGCGAAAGAAAGTAAAAAAAATTATATTAAAGTATTTTATTCTTCTATCTTCATAATTCTTTGTTGAAAAAAAATATTATAAGAAAATACGTGAACTAAGGAAATATGAAATGATGGATACTTAAAGATTTTGGGCTGTTTCTTTAAATATAACTTATAATTTTGATAAACATTTAAGAGATCATTTATTAATACTCTCTTTATTAGGATCACAGAAACAAATGAGTTCGAAGAGAAAATTCATACAAAGAAGTCCATGACAAAAAATTTTCATTTCGATATGTAAACCTCAGGTACTTTATAAAATCCATTCCAAAAAGATTTACCTCGCTCAGTTTTAGTGCTTGGATTATATTTTGAATCTTATCATATGCGGATTTTAAATGATGTTATTTTTTAATGTATTTACAAATTTTTATGCACATTGCAGGGTACATAGAATTAAAGAAGGATTAAAGCTATAATATTTGATTTAATCCTTATTTAAATAAATATATATATATATATATATATATATATATACACATATATATATATATATATATATATATATATATATATATATATACATAATACTTTTTTGCGCAATACAGTTTGAAAAGTATATTTGTTTCAGTTTTGTTTCTACAAAAAGGAAAATCAAATTAGTCTAGATTTAATTCATTAAAAATAAATATTATTTTATTAGCTTAATTTTTACAATATTAGATTTTTCTGTGCCGACCAACTTGTCTAGTTGTTAGCGTGCCTGACTACGGATAGGGAGGTCATGGGTTCGAATCCCGGTTCAGGCATGGATGTACTTTCTCTCTAATCTCCTGTCTTTGTCCTTTCCTTGTGTGTGTAAATGAAGTATGAATAATGACTACCATATAAAAACGGGTCACTATGGCATGTGTGAGGGTGCGATGATGGCCCACCCCCTGTGGTGCATCGGGCCAACGCCTTAGCGGCTAGGAGGTCGCTGTTTTTGGCCGGTTCCTTGAGTATCAGGGAACAGTAGATTAATAGACTCTGTTGCAGCTGTAACTGTCTGCCATTGGAAATTTTTTTTTCTGTTTAACACCAGTAATCCCGATTTTAACTACTCTGTTCCATATCGGAAAATTTTTTATAATTTCGATTTTAGCTGGATATAATAGTTTATGACAACTTCAAATAGTATCAATTTTGCAAGGAATTATAGCATTTAAGAATTAGAACATTCATCATTTATTCTATTTATTAGAGACATTCAAATTTAATATAATTAAATCTTAAAAAAAATGTGATCAGCCAAGCAGCAGAAAACTTTCAGCAAAAAATTACAAATTTTTTGATAAAATGAATAAGTTTGATGTATATAAATAATAAAAGTAGAGCTTTTTTATTAAACATCTGTGAAAAAAACTATCAATTGATTAAAAAAAATCAAATTATGCAAATAAGGCACAAGCGCAGAAAAATTAAATAATATATTTTAATATTTCAAATTAAACAATACACCTTACAAAAATATTAGAAATATATTATCTTGATATTTGCGCTTTGTTTGAAAGGACTAATTGCTATGAAACAAATTTTTTCATTGCTGAATTAGAATGCATAACAACGAAAATACTTTTAAAGAATTAAAGACTTTCAAACCAACATTAGGTGCTAAAGCAACTTTTTTTCCTTTCCAGACTGCTTAGAATGATTATAAGATAACAAATATTTGTAAAATATGATGAAAATAATGAATTATTTGTAAAATGTAATAAAAACGATTATTTTCAAAAATGAATAAAAAAATATGAAATGATATATGAAGAATTCAGATGTATAATTTTGATGATAATATGTATTTCAAAAGGCCCAAATTGTATCTTATTAATCACATAATTCATTAATTAGTGTTATATTACATGAAACAGACTAAACTTTTACAAATCTTACATTATATAAACCAAGGATTTTTAACGAATGCATTTTATTTTATGCATGTTGTCACCTCATATGACCCTGATTTCTTCTGTATATGAGTTATTTCCCGATAAATCGAATAAATTTAAATTTCAGCATCACTTGTAGTTGAAAGAGTTTTCACAGAGAGAGAATCTGGTCAAATACAACTGGTCTTCTCATATATATTTGTAGTGGATGGGGGGTTCGAAATCCGGTAAAAATTTGCCATACGGTCACCCTTGGCGAAATTTTCAAAAAATCGCCAGGAGTGACCGTATGACGAATTTCCGATCGGGAAAAACGGTGGGAGGAAAATGGCTGAAATAGTGACAAATATGTCATACATTGTTGGTATCAAAAATATGCTCAACTTATTTTACAAAATTAACAAAAAACGCATATTTATAGATTTCAAACATCAATGGTAAAATAATAAAGTTGATATGTTAAATTATCCATAAAATGTTTTGATTAAATTTTATATTTATGAATTTAAATTGGTAAATATTCATGAGAAATTAATAACAAATAGGGTTGCCAAAATACTAGTTTGCAGGGTTTCCAATAAAAATATTCGCCAAATTTGGCGTCAAAATAAACGCGCTAAGGTTGACCCTACAGTAAATCCGATCCCGAAATCCACATAAAACATTAAATCCTGTATATATTTAAGAAAAGATTTTTCTAGTCAAACGGAAAAAACTACAGGGAAACGTTTGTAAATAATTCATCTGTTTTACCGACTTTACTCATCGCTCTTAAAAAAGCAGTCATCCATTTTAATAGGTCATCGGATTACTAAGCATCTGAGAAACTCTTTGCCAAGTTCATGGCACTCTACTACTTACCCAAAAAATGTCTTCTGCAACGATTCCCATACCAACTCTGCTTTTTTTTTTCTCAGGAAGGAAGCTACGATGTCCACATAACATCTAGCGTTGTCGTGTGAAATGAACTTGAAAAATTACTTTCTTGCGAATGCACTATATTAAAAATAGAATCATTTGAAATTTAACTATGAGAAACTTTTAAATAATTTCTTAAATTGAGAACATTTAACAAATTTAATTTAAGAAAAACTTAATTCTGCAGTGAAAATTTCTAACAAGAGTTTTTGTTGTATTAAAACAATTTTTGCCATTAACTTTGATATACCTTTTTCATTACGTAATAATTTTGAAAGAAATTGTATAATATCAACTTTTAAGCTCAAATTTACTTTGGCGAAATTTATGTTACCTTCTACTTATTAATGACTATTTTTCAATATTTTGCTATAAAGAAATTTTAAAATACAATAACACCTGTTTTCTTTTAAATTGAATGAATAAGCATGTTAAAACTGTAATATGTGCGTGAAGTAATTTTTTAAAATATAAAATGTATACATTTAAATTAATAAATATGTCCTCAAAGGAATTTTTTTTCTTACAAAATTTTTCAATACCAACATAACTGACCATAATTTTTGTAAAATTTTGAACTAGAATTTTTTAAATATTATTATAATTTTTAAAAAATTATGATAACAGTTCATAAACAAAATTTTTTGCGTTCTACCTTTGTAAAAACAAGTTTTCTCTTACAAGTTTTAATTAAAATTAATCAAAAATTCTTAATAATTTAAAGACGTGAACATTAAAAAATATTTTAACAAGTTTTGCTTTACTTATGTGTTTATGGATATCGTAAAGTATACAAAATTATCTTAATTGAAGAGAAATCATAGTTACTCCTCTTTCATGCGCGCCGCTTTTTCTGTTTCTTATTCCAGTCGTCTCTTCTCATATATTAAAAGCTATATTTTTTTATATCTTGGATTATAATCCATTTGCATTTTTTCTGAACTATCCATTAAAATTCAAAGTTATTAAAAGCTTATCATAGGGAACATATTACAATATTAAATTCAGTTTTATTTCTCAATCCAACTTTAATACACATATCGTGTGACGGACGGGGTATAAAATATCACTTTGAACCTAGAGTAAAATTTTAAGGATCAAGTTTCAGATGCTAGTCGATAACTTTTCGTATCAATAATAAAAAATTAATAAGGATTAACAGAAGATATTTGATAACTATTAAATTCCCGTTATAATAAATTAAGAGTCGGTTGTTTTGTACAAATATATGAGCATCAGAAAAAATTCTACAAAACAACACATTTACTACAAAAATTAAATAAAGGTCATGACTGGTTAAATAAATAAAAATTTTTAAAAGGGAAAAGCATATAGTTTGATGAAAAAGAAGGAATAGAAATTTTTATTTTAAAAATATTACGGCATTAGAAAAAGTATGACACTTTGAAAAGAATTTATAAAGTTTTGTGAAGTAATTGACATCAAAGAATTTCATTTTATTTAAGAACTAATAGCAAATCGCTATCTTAAATATACATAACTTCCTAAAAACTTTTCTTCTCAATATGTATTTAATGCCATGATTTATATGACATATGTAAACAACTTCCTGCCAAATTATATCTCCAAAATGCGACTCAAAAATATACGCTTTTACGTTCAACAAAGTGTATAAAATGCGAATGATAAGACGGATTGAACTTGTGAAAGACAATCTCTCCAATTGTTCACCTTAAAGAGTGCAGTGTTGGAAAATGTTATTATATACGAGGGTCACTCTGAAATTTTTGTGAGATATTACTAGGTTTTTAAAGTTATACTTACAAAATTTTAGGTGTGTTCAAAGTTGTCTCCTGCAGCATCAATGCACTTTTGCAGACGAATTTTCCACAGATTAAATGCCTCAAGCCATTCATTTCTTGGAATAGATGAAAAAAATGCATTTATAGCCACATTAATCTCTTCCTGTGAATGAAAACGATGTCCACGTAAGTTCTTTTTTAGATTAAAGAATAACCAAAAGTAGCACATAGTGAATACGGCGGATGTTCGATCACTTTAATTTGTTTTTGTTTAAGAAACTCAATTGTTAATCCGGCTGTATGTGAAGATGCATTGTCATTGTGAAGCATTAGTCCCCTAACATTCAGTTCTTGTCGAGTTTCTGGAATATATTTAGTGGTATACCAGTTTGCTGTTACTGTCTTCTGTCCTTCCAACTTGATGGCTTTGACCAATCCCGTACTTCTGAAGAAAACGGCATACATCACTTTTTTCAGTGCGCGTTGTTTTTTCACTATTGTCGGCGTGGGATCATCTTCAAAGACCCATACTTTGCTTTCTTGACATGTTGAAATGTCAAAAAACGGTATGTACGTTTCATCACCTGTTACAATTTTAGAAATGATGCGGTGGCCACCATCATTTAGCAATTTAAGAGTTTCTTTACTGATTCTGACACGCCATTCTTTTTGGTGCTCAGTTAAATTATGGGGAATCCAACAGCAAACTACTTTTTTCATATGTAATTCTTCATGAATGATTTTGTGTTTGGCTGCGGATCCCTTGTTAAGTTCCTTCTGTATCATTTGATAGGTAAAGCGATTATCATGTATTATCATTTTTCGTATGGCAGACACATTATCTGGGATTACTGCCAACAGCGGCCTTCCTGTGTGTTCTTCATCCTGAAGAAAATTGCAACCTCTTCTAAATTCTCTAAACCAGCTGAGTACAGTAGCACGAGCTGAAGATTCATCACCAAATGCTAATTGCAACCGTAGAAAATCATAGAAAATCATAGCACGAAAATGTTCTCGCATCAACTCCTTTTTCTCTTCTGTTTAAAATTTTTTCTACGCTAAACAAGTTGAAGTAAGTGAGTAAAGAATCGTCTCCTGTGTTAAAATACTTTGTATTTTAAAATTAAATCATTATTTTTATTTTGTAAATTCTTGTCTGCGCGTATCTCAAAAATTTCAGAGTAACCCTCATATAATACTAAATCATTCCCAATATCCAAACTTGTTTATTTTAATTCCAATGATTAATTCCAAATGAGTACAATTCTAAAACAAACTGCATGGAAAAGATCATAAATCTTGTATCATTATTGATTATTTATCAATAATTCATTGATAAATTGAATCATAGTTTATAAAATGTCCTGGGTGATTTTTCATCATGAATCAAATTTATAAGCTTCTCTTACTAATCTTTTAATTTTTGTTCCTATTTGCTTGAAAAGATGATTGTTTGTTTGATAAAAATTATTCAAACAGGATTATTAACAACTTTTATTGAAAAATTTCAGATACATTTAATCAGAATTTTATTGAGTTTGATTAAAACAAAACTATAAAAAATTTTAATCATAAAGTTGTTTTAAAACCTATGGACAATGAAAAACATGAAGCTACAGTTTTTCTGAGTTTTAAAATAACAAGAAGAATTTTAGATAAGAGAAATTTACAATACAAAATTTCACTGAATATTGCTACAAGACGGGGATGAGTATTTGGTACAATGCTGGACAGTTGCTAAGGACGGATACACTATCATCCATAGCAACCACAAAATGAAAGGAAGCAAAATGTGTAAAATTAGAATAAGTGAGGAGTATAGTAAAAATAATTTAAAACTACTGGAATGTGTTGTAGGCGGCACGGGGAGGTCGTGTTGGAAGTATGACGCCTGCAGAACACAGCTATATCGGCCTATCAGCAAAAAGAAACAGGCACACCACAGCTTGGCAGGCGGCAAATCAGTTTCTTGTTGCCTCAGGAAAGCAGATTTCCCGAAAAACTGTTGCCACACGTTTGAGTGGAGGAGGACTATACTCCCGCAGACCTATTGTGTGTGTCCCATTGACCAGACAGCACCGTACTGCCCGTTTGCAATGGTGTCGTGAGCATCGCAATTGGACTGAACAGGACTGGGCATGCGTACTACTCAGGTGAAAGTAGGTTCAGTCTGTCATCGGATTGTACACGCCAACTGATTTGTCGCGAGAGTGGTACTGCTTATCGTCCAGAAAATATCCAGGAAAGGGACCGATATCCGACATGCAGTGTCATGGTGTGAGCCAAAATCATGATTAATGGCCCCATGCCCCTACATGTTGTTGCGAATGGGACTATGACGGGCCAACGATACATTAAAGAAGTTCTACTTCCTCATATTCCTCTTTTCCGTGGTGCTGTCGGTGATAAATTTGTTTTCATGGATGACAACGCTACATGTCATCGAATACTCGCTGTTCTGGATTGTCTAGACAGTGAGGGTATTCAACGCGTCGTATGGCTATCACGTTCTCCAGATCTAAACCCCATTGAAACTGTATGGGATGCTTTGGGGAGGCAAGTTGCTGGTTGGAAATATCCTCCGACAAACAAGAACACCCTCATCCGTGCACTCACAGAGGAATGGGATAAATTGTCTCAACAGCTGCTGGATAATACTGTGCAAAGTATGATACGACGTGTGGAATGTTGCATCACACTCCACGTTGGACATATCCTGTACTGATACCTTTCTTCAAGGTACCTGCTGACTTTTAGATGCATTTTTCCGTATGCAGCATCAAATGAACATTTTTTTCCTTTCAGATGTTTCACCTTCTTTGTACTTTCCAGAACAATAAATATTCTTTATTATAATGTCTGAACAGTGTGGGAACTATATTTTATCCTACTAGGCCCCATGTCATCGCTTAATGTTATGCTGCATTGCAATTTGTGATCCGTCCTTAGCAATTGTCCAGCAATGTATAACGCGGCATTATTTACCTAAACCAATAAACCATTAATATATTTTCCTTGAACTTAGTTTACTTAAATTTCTGTCATTTTCCTATTTCTTGAACTAAAATGGAAAATAGGTTTTTTTAATTTTATTATGATACATAAGTAATTTCAGTATTAGTTCATCACATATATATGTCTACTGAGCCCCCCAAAAAAGTTATGGTTTTGAAAAATTGGGGAAGCATGAACTTGGTAATCGTGTACAACTGCACACTATGGATGATAAAAATACCCTGATTAAACAGCAATTAATATAAAAAACTAATATAATGTGATGAAAGATATACCTACTATATATAAAAAAGGGTGAATTTTTTTTCTTTCTGATTAAAAAATATATGACTATATAACACATCATGAATTAATTCACATTTTCTTTTTATTTATTATATTATTATAACTGAAATGTTTAATCCATATATATGAACACACATAAATTTATTATAAATTGAGTTTTTCAATATATATTTCTCATAAATTTAAATCAATTTTTTACTTAAAAATATTTTTTAAAAAAAAAAAAAATTCGTAAATATAAGACTTGTTTTCTTGTGAAATCTTGACTTTCTTGAATTCAACTTGACATCTTGAAATTATGATTTCAAATTTGGCAACACACACTTCTGGGCATTTCCCGTTACTTCAAGCTTCTAAACACATAATCACTTTAAATAATCAAGTGAAACATGGGAATAAAATGCTGTATTTATTTTGCAATCAAATGTGGCATTTATTTTTTTTTTTAAAACAGCCCCTATCTTCAACATGTCGAAGTAAATAAAACTGGTTTTACGACATTAAGAATTGGTAAATGATGCATTTAAAAAATGAACCAAATTGGACCAAAATAACCCTACATATTTATACAACTTTCTTAAATTGCTCTTAACCAATTTTCAAAAAACTGATTAGATACTTTTCAATAATCTTGATTTATGCTTTTTCTCCTGCAATAACGAAATTACTGCATATAAAGTTCTTTTCACTATTGGGGATAGAATTTCAAGAATTTTCGACATCAGTAAACAGGTTTTCTGTTATACATGATTGAACATTCAGAATTAATGAATGCAGAAAGCTTGCTTCTCACTCACTTTAACGTTTGTTACAATTTTTTTTAACCAATTATCCGAAACATTGCGATCAATCAGATAAACATTATATGTTTCATTGAACAGTATTTTCGTAAGTGAAAGTGGATAAAATACCGTATTTTAGTGAAATTGGAGAACAATATCCCTAAAAATATGAACTTGTATATTTTACTAAAGTAGATAAGAAGAATATATTCTTTCAAAACATAATAACTTGAAGACTATTTAAATGAATATTTTTATCATGACTTATAAAAAGAAAATCGGTATTTTAAAAAAGAATTTTATGAATTAATTTTAGGAAATTTAGTTTCCATCCAAATATTTCAAGCAACAACATATAAAAAGCAGCAAAACAGATCAAAGCAGTAAGTGAAAGGGTAAAAAATTACAAAATACGAAAAAGAGCATGAAATCAAAGCGAACAGCTTTGATAAGATATGATACGTATTCTACTAACTATTATATAAATTCAGGCGCATTTAAAATTAACTATAAAGGTAGATTATTGGTAATATTTACGTTTCACAAAATATTAATCCCATAAAGTTTTTAGTATCTCCAAACAATATGTATTAAAAAAATAGAAACACATGTTCACTGACGCCCAGCGATTGAACCATGTTCATTGGACAAGAGGGCCTAGGGTTGGTTTCCAGTCACTATAGAGCAGCGGTAGGTAGTTATGGTTGTTCCTGTTTATACTACATCCATCTTGTGTGGATGCTTTACCGTATATCTTAAACCTGTATCTTGAAACTAAATGTCTTAAAGCTATTAAAAGACATAATATATGAAGACTTTTCCTGGATAGTGTTTCTTATCCAAATGTGGGAAGAAAGAAAGCCATGAAAATTCCAAAGCACCTATCTCAACAGATGCAAAAATCAGAGACATAGCACCCATCTTCCGTTGTTCAGAAATGGTTGAGATTAAACCCTTTACATTTCAAACTAATGGTACTGTCTTGTCACTAAATTATTGTAAGCTTTCGTATGAGTGTTACGAAGTGTTCCGGTTTTCATCTTTTATGTCATGCGAATATGTCCTTTTTATCTTGGAAAAATCTCACTTCAATATCATAATGCGCTATAGATGTTTTAAAAAATTTATAGGAGTTTTCAGTCTCCGGAATGTCTAATTCATGTACCATGTTTCATCAATAGCCAGGATTAAGCCCAAAGACTTCAACAAGCAGCTGTCCAGGCTTGCCACTGGACTACAGCTAAGCCGGGAAAGTTTTCTCTTAAAAACCGCTTAATGGAACTGCATCCGTAATATCAATGATTCCTCCGCTTTTTTTATACATTTTTTTGCAAGTGTTTCTATCACATACTATGCATACACATCAATTTTTATATCTTTGAATGTGTCAAAATGCGATTATTTTTAAAATCAATAATAGTAGTCATAAAAAACATAGCTCTTACATTATATCTAAGTAAGAAATATTCAGCCTCATAATTTATAAAATATTTTATTTACATGGAATGACTGATAATGAAAATATAAATAATATTTTTAATTTATTTTAAAAAAATTCATTTTAGAGATTGAACCATAGACTAAACTAAATCGATAAAATGCACATCAAATTTTCACAAATTGTGATACAAATAGAGTAATAAGCAATGCTTGAATGCAAATAGACTTTTTGTGCAATATAAACTAACGACTCTGATTAAATAATGAAGAAAATAAAAGCAGTTATAGCATAAAAATTATTTGAAATTTGTCTTCTTACTTGACTTCTTAATACTTCATAAAGATTTGCTTATATCATATATTTTTTATTTGAATTTATCAATTTATAACTTGATTTTTATTTGAAATCAAAATTTGGTTTCTAAAAGTGTTTAAATGTTTCATGGAGGAATTAGCTAGTGATTCTTGAAAAAGAACGGGTTCCTTTTAATGAAGGAGTGTTTTTTATTCCCCAAAATAAAAGGTTTCCCCATTCTCTGCAGTCATTATCCATTAAATCTCAACGAAACCAACCTTAAATGTGAAGATAAATAGTTATGCATGTAATAATTCATAAAAGTATTCAATATTGCTATTTTTAACGTCTTCTTTTTTCTTAATTAAATTTAAAATAAAAAGTCTTAATACTATATGGCTTCATAAAATTATCTTGCTTTTAATCAATAGTATAACTAGTTATATTTATAATAATTCATAAAAGTATTTATTATTGCCATTTTTAGTGTCCTCCTTTTTCTTAGTTAAATTTAAAATAAAAAGTCTTAATAATATATGGCTTCATAAAAGTAACTTGCTTTTAATCAGGAATAAATAACATTATTCCCAATAAAAAAATATTTACCTTAATGAAACATTTATTCTTTTTGTATCTATAACACATATTCATTTTTTGTTTTTACTTAAAATTATTTCATGATATCGCACATATTTTGATTGAAAATATTTACCAAGTGCATAAATTTTCCAAATTATAAAAAAATTTAAATAATGTCGTTTATTCGACTTTATTTAATTATTTTTCAAAAGCAATAATTAGACATGGTATTTAATCGTAAGTAATTTCCAAAATAACAGCAAATTTGTGAATTCAGAATTATAGAAAGATATATAGTATTAAGTAGAAGAATTTACATTTAATTGTCTGAAATATAATTAAATATTTTATTCTAACAATGGCAATTTTACACTACATGTTTGATAATTTTATTGAAATTTTCACATAATGTTGCATATAAATTAGTGATCATGAATCTTCTTGATAATATCCCACTGGAAAAATTTTGTCTTTTTCATTTGTTTGTGAATTTATATAATAATTTATTAATTAGGGTAACGGATGTAATCTTATAAAAGCGTTATATTGTTAACTTTCTTTGAGTTTGAATTAAGACTGAATATTATATAAGTAGAATGTTTAATGATGATTTATAAGTAGGAGGGTCATTGATGAATCGATTAACATTTGTCTAGAAACGAAAGAGACAAATTGCAAACCAAATATATATATATATACTGCTTAGTCTTTATAAAACTTGATTATACTAGAATTATACTTGATTAAAAAAATACCAATATTTACATTTAAAAATATTTTAATACAAAATGTGTCATTATTTTATATGGCGTTAAAACTTTGAAAAATAATTTGAAATAGAAGTTATTGTTGTTGTATGACCCCGAGGTTAGCAGCGCTAGACCAGGTTTATATGCGCGTACACATTCAAAAATGAAATCGAAGAAGATTGACTTGATATATTTCTCTAATTCCAATATCCAAGAACAATCAGAAACTGATTCTTAACCACTAAATTTAGCTTATTCTATACATAAACTAAGAGGAAAATGAAAAATTTACGGACTATTTATTTTGGAAAAAGGAACAAAAATTCAGATGCCATTTTTAAAATTTGTAAATAGTTTGATAAAAAATGTACAAATATAATTTAAAATCAAATTTAAATACAATAGAAAGTTATTTATTATTCTTAATATTCCAGTTTTATTTATAAGGATTGTCTAGCGCTACTTGATTGTCCTGAGATTAGAAACAACAACAATTCCATAATTAAACTTCCAATTGTTAATATCAATATATTTTTAAAACCTTATGACTAAGTTTTGAAAAGTTTTAAGTTCCCTAATTTCAGTGCATTCAAGTAAAAATATTTATACATATTTCACAAGTCTAAGCGCAAATATAAATACATTTAAAAATTATACCAACTACTTACATATTTACAATATTTTAATCTTCAATAAATTTGAAATAAAAAGAAATTTTTTTTAAAAAAAAAAAAGTTTTTCTGAAATTAATTTAATTTTTAGGCAAAAAAGCAAAATTCAAATTTTTATGCTTTACACTAGTATTAATAATAATTGGTGTGTTTTGATTCCCAAACTTTAATTAATTTTTTTTTAATTAATTAGAGTTACAAAATTTCGTGCGTTTGTTTTTTGAAAATTTGATATCAAACTCGAACAAGTTATTGTAGTTTTAAATTTGCATTAAACAGTCCAGGATTGCATGCATACAGCATTGGTGAATTATTTAATATTTTAACACATATGTCATTATAAAAAGGTATGTTTTTCTAGTTACATCTACATTAACAATTTTAAAATGTTTTAAAAAATAATATCTCTATGTTTAAATACTTGCTTTTTTAGATAAGATATTGTTTGAATATATGAAAAAAACATTTCTCACATATAACCGTATTTATCTTCACTTGCATAACAATGATTATAAAAGAAAAAAAAAAAAAACATTATTTTTTTCGATTTCGGAAAACAAATAAGCTTTGAAACGAAATCATACTTTAATATATTTTATTTTGATTGCTTAAATCATTAGTTAGGACAATCAAAATAATTCGCAGGTTGGGGGGGGATACATAATATTCGTTTCAAAACATCTAATTATTGTTGTTATTACAGATATATTACTAACTGTCATTTGTTTGGGAGGATTGATGCACATAAGGGGTTTAGCTCAGACCTTGATTTATGTCACTGAATCATGGGAAGTTAGTACGAAGAAACAACATAACCAGAGTAACTTCACATTTTTCTAGACTCACCAGAGATTTATAAGCTGAAATAACCTAATTAAAATATTATTGAAAATATTCTGTGAGTTGAATGCTCCAATTAATTACATCGAAACCACTTTTGCAAATAAATAAGTTGGATGGATAAAAACAGACAGTTTGTTGCAGAATTAAGTTTTTTTGGTTTTTTAAACTTAAATTTCTTAAGCTACAGTCAGCGTATTAAAAGAACAGTTGTGAGTAATTTTATCACACATACATATACCATTATACATAATTATAATAAGCAGAACGATAACTGTTAGAAGGTTTAATATGGCATATTAATATCCTTTAACAAATATAAATGAATGAATTCAGTGAAAATAAAATTTTGTATACATGGGGTAATATAATTTAACTATTTTGAAGGGGTGAGAGACATAAAACATTAAATAAGAAATAAAGATGATTTTTTAAGACATAGAATGTAATTTCTGAGTTATTTTATTACTTAAATCATATTTCATGGTTAAATATATGAATCCATACTGCGTGTATATATATATGGCACTTAATATTTTAAGGTGGCATACAAATTATATAATAAGGAATTTCTTTTATTTTACATAAAACAGTGCTTTTTTTAAAAAACAAGTCTCGAGAACCATTTCCCATAATTTAAAATATTTCTCTTTAAAACTGAATTTACATAGTCACCAAAAATCATTGCGAAAAAGAGGAGAGTTCTTAAAATTTCCTCAATACCTTATAAGTAAGAATGTGTTTGTGTGTGAGTATGTATCATATATATATATATATATATATATATATATATATATATATATATATACACACTGCTGGACAATTGCTAAGGACGGATAACATTATCATCCATATAAGAAGAAGTATGCGTATGCAAATTTTTTTTCCACGTCTGTTCATCACGTGATAGCGTTCATAAGAGCTTTAAAGGTTTTGACGCGTGTGGACAGTTGTTGTTTCAAGTCAAAGTTTTACATGAAAGATTTAATAGACGAACTTGAAATTTTTGGCATGTCTTCCCGACATCACTTTGATGATTTTATGCGTGGCCAAATTATTGAAAAGATGGAAAAAGGGAGAAAAATAACAGATATTGCCAGGGAGTTCGACATCGCTCACAGCTTTGTTTCACGGCTGTGGAAGTCATTTAAAACTACTGGAATGCGTAGTAGGCGGCACGGGGGAGGTCGTGTTAGAAGTATGCCGCCTGCAGAACACAGATATATCGGCCTATGGTGCTGTCTGGTCAATGGGACACACACAATAGGTCTGCGTGCATATAGTCCTCCTCCACTCAAACGTCTGGCAACAGTTTTTCGGGAAATCTGCTTTCCTGAGGCAGCAAGAAACTGATTTGCCGCCTGCCAAGCTGTGGTGTGCCTGTTTCTTTTTGCTGATAGGCCGATATATTCTCAGATGTTCAGTCTGTCATTGGATTGTAGACGCCAACTGATCTCGCACGAGATTGGTACTGCTTATCGTCCAGAAAATATCCAGGAAAGGGACCGATATCCGACATGCAGTGTCATGGTGTGAGCCAAAATCAGGATCAATGGCCGCACGCCTCTACATGTGGTGGCAAATGGGACAATAACGAGCAAACGATACATTAATGAATTTCTACTGCCTCATGTTCGTATTTTCCGTGGTGCTGTCGGTGATAAATTTGTTTTTATGGACGACAATGCAACATGTCATCGAACACTCGCTGTTCAGGATTGTTTAGACATCGAGTTTATTCAACGCCTCGTATGACCATCACGTTCTCTATATCTATACCCCATTGTAAATGTGTGGGATGCTTTGGGGAGGCAAGTTGCTGATCGAAACTATCCTCCAACAAACATGAACACCCTCATCCGTGCACTCACAGAGGAATGGGATAAATTGTTGTGCAGAGTTATGATACGACGTGTCGAATGTTGCATCACAATCCACGGTGGCCATATCCCCGTACTAATACCTCTCTTCAAGGTGCCTACTAACTTTTAGATGCATTGCTCCATTTTTCCATATGCAGCGTTAAATGAACATTTTTTTTAGATGTTTCACAGCTTTTATACTTTTCAGAACAATAAATATTCGTTATTCTAATGTCTGAACAGAGTGGCAACTATATTTTATCCTACTAGGCCTAATGTCTTGCTTAATGTTATTTTGCATTGCAATTTATGATCCCTCCTAAGCAATTGTTCAATGTGTAAATATATATATATATATATATATATATATATATATATATATATATATATATATATATATATTTGAGATTTCATTTTCATTATAAGATTTGTAGCATTTAAGCCATAAAAAGTCTATCCTTATTTAAAAACTCAATTTATACGCAGGAAATAATTTTAGATAAAAAATTGATGCAGAAAGGAGCTATGTAGGATCGTAAAAGAAAATTTTCATCTTTACTGTCATCCATTGCGTGTGACTCCTCGAATAAAATTTGTGAACCGTTTAAACCGCGGCTATTTTTTGCGGTAGGAAAACATTTCTTCAACTTGACGAGAATAAGCAACAAATCACACACACACACAGAAGGAACATGATGTCTATTTTTAATAGACTTTTACTTTTGGGAATAATTGAACGGATGTCATTTATAGAAAAAGAAATAAATTTTTTATTTTTTTGTACTTTAAAAATAGAACATGATAACATACAACGCTGAGATTATTCATTGAATCTCCCATAATAACAATGCATGTTTCAATATTGTGTTTAACGGTAATTCTAACTTAAAAAAGTTTTAAATATAGAAAATTTCCATTACCTTAGAAAGTTAAAAAAGTTTTTAAAAGAAAAAATTATTTATTTTGATAATACATTTTTTCTGTCAGAAACGATGTATTCCCTTTTATTTTCCTTTATTATTATTTATTTTATTTTAATTTAACTTAAAAAATTCTCATATATAATAAGAATTTCAAGCAGCTATATAAAATTTTAGTGAAGTTACAACTATTTATTAATACTAACAATAAGAATTCTTTTAGAGTTAAAATATTCTACAGAGGGGATAAGAATGCAAAATATTTCACCCATTAAATCGCTATATATATGCTCTAGTTGAAAAATAATTCAACTTCAGTGTATTACATTAATTTTAAATCAAAACTATATTTGCATCAACGAACTCAGAATTTTACGAGCACTTGCTACGTAAGTTAAAATTTATAGAATTAAAAATAAAAGGGAAAATTTGAGACTGTTATTAAGTTCGCACTAGTGCAATAACTCTGCAGTGTGACTCTTAATGGAAGAATTTCTTATACGAAAGATAATTAAAAATTTGAAACGAACTTTATGTACTGTGTGGAAAACCAAGCCCTCCAACTTTAAAACAAATTTGACTCTGTGTAAGAGAATGTTGTGTATATGGTGGGGCATTTAAAAATTAATACATTGTCAGCATTAAAAATTGAACGAAAAGCTCAACTCGGAAAAGTGTTGTTGGCAACTGGATAAAAGGGAACAAATCCAAGAAAAGATGTCAGTGATGTTCCGAGAAAGAGGGCAAGAAAACATTTTGTCAAATAATTTCATAACAGTGCTGGGAAATTCTGTCCCATACACCATATTCTCCGGACTTAACACCCTCCTTGTTTAGGTCCTTAAAAATTTTTTTGAAGGGCAAAAGATTCAAAAATGAAGAAGATATCACTTCTAATGAAAAGATGAAATATTTCTCAAAAGATAGCAAGAAGTCATTGATAATAATGGCAATTATATGGTTTAAAGTTTATTGACGTTAAGAAAAATTAGTATATTTTTTTTACTCCAAAAATGGGCAGAACTTTTGATTCTGTTAAGGGGAATTCTTGTGTTTAAAAAGATCGTTATTTCTTTCATTTCTAGCTTACCTTTTTTACTATTTAATGTTCTTCTTATAATGTGACATGCTTGTAAATGAACATTAAGGAATTATTTCAAATGAGATCTGAAATTATTTTTGAAAACTTTTATTGGAAATGTTATGCAAAAAGTAAGCGTAGAATTGTAGCAAAATATTTTTTTTTAATTAGAGCAGTTTATCTTAAACAATTGTCTTTATCTTGTATAGAAAACACCTGAAGATTTATCCTAATATTTGCACTTTTAAAATTAATTATGTACTAAAAAAGGGAATGCTTCACCGTTTTTTATTAAGAAGATTTATGTTTTTATTTCATTTTTATATATTAGCTGATTATATTCTTTTTAGACCACTAATAGACTTCTGATAACAAAGAGACAATACTTGTTTTTATAGGGGAAAAAAACTATTGCAAATATTTTTAATTATAGTGCAGCAGATTCTTTTTTTACGTTTAGTAATAACTATACATAAGTTAAACTCTTAGATAAAAACTTATTCACGTTTAGTAAAATTTTTAATAAAGTACGGTTTTAATTACATTTGTAAATTAATGATAAGAGTAATAATCAATAAAATAATTATTTTATTTCAACTAATCGTGAATCTGGATAGTAAAATTGTTAGACATACAACTATTGCACTTATTTGTCCCTTATAAGAAAAAATATTCGAAACATTTTCTGTATCTCTCAAATATATTCAATAATGTAAAGTTTAAGATGTTATGTCAGTCTCTTATTATTAAGAAGTAGCATCTTGCAAATATAATAAATATTTTATAGAAAGAGACATTATTTAGATTTTACTCTGTAAGTACATTCTTAAGTAATCTGCACAAGTAACGGAAATCAATAAAACTACGGAAGTTCACCAAGTTATTTACACAAACCACCTCGACATAAGATAAAGTTGCATTCAGTAAAATCATATTATTAGTTTGCATTAACGAAGTAGTAAAAGCGAACCATACGAGTGAATACAATAAAGATATGAATGTCTTCACATAAGAAGTTTGAGTGTGGGAATGTTAAGATAAACTGAAGTTTATGATTGAAACTCATCCTTTTCTGATATAAAGCCGATGAGTTTGCTTTGACATAAAAGTATTGTTAGTGAAACTATGCATAATATTTAATAGCAGTCAGCGTATAGAGAAATGTTATCCTTTGTTACCATAAGCACTATTTAATTTCTAAAAGAATAGCAACATTCTCCATCGCTTCTGGGATACTGCTTAGAGCACATTTGTGAATGAAATAATGACCCTGATAATCGACTGTTATTTTGTACAATTACCCAGAGACACTATTAAGAGACATTACAATGTTTCATGATAGTATGCATGGGTAATTGCGTGTAATATTTTGTTTACTCATACTTTTTATCTATACTTTGTCTAATATTTTATTTTCAATTTCACTACACAATATGTTGTTGTTGTCGTAAAAAAGACAAGTCATATGAGACCAAAGGCATGGAGCACTGCCCTGGCCACATCTTCAGATTTTTCCATATAAAGAGTGTCATGGCAGCAGTTGGGGTTGATGCTGAAGAGGGTCGAGGCTACAGAGATTCAGTTGAAGAGATGCCTCGGATCCAGCGGAACTCCAGTGCAGTGCCTGTATTCTGTTTAAGTTCTAGAACCGTCGAGCATGATTACATACCCCTCATGTGCCCAGTCCGCATTCTGTTGATGGTAGAGGTGATACCACGGTCAGGATTAAACTCCGGTAGGCACCATTTTTTCCGTAGTCCCCCGCAGAGCTGATGCCTTACGGTGGCGTTTTCATCGAATCAAGTGGTAGTCGTGGGAGGGGGATTGATATTCCCAGCCTCCTTGGTGAGAGAGTCACTACATAATATACATGATAGATTATGGTGATATGACCATTCTGGTTCTTCAGTGACTTACATTGGATATTCTTTTCAATTTCCCTTCGTATAATTACCACAACATCCTTGAATTTTAAAAATCTGTGAACAATATTACTATGCTTATACTTTTTCTAATATATCTTCATGTCTTGAAATTATTTGTTGGTATAAATAAGAAAATACCCAATTATTCAGTGCCGAACGCTGGGAAAGTTCAATTTGATTAACTTCTGCCCGGTGTTCGAACTGTGGTACTTCCTGAAATTATTTACTTGTCGCATTCATTTTTATTATTTTAATAATTTCGTTAGAAAATATACGATGACAAAATTATAATGTGTCTAACGATACCTGTTCTCTTATAGGAGTGGTGGCGTGGGCGGTAAGTGCCGACAGTTCCTTCCATGGACCTGCTGTCAAGAGTCTCCGTAGATCGGATGTAAGTATCTTAAAAAGAGTACTCTTTATTTTTTTCTGATGAAAGGAATAATAAGACTTATGTGATATCTAGATCGAGAGAAATAACTTTGAATTGTGTCATAATTCATCAACGTAAACAAACTCTCTATCATTTTACTAAACTTATTAAAAATTATGAAATTTTACTAGCATATCTGATCATTGAAATTCATACAGTTTTCTACATTAAATTCAAATAAACCGAAAAAATTCTTGTTTTGCTACTTTACAAATGTACAGTTCACATTTGGCTTTAAACTCACTTAAGTTACTTAACTCATTTTTTTTACATTTTAAAAATTATTATTCATTATTTAATTATTCAAAAATAATAATTGCTTAAAAAAATGTTCCATTTATTTCACAGACTGGACAACTATATCAAACATGGAATAATCTTTGCATAAAAGCAATTTTGTCGTCAAATTTATTTAAGACATTCAGACATTCATTACAAGAAAATTTATATATATATATATATATATATATATATATATATATATATATATATATATATATATATATATATATATATATATATATATATATATATATATATATATATATATATATATATATATATATATATATATATATATATATATATATATATATATATATATATATATATATATATATATATATATATATATATATATATATATATATATATATATATATATATAAATATATATATATAAATATATATATATATATATATATATATACTCTATATATACTATATATATATATATATACACATATAAATATATATATATATATATATATATATATATATTATATTATATATATACGCATTGACAATTATCTATGACAAGCAAAGTTTATATCAAATTGGCATAATATTTTATTATTATCATCAGTAGATATGTCATTATTTATTATGACTGAAACAGATAAAAAAATTATCTTTCGCAAAACAAGTTATCGTTTATATAATATTTATAAAATTAATTTACAAATTTTGTATAATTTTTTTTTACTAAAAAATTTAGTAAGTTAATCTTTGTTAAGTTTTAATTTAATCAACAAAATAACAAATTAATTATCTCATTTGTTTAATGCCTTCATATATTCTTTTTACTGGTAGAAATAAAATTTATTATACTTTATGTTTATCAGCAAGATAAATATATAAACTAGTACAATATGAAAAATGTGGATACGAATGCAAATATCTGTACATTGTGTGAATTCCTCCGAAGAAATAAATTTAAACTTCCTAATTTCAAATTGGTTTTGTGTTATTTGTTGTTGTTGTTCTCGTGTGGCAGCCAGGCTGCAAATTGGGGTGCGCTGCTCCACTTTTCAAACTGAACCCTATTTGGTGAGGAGTTCGACTTCTTCAGTACACACACGTGCCATAGGGACTCGTTTATAGTGTAGGCAACCATTCACACCTCATTCACACACAAGGAAAGGACAAAAACGGGATATAGAGAGAGATAGTACATCCATGCCTGAATCGGGATTCGAACCCAGAACCTCCTAATCCGTAGTCTGGCACGCTGAACACTAGATAAGTTGACCAGCAGTTTAGTATTAATTACTCTCTCTCTCTCTCTCTTTTATTTTAATTCATACCACTTTCATTTTACTCAATAATTATTATTCATATCATTTATTTTAATTCATAATTATTTAAATTAATAATTATTGAATCCCATTAATTACGTAGCAAAAATATAATTAAATATTCTTCAAATAAAAATGAAGTGATTTGATATTTAGCTGTTCATTTTTTTGGCTCATTTATCACGCTAATATAAGATTCGAATATCAGAAACTAAAATTGAAGTTTATTGTGATTCATTATCATTTAATTACCGAAGTTTCTTTTTTCTTAATTTACTGTATTCATAAGGTGGATCTTGAAACAAATTAATATTCACAGACATTAATATTCACAAGTTCTCTTTATTAATTAGTCATTTAAAGCTGTTTCCTAAAATAATATCTACAAGTTCATACATTTTGACTAGTTCATGTATAAATCATGATCTAGTCAAAATGATTTAAAATGGGAGTATAACGAAAATTAAGATAGAACCCACAAGCTGCTGATTTAAGTAAACTTAAGTTATTATGTAATGCTACTCAAATTTATATATAAACAATATTTCCAAGGAGAGCAAATCATATGATATACGAAAAAACTTTCGAGAAAAGTTTAAATTATATTTTTGAAATATATATAATTTATATTTTTCCATGAAGACTAAACAAACTAGTCTGTAAGATGCTAATTTGACTTAAAATTTTACTTCATAAATATGAAAATTTTTTATATGCTACCAAAACCCTACACAATTTTGAATTACATAGTATAACCAATTAAACATTAAAGTAGTTTTGGCAAAATTCTAATAATATTACTTTTTAAAATACATATATGTGTGTGTTCAATACTTTATGTAATTTATTATATGACTTATACAGTGTATAATATAGTTCATTATGAACAATATTAATGTAATTCTGTATTTTATAATAATACAACAATAATCATTATATATATATATATATATATATATATATATATATATATATATATATATATATATATATATATATATATATATATATATATTAAGCCTGTGTGGCTTATTAAAATAACACAATTATGCTTTTATAATTGTTGAGATTTTTTTAATAAAATTAAATCTTTCGAAATTTAGAGTATCAGTGGATTGAAAAATATTAGAAAACACTAAATGATTTTATAACAATAAGATAAATGGTTGATTGCTTAGACAGTTTTTGCTTTAATTCACAATACCAAATTTTATATAGGGTCTGATAGAGTAAATAACGTTTTTTAATAATTAACAGTAAAGTTATATTATCTGATGAAATATAACAAGTGCTTATCCATAGCAATCTGCTAAATTTCAAAAATTGTTTTTGAACAAAATATTTCTGTGAATATTTTTATAGTGATTGAAAACTTCTGAAGTTTGTATTTACAACAGAATAGATATTTTAATATGAATTAAATATTATTATTAAAAGGAACACACATTATAATGCGATATGTATTTATATTATTAACAACAAAGAAAATAAATAGTTTCCTGGATTATATGAAATATTTAATTTCAGTGCCACCAGTTTTTGGAATAAAAAGACATTTCAAAATAATTTAAACATATTATACAACTTATATATTTATTATCTATTATAAAAATTATATACTTTCTAATAATTTTAATTACTAAAATTACTATACACACGTCTTTAAAATTCATAAACATTAAAAAAATGTATGAATCGAGAGAAAAATTCTAATACATGATGTATACAAAATCTATCATTATTATACAATTTTGTCTTCTAGAGAAATAAAAATCTTAAAAATTCATTTCAATAGATCCATTGACACTTAGAATATTTCCTTTTTACGTTTTATTGCATGTAAAACACAATCAACTATTATTTATATAACTTGCAGTTTTATGTAATAGAAATTATATATGCATAATACTTTTGCATTACATATCATGCATCAAATCAATTAAATGTTCTTTTACTAAACTTAGAATATTTTTATTTTAAATGAATCTTGTTGACTTAATGCAGAAATATATGCCACGTTTCGATAAATACTAGTTTTTAAAATATGTGTGGAAGGCATTCATTTATTCCAATAAAAGAATTAAATTAAAAATGAAGCTTTTATCATCTAAAATTTAATTAAACTCATAAACACAACTGTCAAACAAAATTGATTAACCGCTGTGATAAAATGTCAAAAAATATAAAAGTACATTGAAATGATATGTTTGGTGCAAATTCCTCATGAAATAAAACTGTAGTAAAACTTATTTGATACCCGTAAATTAAACCAGAAGAATTTCTCATGAATAGTGCATTATATTCACGTGTGAACATGGATAAAAAAGCTATCTAAAACCCATCATAACGCATGCAAATGCAAAATGTGTAGAAATTGTTTCCTTCGAAGACAACGTGTTACTTTTCAATTTTGGTGTGATGATTAGCAAAAATGCTGTGATATGGCAATTGTAGTTATTTGTTTTTCACATAATTTTAGATAAAACTCACTCAAAATATGAAAACTCACAACAAGACTACGTTATAGCACGATTTAATTGATATGAGATGACTAATTCAATTCTTAAGTGAGAATTGTAAGTTACAGGGTAATTGATTGATTTCCATATTAATAGAGATTTAGATATCCCTTTGTGATTATTCTTTACCGAGTAGATTTAGTACAATTGGGATATAAAATTATAAATATGTTCTGAATCACTACGAAAGCCAAGAAACATAAAATGTGTTGATTAAATCATAACAGATTATGTTATATTATTCAGTACTTTCCTCTCAGATGACTATAGGGAAAAAATGTATACGAATAACGAAGCTTCCTATTGGTGAAATTTCACTTGCATCAATGCTAACTAGATTCCAGCAGTTTATGTTTTCCATAATGTCTATTTCTCACGGATAAAAGTATTTGTTTACTAATTTTATTATTTCTAATTGAATAAAGACCATCGGTTGTAAGTGGGCAATTATCCTGATACTATTTTAGGCAAGTATAAAAGCTTTGAATTTGCCTCAATTCATAAAACAAAGCGACGAAATGTTAACCACACAATCACGAAATTGTCTTGTTGAAGTGAATTGCCGTTATTACGAGCAATGATACCAGCTCCTTAATTTGCTTGAGATCTGATATGTGCTTTTCCATGAAATCATTTTCGATTAGCGATGCTCAATGATAAATATGTTTCAAGCTCTGTAAAGATGTAAAACTTAGTGACATTAAATGTTTTTTTCCTGATAGCTTCATATTATAACTTCCTGTAAAGATATTGGGATAAATTTCGAGGCATTCGGTCATGCGAAACAAACCTCGATAGTCATGCTCTGATAAATACTGTAATAAACGTTTTTTTTTTTTTTTTTTTTTTTTTTAAAGTGGAAAATCACACATTTTCATTTTCGAAATTTCACTTTTGCTTCCTATAAATGTTCGCGGAAAAATAACTTACTTTCGGTTTGAACTTAATCTTTCCTGACGAACTTTCATAACACTATAATTGTAATTGGCATTTTCTTCGGCAAGTGTACTCTTTTAAGAGAAAATACTTTCAAAATGTTTCTGGTTATTATATCGTTTCTCGGTTTATTACCTAAAATAGTGTATTGTTTTTTTTTTTTTTTTTTATCTTTTTCAATTATGAAAGAAAAGTTTTACATTTATTTTTTAATTTGATTATATTTTATTAATTAATAATAATTTTTGCATTACTAAGTATATTTTAAACTTAAGGAGGGGATGAAAAAACCTTTAGTAGACATCAGGACCACAGAAGAAAGTGGAGTCTCTAATAAGTATATGGTACTATAACTGAGCTTTTGTGAAATTAGTATGCATTGGTTTCTTGCTGTAACGGGGCTGGTGCTGCTTGGGTGTGGAGAGAATGTCACACCTAAGCTGGTACAGCTTAGGTGTGACTTCGTCATTTGACAGTGGCACTTGTTGATGGACTAGCATTCAAAATCCGTTGGCCTAAAGGTACAGTCCCGGGCTCACCCACACCAGTATGTACGTTGCAACGGTGATGGACAGACGTGAATAGGGATCGTTTTATTGATAACAAGTTAACCAAAATCCTTTCAGCTCAGCTGGCTGAAATAAACACTCTAATGGACTTATTGCTGTGCACCATTTTAATACGAGGATTACTCTGAAATTTACTGATGGTTTAGAGAATTTAGAAGAGGTCGCAGTTTTCTTCAGGGTGAAAAACACACAGGTAGGCCGCCGTCAGCAGTAATCCCGGATAAGGAGTCTTCCATACGAAAAGTGTTAGTGGATGATAATTGCTGTACCTGTCAAATGATACAGAAGGAACTTAACATTGGATCTGCAGCCATACACAAAATCATTCATGGAGAATTACATATGGAAAAAGTAGTTTGCCGTTGGGATCCCCATAATTTAACTGAACACCAAAAAGAATGGCGTGTCAGAATCAGTAAAGAAACTCTTAAATTGCTAAATGATGGTGGCCACCGCATCATTTCTAAAATTGTAACAGGTGATGAAACGTACATAACGTTTTCTGACATTTCAACACGTCAAGAAAGAAAAGTATGGGTCTTTGAAGATTATCCCACTCCGACAATGGTGAAAAAACAACGCGCACTGAAAAAATGATGTATGCCGTTTTCTTCAGAAGTACGGGATTGGTCAAAGCCATCAAGTTGGAAGGACAGAAGACAGTAACAGCAAACTGGTATGCCACTAAATGTCTTCCAGGAATTCTACAAGAATTGAATGTTAGGGGACTAATGCTTCACAATGACAATGCATCTTCACATACAGCCGGAATAACAATTGAGTTTCTTAAACAAAAACAAATTAAAGTGATCGAACGCCGTATTCACTTGATCTAGCTGTGTGCGATTTTTGGTTATTCTTTAATCTAAAAAAAGAAACAACGTGATTAGTCGTTTTCATTCAGAAGAAGTTATTGATCTGGTTATAAATGCATTTTTTCATCTATTCCAAGAAATGAATGGCTTGAGGCATTGAATCTGTGGAAAATTTGTCTACAAAAGTGCATTGATGCTGGAGGAGACTACTTTGAGCATACCTAAAATTTTGTAAGTATAACTTTATAAACCTAGTTACATCTCAAAAATTTCAGAATGTGTGTGTGTGTGACCTTCGTATCACCCCATTAATTCCCTTCTGAAAGACATTTCTTAGGAAGACACTTGTAAAAAATCCCTGCTTCCTGCTCGAAAAAACGTCAAGTGGGGATCTCAAGAGCGTTTGAGAGAAAAATCAGGGAATCGAAGAGCGAACTTCAAAGAGGACATGTGAATGTCTATGTGTTGAGACAGCCTAAATTTTTATTTTTTTCTATGTGTGATTATTTGAAAATATGATTATAATGTTGTGTCTTCATATGTAGTGTGTTTGTTTAAATGTTATAAATAATTAGCTTAGAAACGCTTCTTACTTTGATACACAACACGCTGTATTCACGTATCACAAGTACTCGTAACCATTTATTGCGATAAATACGCATGCAGAAGAGAGAAGTTAAACATCCCTTTCTCCTTTCCATTAATAAATAGGATTGAACCCACGATATTTCTGTCTGAAGACCACAATCCTACATGTATCAGTAAGGATAGAAACTGACTTTATTACAACAAAATCGTTTTTACTGCTGCTTCGATCCACGAAAAGTTTGAATATATTCTTCTAACCATGGAGTGCAGTTGCGAATCTTGCATTAAAGCCGATGAGCGCAAATTCGAACATCCTTTAATCCTTCCGATTCTCGTATATTTTGTGTAATAAAGTACTTAATCCTGTTTTCTGTATGTTGTACTTACTTTGTTTCTTTATTAATTGAGATTCTGCTTTCTAATGTGATCCAGATTCCTACTGATATTTTTACCTTATTTATAAGTTTGTAAGAACTTTGAAAGCTCGCACAATTTCATTACAATGGAATTTCCTTGTAATGAGTTAATTTAGATTGTTCCATAAAGATCGTTCAAACAGGATTCGAATAAAAGATTTTTACAAATCATAAGCATTGTTTTGTTATTTCAAAATTTTTGATATCTAATACTATAAATCTTCTAAGCAAAGAATTTATTTTCATTTATGTAAAACTTTGAATGACAATTTAAATGGAAAACAGATATGGCAAAAATAAAAAAATTATATTAATATATCCTTCTTTTCCCATTGTAACTCATTTAAAATTTACTATTCTCCTGTACAGCCAGTTACAGGCCACTCTAAAAATCCCCCTCCCCATAAGGAACTATTCCCTGCCATAGATCTCCAACGTTTCATTTCTTAATCAGTAAAATAAATTAACTTAAAACCTTAGCTATTATTTCGTTGATGATCATTTAAATTATTATGAATCTCCTTTATACTAATTGTTACATATTACTATTTGTTGCTAGATTCATTGATAAAATAAATAAAATAGTTTCAGCGCAAATCACACATCTAGTAAATATAGCCCCGATAAGATCAAAGCAAAATTTGATGTTATAGTATGACACATGCAAAATTGTTATGAAGGATATTATTTTTTGTTTTAGAAAAAATGTTATATAGAGAGAATCTCTTCACTTATTTTTATTTATAAATATATAACAATAAATAGAAAATCACGTAAGATATATACTTACCTTTTTTTTACTATTAAATAAAAATTTCGTTAAATTTGCGTTTGATTGTATAATTACATATGAGAAGAAACAGAAAAAAACAAATTTTCACTAAATTCATAAGCCATTCATTTTCACTAAATTCATAAGTCTTGCATATTCAATGATTGTTTAGTTATGTATGTAAAAAGAAACAATAAAACATTTCTCCAAGTTTTCTCTAAACTCATAAATGGAAGTCTTGCTCATTCAAGAAATTCAAATATAAATAAAGTTAAAAACTTTAAAGAAATATTTAAAATCGTAAATTACTGTTTGCATTGAATATGAGTTTTAGATAAAGCACAGTTAATAAATATTTTATTTTTAATTTTTTTTAATGATTTGGGTTAATACATGTTTATTTTCACAAAGAGTTCTGTATAGTATTATACCAAATGAATTTGAACTTACGAGAAAAAAAAATTTAACGGGAGACAATATAAAATGAAAGAAAAAAAATTCCGTCTTACAATTTTATTTGTAAGCCCAAGTAATGGGTTACTACATCACTGTTATTAAAAGTATAAAAAGCTTCTTTATCGAATTGAAATTTACACATTTAAGAATTAATTTTTTTAAAAAAAATTCGCTAATTCTACTAACCAGTAAAATGCAAAAATAAATTCAATTATATTTCTGCAAATGGGAATGTGAAGCAAATCAAAATAATCTAATAGAAATATTTTTTAATTTGTTATGATAATTTAGGAGAGATACATTTAATCTTTGATAATTTAAGTTACATACTGCATCGAATTTTTTCAAGCAGTAATATCAACTACTGTATATTATAGTTATTTTGTTAAAAATGTGTTGATGGAATTCCTTCCTAAATTTTCCTTGATCAGTGAAAAATAATATTTAAAATAACAGTGAATGTGGAAAATCGGTATTTTCATATACTTTGAAAGATTGCACATTAGCGACTTACTGCTTCCATTAAATTTGTATATTGAGAGAAAAGCAGAAATTTTGCGAGGAAAATTGCCTTCTTAAATACATTGTATCTCTTTTTGTTTTATAAATCAATATTGTGTTTTATCTTCTGCATGTATAGCATTCAAAAACTCTTTTTTCCTTCATTAAACTTCTATATTTTGGTAGGTAAACACAGCATCTCAAGAAGAAGATATCTTCCAAATTATGGAGAATCGACACGAATACAGTCGCATGTCACCCCCTGCTAACCAAAGAGAAGATCTGTCCAGGGTGGATGTAGCTCGCAACAGCCACCCCCAACAAAATAACTTCGATGATACTCCAGAGAAAGACCCTCTGTATATAGTCCATTTCGTGCCATCTCCAAAACCGAAAGTCGAATTGAGCACTGCAATGCCAGAACATGCCTCCACCGTTTCAAACGAAGTTCTGAAGAAAATATTGTCCGTCAGTAAAGGTGCGAAACCTGGAACTCCCCAATTCGTAGTGTTTGCTCCAGTTCCAGGTGAAGAAGGTATAAGTCTTTCCTTTTCCATTAAGTTTCTAGAAATTCCATCATATTTATTTGGCTCTAAGTTATTGGTCATATTTAAAATATGCTTAATTTTTGTAGGATAACCTAGCTTCAACATAAAACATCCCTTAACAACATCTAAATTTTCATTTTAGAATTTTTTTTTTACAGAAATAATGTATTTTTATAGGATGTGAACGGGAGAGATTTTTCTTTATAAACTAAATTTTGAAGCTTCAATTCATGAAAGTTTAAGCTTGATATGCCTTATTCTTCTGCCGTGTTTTTGAGTTTGAAATATTGGGAGTAACACTTCTTTTATTTTCTATTATATGAAAATTCTATTCAAAAAACGAAATCTAATTTATATTGATATTCATTAACTTTCCTGTCCTGAAAAGTAACAAAAACTCAAACTTGACATAGTGCAGCTGAAAGTATTGACCATCAAATTTGCAGTATGGTAAATTGCAGGTTTTCTGTTGATTTCAATCGGGATACGTGCCTTATATAATACAAAAGTAAAATAATGTTAATGGTTTTTACTATTACTAATTTCTTTTTTATTATTTAGACGATTATTAAGGTATATTTTAAGATGGACATAGAAAATTGATTATTCCGCTGAAAGATGGAAAAAAAATCATATAAGAACAAGTGCAATTTGAAAAATAACCGTCAAATTTGCAATATTGAACCCATGGCTTAAGAGGATTTTAAAATTCAGGAAATAATTTCTATTCTTTCTTATTTTCATACAAGAATTAAAATTCAATATATATATTGTTTTTACGATTGAAAATTTAAACATAACAATTCTAAATAAGATCAATGCGGTCAAACTTCATCAACTCTTTGAATTGGTTACAAGTATAATAAAGACACTTTAATTAATTAAACTGAAAATAGGAAAAAAATGCATTCTCAGTAAGCAAACAAACAAGTTTTATTATTTTTGAGGGAAAAATATTAGGGATGAAAGATTTATGGTACGTTTTAGTTTTAGCTCTCAAGGTTATAAGCATTTATAAAAAATATCTTTTGAGCCAATTTAAAACATTGATAATTATATTTAAATAGTAAAATTATATTAGATGAAAGTTAGTTAGAAGACGCATAGTGACAATAATTATTATAAAAAGGTTATTAAACATAAAATATCTGATTATCTCAAATACTTTCATTTTCAAATAGGGCGCTTAATAATTGAAAGAAAACATTAAAAATGCAAAAGAAATTTATCAGTAAGTTTTAAAGTTGAAACAAATAGTTATTTGTTCTATTTTGTTATTTCATTTAACTTAGAGCAATAAATATTTTATTAAAACGTTTCATATATTCGACATTATTCCGAGTTAGAAAAAACAAAAACAATAAGTGTTATTTAAGATTTTATTTGGAGGATTTTTCAAATTGTTGATCAGTGATTATTAATGATGAATGACAGATTTATAATATATCTTATAATTTAAAACTTCTTTGGGATAATTCATTTAGAGTAAGAATAAATTAATTGATTGATTGATTTGATTAAGGAAATTACGTTCTATAGTTCATTAAACTTTTATAAATTTACGTTCCTTTAATGTGATTAAGGAAATTAAGCTTACATTCCATCTATACAAAAATAATATTTTTTATTTAATGAGTAAGTTAAACAAAAAAATTTATTCAACGAAATGATGTCAAGATAGTTAAAAACATTTTAATTTTTCATGAAATATTTTATTATATACTAGTATAATTATTTTATATTTTAAAATCAAACTCTTTAAGCTACTTTGGTTTTATATACAAACCTAATTTTTTATACTTCGAAATAAGATAAAACTAGAAAACTGAGATTTAAATTCGCGCGAATTTAGAAATTTCTGAAATTTTGTGGGTTTAAAATGTCATATTTTTTTATAAAAATATAATACATTTTTTAATATTTATAATCCACTTTTATCATTTCATTGTTATTCATTCCATTTTTATATTTATTATTAATTTATGTTGTTTTTCATAGTTAATTTTTTTTCTAAATTTATTTTAGAATCAACAGAAAAAGTAAATGATATGAATTTAGGAGCCTCTGGATTAAACTACTTATCAAGGCCTTCGCCTCATAAGACTGAAATTGATTATGATTACGAAGAAGAGCTTCGAAAGTACCAAGAATTACTCAATTCTAAAGATGAAATCAAAAATGAAGCAGATTTGGCTGAGACATTACAGCATTCCAAAAGCCAAGCCAATCTCCTTAAGGAATCTGTTCACTTGATGTCCCAGAATTACTCTTCTTACCAAACTATACAACCAAGAACAGAAAGTTCCAATGTGGGTCTAAATATTGGAGAGTACAATAAGCAGCCTAATCAGTTGCAAAACTTTCCTCAGCCAGCTGTAAACCCTGATTACACCCAGCAGCCTACTTATCAGAATGTTCCACAGACATTTTCAAATGTACAGCAAGGTTATCAAGCTCCTCAACAAGTATACCAACCTGCGCAACAGCAGGTCACCAACTATGCTCAACCTCACCAACAGATCGCCAACTATGCCCAATCTCGGCAACCAGGAGCTACAGATAGATCAGGGTATGAATCTCCTTTAGGTATAAAATTCAGCATCGGAGGCGGAGAACACAAAGGAAGTCTTTTAGGAGGCGGATACAGTCCCCTTGGAATAATCTCTTCCATTCTTTCCCCAGTACTGCAAAAGAGACCGAGACCTAGGGTGAACTTAAATGGCAAACTCATGTTCGGAGTTATGTTAGAGAATGGAGTCAAATTCGGTGGGGACAAAGGACATGTACATTATGGTTAATATTTACTGACTTCGAATAAACTAAGATGCAGTGCCTTAACTTATTTTGAGATATTTATCGAACCTAATTTCGTTACAGTAAATATTAATTGGACTAATATTCATTTTAATTACTGTGCTGGAGGTTATTTTCATAACTTACATTTAACTATCTATATTCAGCTTGGGGATGGTCTAGATATTTTATTGGTATAAATGTGAACAGGGAACCGTTTTTTTTAAACTCATTTTACCTGATTTAACTTATTTAATTCATGTTATAACTAAATTTGTTTTAATGCCTATACTATTTTAAAATGAATATCATTCCAGTTTTATTTGTTCCAAAATGGTTATCGAATTATAAATTGATATATATATATATATATATATATATATATATATATATATAAATTTGAAATGTTATAAAGTGTTTTAGTGTAGATCTAAGCTATATGATCAATGTGTTCAAGCGATCTATAATGCAATGAAAAATAATCTTTTAAAAATGCTAATAAATTGCACAAATAGAAATCCGGTTTTATGAAAAAACGAATACATAGTTAAAGTGATTTGATCCAATATTTCAAATGCATTCCTTAACTTGTATGATATTTTTATCTTAAATTCAATGTATGGGGTATATGTTTTACTATGTAAATGAGTATTTCTGATTTTGAGGTTTTAAGAAAAAAATCCAAAAATAAAATGAAGAGCAAAATATTTTTTTTTTCTATATTCTACAAAAATTTGATTGAACTTGCTTCTATAAATGTTCTTCCGTAAAAGCATTTAAAAATAAATACATGAAAATGCTGTTTTAAATGATTCACAAATTTATTTAAAAATACCATTCAATTTGTTACTGTTATGATTGTTAATTACTGTTACTCTAAATTTTTGCTTTGAAGTTTTTTCAAGCGATATTTTACAATATGTTTTTTTTACTCTTCTTACGTTTATTCGTTTACCAAATGATAAATTCATATTAACTCTAAATCTTTTTCCAGGCTCAAATCAATCCTCTGCAAATTGTAAATTATTGATAATTTAAAATAAAATTTGACTGATGAGGGTCAACTTTAGTAAGCTAATGTCACCAATTTTTAGTTTTTCTATGACTGGCCACAAAATTTAATTAATATTTAAGTGTGATATTTTTAATTTTGTACAATTTTACCCAATACCGTTCGAATGCAATTTACTGCCAGAGAACGTGATATATGCTTCATAAACACAAATGCGTGAAAGATAATAGAAAAGGCTGTTAAAAAATAGTTTTGTGGCAGAAATGTTTCAAGTTTTATTCCAGAAAGAATTGATATATATATATATATATATATATATATATATATATATATAGAAGAGATCCTATTCATAAAAATATATAACTAAGAATTTAAATTGTTTTAATATTTTTTATTGCATAGTTAATAATTTCGATGACAACATTTATTTTTAACTTTAAGCTTATTTGATAAGAATGTGTGATAAAATCAAGAAGAGTGTACAGATAAATTTCAAATTGTTTTTATTTTGGAAATTAAAATCAGAAAAAAATATTGCATGCAATCATTAAATGCTTCTGGTTTACTACACTTTACTTTTGGCTTAATTTTCTGTGGGTGAAATAGTCTGAGTTATGTCTCTTGTAATGAATGCATCTTATACTATAAGAAATAAAAAATAATTATTTGTATGGATTGTTTTTGTTTTATTTCTTTCACAGTCGGCAATCAAGAATTCACATTATCCAACTTGGAAAATTTTTTCTTATTAAAGCAAAATTAAAATTATCTAAAATTTAAACCTGAATATTCAAATTATTCTTTCATTATGAAAAAGAAATTAATAAATAAAGTTAATAAGCGAAATATTCTAAATATGTCTTTTTCAAAGAATATCTTCGCATTAATCAAATTAATGCACTGTCGAAGAAATAAAAAATAAGGATATTAATTAGTAAGTTTAATTAATTTAACACAAATTTTACGAATAATATACTTAAAATTAATGAATTGCCAATCAAATCAAATGTCCGACAGTTTATCGACGAATTTTGTTTTTTAAACTTTAGGTTAACTTTTGCTTTTTAAAAATGTTTTAAACTACAAAAATATAAATTCAACAATTTAAACTATATGTTATGAGAAAAAATAAGATATGTAAAAGGAAAATTCAAACACATTTAATTATATAAATAGAAAATAATAAGAATATGGAAAGTGTATATAATGAATACATATGGAATAATATATAAATGGAAATAAGTACCAACATTGTTAGTTTAATCAGGGAATATTGACCAAACTGGCAAAAATGTAGGCTTTTTATACCAATGGATCAAATAAGCACCAAGATTCCTTCCGAAAGACACTAAAATCACACAAATAAAATATAATAAATGACAAAAACAAATAGAAAGTGTAAGCATATTAATGCTAGTGATTACAAATATAAATAAAACATAAATACAAGAAAACTATGAAGGTGACCATGTTGATATTTCTTTTTATTTATACACATCTTATTGGCTCCTATTGTAGAATTTTTCTATGCATTTTCTTACTTTTAATTATATAATTAATTATTAAAGTTTCTATTCGTATAATTAAATTCTTAAGTTTTTTTTTTATTTTTATTTATTTATTTTGAATTTCAGTTTTAGTCGTTTTTGCAAGTGAATTGCTAAACATTTTTATTTTTGTATTTTGAATATTCATTCTTGTATTTTATGTATTTAGACTATTGTATGTATATTTATAAAATTTTAAGAAGTGATAATTTACTTTACCGAATAAAATATCACAAAAGAGCAGAAATTGTATACAATTACATACAAGAATCTTAAAAGCAATAAAGGCATGAAGCTATATATTTTACATACATAATGTACAATAAAAATATACATTTTTTATAGGAATACGATTTCGTAACCAGGATTGTGAAAAAAGATTTTAAGTGATGAATAACGAAAAATTTTTAAATGAATTAATTTGTGTATCTAATTAAACAGTGATGCCAAAAAACAGTGATTTCCAAAAATTTTTAAATGACATGGGCTTTAAGAAAACACAATTTTGTGATTAAGCACTAAGCATTTTATTTGATTAAATTCTGATGATTTAAGCCTTACAGTTTAATCAGTCAAAGCTTTAAGAAGATTTAAACGTTTTTAAGCTGATTAAGTACAATCCTCCTGTAAATAAAAAGTGGGTCCAAGAAAATAATGATTTTAATTCTCTTGAAGTTTACAAAAAAATAAATAAATTTTCTTTTTCAATCTTTCTTTTTATGGATTTTATTTTTATTTGAATGTCTAAAATGAAGTGAATTGAATCTGAAATAACTGTATGATCATTGTTGTAAACTGAAATACAGTAGTTTATTTTTCAATTCTTAAAACACATTTAAGGTAGTTATTTAAGTTTTTAGTTTAATGCAGAAAACTAAATTAATTAAAATATAATGAGTAAATACAAAATTTATAAAATAATTGCAAACGTTTTCAAAATAACTCTTTAATAAACACAAATATATTAAATTGGAAACAATTTTTTTACTAATTCATAAAATAAATAGTTTTGTTGCGGAAGAAGAAAGCTTAAGATTTATTAATAATTATAAGTTTGATTTAGAGAATAGATGGTGAGATACGTAATTGTTCCTTTACAATACGTAATAACCATTATGAGATTTATGAAATTGTCTGCCTTGGAAAAGTTAACCCATGACTTTACTTTTAGCTGTTGGCTAAGTGATTCAATAATTATCAAATATATGATGAATCTGTCATGCTATGGCAGTATTAGATAATTTTCAAATATATAAAGCAAAAATACAAGATAAAATCTAAAAAAATTGACTTGGAATAAACACTGTTATTCGATAATAAAAAGGAAATCAAATAGAAATCAAAATCAATGTAAAATTTCATATTCATTACTTGATTGTGCATAAATCATTTTAATTTAATTAGCAGCTTATATGAACACAGCAAATTCTTTTCATCCAGGAGAGAATTTTTTTTTAAAAAAACAGTATTTCTAATTATAAGAATTTTCGAAATAAGAAAAGATGTGAGTAATTTAAATATAGAAATATTTTAATATTTTATTGAGCTAACTAAACTCTTAACTTTGTGATAAGTCTATAATGTAATGCCACTTTGCTTTTTGATATCCTGCAGAGATTTACATTATCAAGTCATTTTAACTCATTTTTTAGTAGATAAAAACATATCTTTAGAATTTTAAAAGTGCAACAAGCAGTAATTTAATACTCAACTGAAAAAAAAACTTTTTATCGGATATTTGAATCGTAAGATAAATAAGAGTAATTTATTAATGAAGATTTTTCAGTTGTTCAGTATTAAAACAAATTAATAGATTATATAATTGGAGAATAATAAAATTATATAATTGGAGAACAAATTCTCATCCAATATCAATGGCATTACTATTTTAAAAAAAACTGCCTGCACAGACGCCGTATAATCCAGGATGACAAATTTTAAATTTTTTGGCGATGAAGAAATGTTGCCAAGGTAACGTATTGTGACAAGTGCGATGACGCAAATACTAAGATTGTCAAAATAGAGTTTTCTGCATATTTCTTATAAGTCTTGATATCTATAACGTAATAAAAATCAGGTTGCCATATACAAAAGAAAATTCGCCAAAAAAATCCCCAAATTAAGAATTTGGCATCCTGAATTGTACGACATCTGTGCCAAAAAAATAAATAAATAAAAATAAAGAAAGAAACAAAAAAAAGAAAAATGCTCTCATTTGTGAGGAAATATTCTCCAAAATACAGTTTCGAAACATTAAAATATCTGATACATTTTAAAAAACTCGAGAATCAGAAGTTTTTTCATAGAATCAGATATTGCTACATATTCCTAATAGAAAGAAACAAGTCCTTATTTTTAAGTTTCTAATTTATATTTTATTTGAAAAAAATTATCTATAACATCTGAATTTAAAAATTACTTACTGCGTTACTTCTATCCTAGTTTATTTGTCATTTATTTGATGTAAATAAATTTTATTGCATCCGAAAATATTATAGGAAACTAGATGAGGGAGATAAACGTTCTAATACTTTATTTTATTAGAATAAACATTTCTTCAATACATGATACAAAACAATAGAGCACTCGATTGTCCTATGATATTATTATTTTCTTGTATAAATGTTCACATTTCATATCGGTTCATGGTGAAAGTAGATATGACAAACGCATTTTTGAATTTATTACAATTTACTTTCATTAATTTTCAATCATTTAATCAATTAAATCAAACATTTAAATAGCAATCAATTAAAGAACTATTTTAACTGCCAAATTACTGATATAAAAAATATGTATAAAAATTTTAATGTCAATTTAATTATTTATTGAAAATTTAACCATTGATTATAAAATTAAAATAATACATCTTAATGGAAATTAATATTAATTTTGGACATTGCTGTAAACATTGACATTTGTTTTAACTCTTTCAAAATATAGATTTTCTTTCCATAATATGCTTTTAGTAGTCAAGAATTTACTTGATAAATTCCAGGTAATTTTCAGAGTCAGACTCTCAATTTCGAGTATCGCTGCGTGATAGATAGAGACGAAATAAATAATTTTTAAAATTACTATGTTCAGTCGAAAATTGAATTAGTATGAAGTCGAAATGAAAGTAATCAAATATAAGATGTACTGAGGAAAGAACATTTTAGTTCACTTAACATTTCAGAAAGTGATAAATTCTTTATTCCAGGTCCTAATCAAGAAATTTTTTGAAGACTTTTAAAATACAAGATGGTTGCTCCAACACTAAATATAGCGTTTAAATAGGTAGCAACATTAGCTAAGAAATCACCTTCTTCGTTGCAATTTAACAAATTTTGGGCAAAAGTTTACAAATGATCACTTCATTATTTTTTGGTGATTTTTTTGACGCCAAGATAAGCACCAAAATGTGAGTGATAAAATGGCAACCCTAAAATAACATGAGTTAAAGCGTTGAAAATACCAGAGTCACCAGAAATTAAATTTTATCACCAATATTTATCGCCAAATATTTCGTTAAGCAAAGAGGTACAAGATTCTGCACCTGAATCCGAATTTTGAAATTCTACAAAAGGACCAGGTCGACAACTTGATTGGCATCTTATCTCTTCACTATTTAGCCAACACCAAGTTATTGTAATTATACCTTCTCAATTAGAGGGTTTTGTGGTGATTAGGATATGCTGAACACACAAAAACAATTTTTTTCTTAACAAATTAAAGCAGGCTTTGAATGCAGAATAAAGATTTTTGATTTTTTTCCCCATTTTAAGTAGATAACATAATTTTATCAAGTTTTAAATAAATTTAAGAAAGATATGACTGAAGTACATTTTTTATAAAGCTAAAAAAGAATGTTTTAAAATTTGTGCGGTTTTAAATTTATTTACAGTGACACATAGTGAACTTTGTATTCAGCCTCATTAAATTTTGTTTGTTTATAGCTAAAAAACAATTGCTGTTAAAGCAGTTTGATTAGATTAGATTATTGAAAATCACATGAATTATTTTCAAAATGCAATGATTTAATGAGATTATAATTATAAAATATTAAGTTAACGATTTACATGCCCTTTCTCTATATATAATTCAAAAGGGAACCGTTACAAAATACATTAGTCTGTCGTTTTTTCTTATTTTATCATATTTTTTACTTTTCTCTATTTATACTGATCTACAAACTCTCACGATTATACAAGTTTAGTGGCTGGCTGGTCCCAATGATAATTTTAACTCCCATTTATGAACTAAAATTTTAAAAATTCTCTTTTCTGCGAATTCATTGTCACCAGTTTTCCTTTTGTTTAATTTTTATGATGTAATTTTTTTTCATTTGAGAAATTCAGATAAACTTTTTAATAGAAGAATTGTGTATCCTCCAAACAGTGGATAAATAACAGCACAGCTGATTTTGAAATCCTAGATATTTTAAATACAGCTCTCGTGGAAATTCTTCCACCTAATTTAAACTTTAGTTTTAGAGGATCAAGACTTTATTTTCAGAAAGTCATTTTTTATTTTCATTTTGTAAAAACCTTCAAAAGCCAATCCGTAAACTATAGATTCTTCATCAAGACCTTATCATCAGTCCAACTGTTGTTCATCAAAGAAAATACTCTCTACTTGTGCTGATGCCCTAAAAAAGCAGAAGACATTCTCAACAATATTGATCAGATTGAGAGCTGCTTTATGATTATCTTTAAAGCGATCAAACAACCTGAGCCATTTTGCTTCCCTTGAGGTAATCCTATCTTTGGTAGTCTCTTCTTCCTTCTGCTGTTAACTGTTTTACTGCAAATATTCTTTAGCATACCCAATTTTGCAAGACAAAACATGAATCACGATTCGCAAGACAAAACGATAGGATGACAATATTACTTATTAGCAGACTATCAACCTTCAACTTTTTACTTTCCATATAGTATAGAAATTAATGACAAATGATTCTAAATAATATTTTACAATTAATTATTTTTACACCTTTTTATCCTCATCTATAAAATCAAATTTAATTTTCACCGAGACGTGATGTAAACCGGCTGGGACACCGGGATTTTATCTGAAAACCGGAACGTCTGGCAAGCATAGATATGACCAAAAACCAGATAAGTAAATTTATTATTAATTTTTCATTTCGATTTTCACAAATTCGATGTTGACTGATATCATAAATAGTGAGAAAATTGTTAATTATAAAAGTTAAGGTACAGGTTCCGTATAATCCAGGATGCCAAATTCTGAGATTGCTGATTTTTTGGCGGATTTCCTTATGCATCTGGCCACCTCGTTTTTATTATGTCTTACATATGGAGACTTATTAGAATTATGCAGAAAATTCTAATTTGGTAACCCTAGTATTTATGTCATCGTGCACGTCATGATACATCATATTGGCAACATTTCTCAATCGCCAAAAATAATTCAGAATTTAGAATCATGGATTATACGGCACCTGTACCAAAGTTAACAGTATTCTCTGAGTCTGAACTCTACTTTGATGATTCTTTGTCAGGCAACACATATAACTCCTCTGGCACAAGCGCAATGAATGATACGCTCAAGAACTCCAATCTTCAAGCAACTTTTTACGGAACATTGGAGCTACAACATTAGTTCTAAAAATCCCATAAATATTTCTCAAACTTGATTAAAATAATAAAATAACATTATAAATAAGCCAAACGAGACCGCAGTCGTTATTTTCTAGATTATGTAGTACATCATACAAGATATACAAAAAATGAACACATAAGAATGTGATAATTATCAAACGATAAAAGTTTTAAACTTGTTTTTTATTAACTTTAAAATATAAAATTCAAATTCTCTAAACGATCTTAAATATAAATGTATTCAAAATTTAAACAGTGAAATTCAGTTACAATTTTTATCATATATGACAGATGTATTTACATAAAATGAGTTTAATAAGTATTGCCAAATTCGTTAAAATTAAATTGAATGATAAAAATATGTTTTAATTTTAAAATTAAGTCTATGGAATGTGATCTGAAAAATAATTATAATATGCATCGTTTTTCTTTTTTATATAAAGAAAACCGGGTAATTTTTAATCGGAAACAAATGTGAGTAAAAATGCTTCAAGAGTATATTTTGCTCTTAAAAGTCATTATAAAAAGGATTATTTTTCTCAAAAATAAAAATTCTCAGGCTGAATTAAAATCTATTTAGAAAATTTTAATAAAAAATCCAGAAATTATTACTGAGTGACTATGAGTATTTCGTTAAATTATTAACTCATTGTATGAAAAAATAATGTATACGTACGAGAATATCTATTATTATTAAAATGTTGACTAAAATATCTTCATATTTCAGCTAAAATTGTAAGTCTTAATTCCTTTCTTTACAACATAGTTGTGACAAGACTTCAACATAGCTATCTCAAGAAGCAAAATTCAGATATATTTTGGATTCTGAATACAAGCCACGTTATTAAATAATAATATTACTAAGTCACACAATTTTAAGGTTTAGAATCAAACAATCTCAACACGATAATTAAAATTGAGAAGTTTATTTATGCATATTATACATATTTAATAATATTTTGTAACTTTTATAACAATCTAATTAAAGATTATTAAAACATTCTTCCTTATATTTACTGACTAAATTATAAATATTCAATTGCTTATGATATCAGGTTCCAAGACAAAATTTTAGCTCATTAGGTTTGTTATATTGAAAATTTGAAAAGTACTACTCTGCTGGATTTTATTTAGTGCTGCCATCTCTTGGATTTAATTGTCATAAAATTGTTTTTAAAATTATTACATTAACAAAAATAAAAGTCTTTAAAATGCTCTTTCTTGAAATCATTTGGTATGAATTTATAAATTACGAGGGACAATAGATTTCATTTGTTCCACCACAAAAGTTTTTTTAATGATTTAATAATATTCTTAATATAAAGTAATTTTGCTTCTAATTTTATACTTCATTACAAGTTTTATTGTGACAAATTTGATTTTTAATATATTTTTACTGACAAATTCAACTATAAAAATAAAAATACTTTATACGATAAATATTTGCATTATTTCAGTTAAATATGAAGAAAATAAGCTTCATTTTTTTTATTTTATTATATTTTTCTTAGTTGCTCAGAAGTTTGTTGGAGGGATTTATCAATTGAAAATTTGCATTATATTTAATTTCATTCTAGTTTTGGAATAACAATTGTAAATATTTTAAAACAGCTATTATTGTTAGAAATATAGCATCTTTTTGAAAGTATTTATTTTCAGTTATATATTAAGAAGATTTTTATTAATCATAAAGTAAATAAACGAGATAAATTCGAATGACATACTTTTGTGTATAGAATAAAAAGTTTAAAAAATAATAATATATTATTAACATAACTTTAAGTGTATTTCTCTTTCTTTCGTAATAAAGTAAAAAAATGTTAGAAAAATTAATAATGTTAATTTCTATTTAAATTTCTCATCCTCTGGACTTTTAAATATTTTTAAACTCTTTCAAAATTTGTTTAAAAGTCTGTGAATCCCAATTTTTATTAAAACTTATTTTATAATTATTCTTATTATTCCAATTTATTTAGCAAGATTACACTTTCTTATATTTAGCCAAAATTAATGTCGAAATAAAAAATGCTTAAAGAATAAATTTTGATTAATACTTAAAAATAAACATATGCTGAAAATCCTACTTCATGTTAACTAACGTAAAATCGTTCATGGTCTAAGTAAATAAATCTTAAAAATGGAATATAAATCTGATTAACGAACCACTTTCGTTTTTCAACTCCTTTGCTAGTAACTAATTGCCAATTTTCTAGTAACTAATTAGAAAGTTGATATTTAAATAAATTATCAAAGAAAAATAACTTAGTTCAATTTTAGCTTATTTTTAAAGGAATAATAGTTAAAAATTTCTCCATTTTTTTTATAAATTTTTTGCTGATATAATATTTTTGTTATTCATTGACGATTAAGAAATATCGAAATGAAAAATTTTCTTTTTTATCGGGAAAACTCATACGGCAAAAATTCCATATCATTAGAGATATAATAAAGAATAAAAAATAAAATAAATAAATATATTTTAAACCTACACTTCCTTTCATGAACTTTTTTAATTTCTATATTTTTTTTTTGTTTGTATACTTTTTAAATGTCTTTTCATTAACAAAAATATATATTTTCTAATCAATTATGACGATAGTTAATGAAGAAAATTGCTTTATACTGAGTACACAAAAATACTAAAAGTAAAAAAGATTTTTTTTGCATTTTATGCAAGAAAAACCCTTATAAATTAATTATTTTAAATAAAAAAAATTCTCTAATTTTAAACCAATAACAATAGTATTTCTGTGATAGTAATTAAAATTTTCCAATCAATTTTTCATACTCCATGAATTTTTTAATCATCATTGATCTATAACTTACTACTGAACTGGTTCTTAGTAAGTTATAGATCAATGATGATTGCATGTTATATCATGCATGGTTACTTTTTATATAATTCGCAATTTTTATTATTTTACATTTTCCAAAAATAAATTAAATAATTTTTAATTAATGATTTCATTACTTAATATTAAGAAATTCACACAAAGCAAATTCATTCAGATCATTTCTCTCCAAAGAGGATTTATTTATTGTCATGGGGTTGTAATCTAGTGCCCAGTTCGTATTGCACTTTTATAAACGTTTCTAAATTTCAACTGAGTGAACTTTTTCGCAGTGGCAACTTGTGATGAAAATAATAAAATAACATGGAACTGTGACTTATCTTTAATCAGTTTACCGAACTGATTCAAGCGCCATCTGGTTTTCTGCTATATAGTCTTTTGTGTTTGCTTATCCTTAAGCTGATCAAAATAAATTGTGGTTAACTATATAATTAATACTTTTACGCCTTACAAGATGGCAGTACCTCATTACATGCTGGATTCCTCCTATGTGCTTGAAGGCAGTTTTTCTGTTCCCTCTGACTGTGCGGAGAGAGAAGTAAAAATGCACTCCAGTCAATCACATGTTGTTGAAGTCGCGGCTGTAAAATAAATCTTGTTGATTTCTATCTAAGTCCATCCTAATTTTGGAGGTTATACAAACACTCCAAAAAATATAAGAGAAACAAATTAGAAAGAAATGAAACAAAGATACTTATAAAAGTGTTAACTAAGTATCAAAAATTATATTACATTTGAGAAGAAATAGGTTTGTCAATGACATTCTTTTTCGTTCGTGATCATTATTTGAAATATCATAATTATAATCATTTTACTTAGTATTGCATGATTTAAAAAATGGGCTCATCTGTAAAAATTTCTCAAAAATATCATGAAATTTACTAACATGAACAAACAATAAACAAAGTTTAAAACAAAAACTAAAATTTCTTAAATCATTTTCGATCTTTATACAGTGTGATGTCTGTTTTCAGAGTAGTGTTTAAGTTGAAACAAATTTAACCGTAAATTGATTTTATAAAGATGTGCAGTAAAATCGAAGCACAAGAGGATTTAATTGCAATGTATTATTCGAAAAAAGAATATGTATCTTTTTGCCCTTGATACCTGGGTTTTAAATATGGTTACTCACAAACATCAAATTGATTGGCTTACAAACGGAAAGTTTTAACCAATCCGAATGGAGATAAATTAGAAGAATGAAGAAAATAGATTAATTTAGCTAAATAGATATAATTGAGTAGTGATAGAACAGGATTGTAAAAAATTTAGTGATATTTTTCAGTAATTAATAAAACTCAACACTCTCAGACACTTTTGATATTTTCTTATCTACTTAATAGTGTGGCAGGTAATTGCTTAGGTGGTAGTTGAGGTAAACGAAACTAAACTCAAAGCAGTACACGCATATTTAGCAAAGTTGGTATAAGTATGATATATATCCCCCAAGAGTTTTCTCGCCAAATCTAGCGTTCTTTGATTTGATTATATAATTATTGTAATGATTTGATTATATAGTTTATGAAGGAATCTGACACTTTTATGATCCTTAACTTTAGTTATTCCGGATATTAAATTATTTTTCTTATTAAAAATTTATAATTTAAAAAACATATTTAGTCATTTATTTGTATTTGCAAACAACACCAATAAAGTAGGGATATAAAGTTAAATAAGTAAAATTATAAATTTAAGCTTAAAATTTTTATGCTAAACAATAAATTAGATGGATTTTGTTAAATACAGTTAATAATGTCATAAGCACTTCGATAGTAAATTTAATAATGTATACATAATAAAAATAGTAAATAGTATTTTAAATTGGACAAAAAAAGAAAGCTCGGTATCAATTTCTGACCAATAAAATTATGGCCGCTATTAAAGTATTAGGTTATTAAAGTATCGGCAATCATATTTATTTTCATTTAGAAAATTTTTTAAAGTTTACTTTAATTATGAATGCTTACTTTTGTTCTTTTTTTTAGATTTAATCAGATGATTTAGTGAGAAATTCAATGACATCAAAAACTGTCCACTTGTATTTGTGAAAAATAAGTATTTTTCCATCTTGTTCCCATTCTTATTTAAATTGTTCTTTGTTATAATTAATTTTATAAAGCAGAAAATGATTATTAATGATGTTCTATTATTTGATTCATTTATCTCTTATTTGATATAAGATAAATCACATTTTTAAGCTGTTAAGCAACTTCGCATTTTCAATGCACCATTCCTGAAGAAGATACTAGCTGATTGCTTTTTCCGACATAGATTTTGTGTTCCAATTTTGCAATTGTTTGCGAATTCTACCATTTTTCTGAACTCCAATCAACATTTGTTCTAAGAGGAAATTTTTAAATTCAGATTTTTGATAAATAGTTACTAGAGCAGTTTTGAATTTGTCTCTCATGTTTTGTCTTTCTTTCGTGACATCACGCAATTTTTCAATTAAAACATCGTTTTCGTACTGAAGTTCCTTGAGTCTCTCTTGATCAGAGTGCTCAAATTTTAACGTATCTTCATTCTCAGTGAGCTTTTCTCTTTGTGTGTAATCATGAAGATTTGCTTCGAATATAAGTTCAGCATTTTCGATTTTTGCATCCCGTAGCTTTCTCTTTAATCTGCTCACCTTAATATGCAATTCATTCACTTCAGTTTTCAGTTTCGTTGTTATCTCCATATTTTTCCATAGAATATTTGTGAAGTAAAAATACACTTTTTCTGCCTGCGTAGCAATCGATTGATCAATAGAGACTTCAGCAATAAGAGTCTCCCAAATATCTCTCATCATTGATATCTTTTTTTCGCTTAAATCAATCATAGCTTGCTCATAAGATGCATTAAATTGCTCCCCTGATGCTTCTGCAGTTTTCAAAATACTTTCAGTAAATCTTCGCCATTCCTCTTCCAAGCTTTTTTTCAAGTTAATGATGGCAAATGTGTGTTCCAGTTGACAGCTAGCAACTTTTCGTTTTCTGTCTTCCCAAATGTATCTAAGAAAATCATCATACTCTTTATGAGCATCTTCAGCATCTTGAACTGTCTTGAAAGAATTGAATAACCCTATGGCTTTCTTCTCTTTTCTTGTCACATCAGATAATAAATTCGATTTTGTTTCAGTTTTCAGTAACATACGAGAATCATTTAATAGGTCTTGCGTTTTAATACCTTTCTGAATTAACATTTGCTTTTTGATGAGGTTTTCTCCTTCTTTGCTTCGAAGGGAATCCAAAAAGGGGAATTTATTATTTTGATGTTCATTGAATATTAACTTCAAACGTTCTGTCTCCTTTAATAAAGCACTGATGTACTGCTTAAGCTGGTCATCTGTCATTATTTCGATATCATACACAGCTACAAGAGCTACTTGTTTCTTCTTTTTTTTCGGCATTTTTTGATTTGTCACTTATACATCAAATAAAAATTACTATTCACATTACAGTTACCATGCATTCAAACAAAATCTGATATACATTTGCTTAAGATCATTTATTGAATTTATGCTGTATTTTTTATTTTATACCTAAATACTACTTACTATTCATTTTTAAAGCAATTCGTTCATTACAATTCAGACAGTGGAATTTTAAACATTGTAAAGATTATTCATTTTAAACATTTATCAGTTTGAAAGGGTTTTTATTTGTACACTAAATAAATCTGTCATCTTTATGACAACTTTAATTTATTGACGTCATCCAAAAGACGAGGAAAACTAAAGCATGTTTTTTTATAATAATGAACTCGTCAGAAGAAATAAGTTTTAATTTTTATGATTAATTAAAAATATTCTCGATAAAAAATTAATAAATGTTTTTGATAAAACTCTGAATGATATTTTCAAACTTATATCACTTGAAATTCTTATTTTCTAGATTTAATTTCAAAGTTTATTATTCTCCCGTATAAAGCAATGTATTTGTATAGTTAAAGATACTTCTTTTTTATTTGATCGAGATTACTATAATAGATATGTTTAATCAAGATCAAATTATACTTTTATCAACAAACTCAGAACACAAGATAATAATTCGAAAAGAAAACAATTAAATTTACTTTTTATTAAATTATCAAAAATATTACTTGGACAGGAGGGATATATTTTCTCTCAATGCATTAATCAAAATCTATTACCATTGTATGATACATGAATATTTTGTGGTGCAAACAGAAAATTAACCCCCTTCAAAGTATTGATTCTGCGGTAGGACAAAAGAGTGACCACACTGAAAATGGCTAATTGTAGACTCTCAAACGAGGTTGATGTTAAGCTTATTTGGAGCAATAAATCCATGGCTTTAAGAGTAAATTTTAACTTTTGCTCTTGATGAGTAAAATACTGAAATCGTATTTGTCCTTACTCCTCTCCTAAAAAAATAGAAGGTAGAAAATGCAAGAGTGGAATAAATATAGATTGATTGTAAGATTTCCAAACCGGGAAATGTCATTACATTATTCTTTCTGAAGCCAAATTTGCTAATAGCCAACGTTTACTCATTATTAATGCGAATTTAAATTTAAAATTTTTGTTCATTTTTCACAATTATGTCTAATTTATACAATAAATTGGCGCATCCGTGTTATATATTTTAAGACATTTTAAAGTTGTTTTGCTGATTTATAAAATAAAAATAATATATATTACATTTAATAGATTTAACTAACATTGCAGTAAAAATTGAGAAAAAAAGTTAAAATTCAGATTTTATTCAATAAATATTTCACATTTCTCCTAAAAGTATCACAATTAAAAGTTATGATAATCTATTTTTATTTTAATCCCGAGGTGTATGAGCAACATGCACTCTGGCAAAGATGTCTGAACATTTCAAAATACATTTTATATACTAAATATTGACTAATTGCGAAATTAACATTAATGATCTCGCGTATGCAAGTGCAACAGAATTACCCTCCACAAAATGAACTTTCTAAGGAAACTATAGATGTTTGGTATGATTCAAACAGAGAATGTAAAAGCAGAATTTATATAAAGCTCATATTATTGCGGAAATCTAAAATAAGAGTTGAAAAATGCTTAAATCAAAAAAATAATTCATAATGCTTCCTAATAATTACTTAGATGACTAAATTTATTTTTTAAGAAAGATTTGGATTTAAAAAAAAACAGCAAATGATAAAATTTTGTAAAAAAAAAAGGGGGGGGCTATTTAGATCGGGACTGACTTTTATAAAGGGTTAAATCAACTCTTAATTCAAGCTTCACATAGCAAAAACAAATCAATGTGTATAATGTTATTTAAGAATGATTCTAATATTATGATAAAATAGTTTAACATAAACGTTTTTACGCTGAACTCTTTTTATCTTCTAGATTAAAAAAATCATACAATAAAATTCTTCATTTACTCCTTTCACAGTTTTTTTTTATATTATTTTTCTTATTTTGCCATGTACCTGTTTATATAGGTAAACATAACACGAATCTGTTATGTTTACCTATATAAACAAGAAATTTTATCCACTATATCAGAAGTATTAAACACGTAGCTGAATGATAAATTAAAACTAATCAATGGGAAGGGGAAATATAGTGAAAATTTTCAACGCTAAATAAATATGCTTTGTTTCTTGTAAAGCAAAACTACAGAAAAGGAAAGTAAAGAATAAATGATCTAATATTAGCACAAAATATATTCATAATTTATATTGATATTATGAATATTATCATTCACAATAAAGAATTAGATTTTAAATTTTAAAGAGTAATATTCACAAACAACGAACAAGTAATAAATGAAAGATGCATGTACCTTCAAAGGGTTAATATATAGATTGATGATATAGATTAACTATAGACTGCAGAAATTATGAATACAATCTAGAGGACATTTTACATTTATTTTTCTTACAAACATACACGAATCCTCTAATAGATTAAAAACTGTAAAATTCTGCGGTTCCTCAGGGCATTGTTCTCATTATCGGAAGGTAGTGATTTCGAATCCTGACTCAACTGAAGATCCGTCGTGTTCTCTAAAAGCGGCTGGGATATGTTAAATAGGATGTGATCTCAGTGTTCTCCAAATGAAATAAGGTGGCCTCTGGGGTTGGCAGGTTATATACTTGGGGTGCTTCTGTTTCGTCCCTGCTTCTAAATAACGAAGACTTCCATTCTGCTACTTTCATCAATCTGTAGAGCCTTATTCAGAACTAAGTACAGGTATAGCAACAAAACTTCTTCTTCCCATAGGTATGTTCTTAAAGGAGTTTGAGTGTTTTGAAAATGGAGACCAGAATCTTTTCGGCATCTAAAAATCTCTAATAGATTTCACAAGCATTGTTGGAACAGAATATAAAGGGATCTAATGATTCATATTTTGAATTTAGAAGCTAACATAAGCATGGCATGTAAGTTAACTAATGCTGTTCTTAATAAAAATGTGTCGAAATAAAAATAAAGGCACATGGCCTAAGTTGGGTATAAATTATGTAAAAATATATTTGTTTGCTTAATAATAACTAACATGTCTCGTTTACTAGTTAAAAAAGCACTTAATCTGATGGAAGAGGAATTAAAATTTTCTCAAGGTATGTAATGCACATATTTTTTTGGTGACTTGGTTGACTATTGTACATAAAGAAGTTTCATCTAAACTACATCATGGATTATATTTTCACGAAATATAAACAGTGTCAAAGATTCTACATCAAGAAGATATATACTAATCTGAAAAATAAAATTGATTTTTCTTAGCATTCGTTGCTTTGTTATTGCTTTTGAAAATCGATAAAAGATTATTTATAAAATATACATCCCATGTTGTTGATAAAATCAATAGTTAAATGTAGAAGTAAGGTTTCTTATTTTTTAAAATTTGTTTTATAATAAATGTCCCGTTTTACAAATGTCTCCAAATGGTTTCTATTAATTTTTGAGTCCTTTGCCATCTAATCAGAAGATTTTATCCCTTGTCAATGAAGTTAGGATCTAGCATAGAATTTATAGGTTTTCTTATAAGGAAATGACCTGGAGTTAAAACTGAAAATTTATCAGTATCGATGGGTTGAGGAACTAGGGGTCGGGAATTAAGGAACCTCTCAAAAACTCTTCGAGCGTAAAAAATTTAAGCTTGTCTCCCAAAGGCCGTCGAAGTTGGGAGCCCTGGGGGGCAAAACTTTCCAACTGATACTTTTGGAGGAAAACATATTTGAAATGTCTTCTCCTAGCATTGATTTATGTGAGAGTTGAATCTCTGCAGAAGCACCTGTAAAATTAGTTGCATTATTGCTAAAAATAATGGAGCTTTTCCAATGATGTAGAAAAACTTTTCAATGTAGCAATTAGAGTTTCACAAGTTAAGCCTGAAAAAATTCTATGTGTACAAGTTTGGTTGCCATACATATAAATAAAGCAGCATATAATTTTTGGAGAGTACCCTTTCTCTGTCTCTTATATTTTACTTCAAAGATCAATAAGTCAATTCCTATGTTTGAAAATGCTGAACTTTCTTATGTTTGAAAATGCTGACCTAAGGGTAACTCTCTCAGCAGGAAGGTCTCCCTTTATCTGATTTGCGACAAATGGCTTGTTTTTTAAGTATTCTACACATTCGTGAACTACTTTGTCGGCTGTACTTCTGCCACCAATGGGCCAATATTTTAAACGAACAGTATTTAGAAGGGCTAAAGGGCCAACATGAAAATATCGTTTGTGATAATATTGAAATATAAGTTTAACTAATTTATTACCAATTGGCTGAATGATGGGATGTTTTTGATTAAATTTTAAATTAGAATGTGCAAGTCTGCCACTTACCGAAATCAATCCATTGGATGAATCTATGAATGGCTTAAGAAATTTAAACTTACTTGATGGGACGGGCAATCCTTTTTCTAAAGCAGGTATCACTGGGAAAAAAATACCTTACCTGAATCATTTTTAAAAGCACATTTTCTCTGTTTTTGTATTTCTCTTCCTCTTTGTATTATTCAAGGAATCCCCTTTTCCTTTCATTAAATTTACAATTTCGGAAGAACCTTAAAATAAATGTTAGAATTCTGATTAGTTTTTGAAAATTATTAGTGCATCTATTTGCAGTCTTATTGCAGCAATGACTTTCTGTGTGAGTCTTGAGAGAGGCAGGCAGGAGCAAAGTTTAAGTCTTGGGATTGTCTTGGGGCATTGTGGGATTTACTGCACAAAAGTTCGCTTGTTACTTCATTGTAATTTGATACAGTTTTTATGTAAATCGCAGCACCATATGCTTTTGAATATGCATCTGCAAATCTATGTAACTTTACAAGTTTTATGCTAACTTGCTAAAAACATCTAGAAGCATGAATGGATTCTATATCTGTCAGATTTTTTATAAAGTTTTCCCATTGTATGTACACATCTGGTGATAGAATTTCGTTCCAGTCCAATTTGAGTAACAACAGTTGCTGCATAGATAGTTTTGCTTTGGCAATAACTGGTCCTAGGAGTCCAAAGGGGTAATACATGCAAGTAATTAATGAAAGAACATTTTATTTGGTGTACTTGCAATCTGTGCTGATGTTAACTCTAAACATAAAAGAATCACTTAAACTGTTCCTAAACATCCTTAGAGTTTTGACCATTATGATCTGATAACCCACATTATATGTAAGTTTTTAATACACTTCAGTTGAACTCAGAAACTTGCTCAAAGAATTCTGAATACCTTCTGCAAAGCTTAGTTCATCTGATTATACACATGCACACACACAAAAACATGAAAAATGTTTTGAAAAACAGTTGCTGTTTTTCAAACCAAAAATCTCTTCTATTTTTACAGAGTGCTTACAAGTTGCACTATAGTTGACGGTGATGTGTGCATGCACCTTAATGCAAATAATTTGCATATTTGATTGTCACAAATGTATGATATAGATTTCACATGATTTGTATGCTTTTTTTCAGAGTTTTGCATTTTGGAGAGCCAGCTGTATATGCTCTACTTCAAGTTTACATTACATACCTAGTATAATACATATATATTTTTTAACTTTTCATCAATGTATATGTTTAACAATTTATTTTTTTTAAATTGCTGTTTTATTTATGACCATAATATGCTACAATACTGTATTATATTTTATTTTTCTGCTATATTTATATATATTTAAAGTTTTATGCTCTTATGTATGTAATTTTTGGTAATTATAACTAATTTCAAATAATTTTGTGTGGATGACCATAAAAAATTTTAATTTGGAAATAGTTTATTTAAGTTTTTATTTACTATTCATATTTTACTTAAATCGTTATTAAAGTTTAATTAAATTAATACAATTAAAAAAACTCGCACACATAATAGAGATAAAAATAAAAGTTTCCTATTGGATAGATATCCCAATAAACATATACACTAATAGCGATATATTTTTTTCTGTATACTATTCTGAGTAGTTTTCATACCATTTTGTATTTATAAACTTTATTTCTAATCTTCAAGGGCTAGACAGATTTTCCAAACATTTTTATGAAAATGTTAAAACATTAATATTTTTAGCTTAGCTTATGATAGTTTTACTAAGTGAAATTTAATTATGCAATCTATTTTACCATATTATCATTAATATAACAATTTTACAATCTGTATTGTAATCACTGATGATTAAGAATAATCTCTTAAAGAATAGTGCTGAGAATATTTCTTTGTTCTGTTTAAAATTGATTTTTTATATAAAATGTAAATAAAGTATAACAGAATATTTATTAATGATATATTTTGCCTCTTGTACTGAAATAAAATTTAAAAAATTGAGTTTGCTATGCTGTGTTCATTATTTGTATTCTTAAAAACACTTAAAATCTTTTATTTGTTTACATCTAACATTTGAACGAAGGTTAAGTAAATTACATTCTTATGGTTATAAATTTTAAATATAATTTTAAACTTATTCCAGTGTTAAATATATAATAAAGTTAAGATATATTTTCATAGATTTTATCATATGAAAACTAAAATTTTGAAATTATTGTTTAATGAAACTTTATACATAAGGCTGAAGAAACTCCTTTCGATTTTTAACTTTACTATTTTGTGTCCAATGGACTTTGGAGAGTCCTTTCTGAACACATATGATACTCTAGAAAAAGACCACATTAGTGTCACCAACTCAATAATTTGAGGAAAATGCAGATGGATCTCTCACACTTTTCGAGTGTCCACATCAAATCCCTTATATATCTTTAAGGAGAGAGGAACTATCTGGAGTCTCATTGGTACTACATGTTCTCAGGTGCTTGGGTTTTACAAATGTTTTCAATTTCTTAAAGATTTTTGATATTTGGAGATGGTATAGCATTGCCACACCTTTTGGGATTAAAAACTGCAATAAATTTTGTAATAGAATATTTAAGATATGTTACTCACAACATATATATACATTATCAAATTTTCTATAATTATTTTTTAAAGTTACTGTAGATATTTGTGTAGCTCGACTTTTAAACTTTTTCATTTATTGACTTTTAAATTACATGTTTTAGATTTCCATTTTTTAAACTTTATTTCTAATGATTTTAAGATTTTCTCTTTTTGTTATTATTTTTCAGTAAAGATTCTCATCTTATTTCTGAACTGTTTTGGCATTCATTTTAAATAAATTATTTTACAGAAGATGCTAGTGCACATCATAAAAAGTTAAAATCTAAAAAACAATCTAAAGAAATTGGGAATACTGAAACCACTGAATGGAACTTGGAAAGTAAAATTCCATATGGTAAGTTGGTTTTAATATCTTGTATATTCTTAACTTATAAATATTTATGCAATTTTGTGATTTTTAGTAAATTTTACTAAAAATCACAAAATTGCATAAATAATTTTACTTAACAAAATTTACTGTACCTCTGAAGATAGCAAGCCAAGTTTAAAGCCTTTTGCTTAGTTCCTGCTTCTAAATTATAAGAACCCAACTTTCAGAGTCATGATTGTATACCCACTGTGTCTCACTATATGAAGGTGCAACCATATCTAATACTAAAAGGTAAAAATTCTAATCCTGTGCACTGGAAACACTTACTAAAATTCTGAATAGTTTCAGATATCCTCTAAAATTTTTTTGAAACTCTTGAAATTAATAGTTTTTTCCTTGGAAAATCTTAGAAATTTTTTCTTTTTTTAACTTTTTTGTTTTAAAAATTACTGCGTAATGAACTGAAATTATTAAACCCTTGCTTGCCGTGGGCGTATATATACGCCGCGCTAAGCCAATGTGTTGACTGCCCCAGGCGTATATATACAGCTTTCCGAAGTACGCTTCTCTGCAATGGTCTGCTATCAGTAAAGCTAGACACATGGCTTTGTAATGCAATAGAATGTCCTTGACATTGTTTACGATGGATCTGCCTATTTCAACGGGGTGATTTGGAAAAGGGAATATTTCTTGGAACGGGGAAAGTTGTTTGTTTTTTTTCCCCCATATGTTGCAGTTATTATTTGTGCTTCTTTTCAAATAATTCATAACATTTTATTCTTTCACTTTCATTTTTGTTAGAGTGTGTTACAAAAGCTTTTTATTTTGTGTCAAATATGGTTGATAGTGATGACAATGAGCTGGATGACTATTTTCGTTTATCATCATCAAGATCAGAAATGTCGGAATATGACATTACATCTGATGAAGATTATGATTATGACTTCTTGCAAGATGCTCAATGTTAGACATGCTTAGATATAAAAAATTTACCTGTGCAGTCTATATGCTTTCCATTTTTTGGACAACCAGAAATACAGAAAAATATAACTCATGTTTCAAACCCACTCATCACTTTTGAATTATTTTTTGATGAGGAGCTGGTACTGCATATTGTTACTGAAACTAATCGTTTTGTAGACCAATATATCAAGAAACATCCTACTAAAGAGAAATTAAGAACAAAGTTGTGGCATCCAACAGATTCAGGGGATATTGCATTTTTTTAACTATGATGATATTTTACAAGGTATAACAGTGAAACCAGCAATTGCTCTTTACAGGTCTAAAAATAAACTGATCGAAACTCCAATTTTTGGAAAATTCATGTGTCAAAATCGTTTTCAGCTTATCATGAAGTTTTTGCATTATTCACTTAATTATATTTTAAATTTTGTGGTTTTTTTTAGTTTTTGTTTAATTAAAGTAAACTTTTAAAATGGAAAGCATGCTTCTTCTTTTCCACTGATAACCGCATAACTGCGTGAGCCTGTGTGAAAACCGGTGGCACTGGGGAGCGAATATCGTAAATTTTCTTTGGCAGATAAGGAGTTAAAGACATAAACAATGTTATTATAACATAAACTTCTGAAGAAGTGTTAAGATGGATTTTTTTAAAATGTAAATTATTATTATTTTTTCAATATTAGTAAAGTTAATGGAAAATATATCTATTTAAATGTTGTGAGCTCTAGTAAATATTCTATTTTCGATTCTTAATGAATCAAATAATTTAAGAGAAATGCAGATGCTTATTTAGTCGTTATCTAATATATCTGACATTAACTAGAATTTGACTCTATTTTAAAAGTGCTTAAATTATTTGAACTAACTATAGCTTCATAATTTTTATCAAAGCTACCATGATCTCATCAAAGATAACTTTTCATTTTATTTTAAATTACCATCAAATCGAAGACAAAATTTTTGCATTTATAGTAAATAATTTTTAGGCTTTTAGTACTTTCCTGATTAAATGAATAATAAGCACTCTGAGTTTTACAGTTGAATAATTTAAATTAAATTATTAATTTTTATCTTAAGTAGATTCAAACTAACAGTTCAAATCTACTTTGAACTCTAAGTCCCTATCAAATTAGACATTTACAAAACTTGAAGGAGAAGAGCAATAAACAAACTAAACTAAATTCAGGTTCACATTTCTGTGTGTGGTGAAACAATAGTTTGTGATGATAGAAAATTTAAAATATGCCACAACAGAACAGAAGATATCAGCAAATAAAAAGTGTAGCTGAAATAGCACTTTATCCTTCAGTTTAACAATTAATAAGTTCTGTCTTAAGATCAGTCATGGATTTTTGTCATAGCTTAGAACAGTTCAGATACTGAAGAGTTAAAAAATTGGTATAACTTAATTTCAAAAAACTAGATTACTTAAAGGAAGACAAAAATATCAGAATTTTATAAACAGGAAAGTATAATTTATAAAACATCAATTAAAAGAGCAACTGATGTTAAAAAATTGCAATTTTTCAAATCTACTTTAATTTTTTTTATGTGCTTAGTTTTAAAAATTTGTCATTTTTATTTAATATTATAAATTTAAATATTCTAAATGTCATAAGTATTGTTAAATTCAAAGCAGTTTTATTATTTATTGTGTTCAAATGCTTATATCAAATGAGAATGATTATGATGGTATTATATATTTAATAAATTGTTCAGAAACTAGTATATTCTTCTATTAATTAGTAACAAACTTTAAATTTTTTTAATCAAGGTATTTTAAGTGAAAATTATCCTGCACTTACATACTAGCCCTGAGATGAATTTTTCTAAAAGCATATATCAATATTTTGTCCTTATATTTGATACTAAATAATAAAGCATACCATAATTGTGGGTGGAGAAAAAATTGCAAGTGCTAATATGGAAGTAAATTATCATTTGACTAATGAAAACACAATCTGCCAAACTTATATATGTTTGTGAAACTTGCATGAGACTTTTTCCATTTTTTTATGAATTTATTGCTGTTGATATTCGACAATTGAATTTGTTGTAGGTAAATGCATTGTGCAAAAAATTGTGAAAAGTGAGTAAAATGTGCTAAATTCCTATTTTTCTGGGTTTTGAACACTTCCACAAATTTTTAGTATATTGTTTTAATTACTTTTCCTATTGTATTATTTCTAAATAATATATTCTTCTAAGATATGTCTTAACAGATTTTAACTACTATAAATTAAACATATCTTAACAAGATCAGGCTACTATAGATTTTACTATGCAGTTGTCTTGTTTAATATGCATATTATTTATGCATGTGAAACTAATTTATCTTTTAAAATAAAATTTTATTAATCATTTTAAAGTTTCTGTAGATTTACTCTTTTAGATATGGAACTGTTAAAGGCTAAATTATTTAATATGAAAAAAGTAATCAATTTTTATGAAAATTGTTAAATTATTTCCTATCATGCATTGAAAGTTTTATTCTTGAATTATAAAAAAAAAATAATAATTTGATTTTAAAGTACTGTAAAAAGTAATAATTTTCAAAATCAATTTTAGTTAAAATTTGGAAGCCTGAAATATAATTGTTAAATAAAAATCTTACAGATTGATATTT